>CM053037.1:135162747-135580247 GCA_028564925.1 Lithobates sylvaticus | reverse complement strand
GACAAAAGGTACATTCTTCAGGAAACGATGAGGCACACTTAACCTTTCTAAATTTTCTCAAACACAGCAAATCTTAAGTTTGTTCAGTTGCACTTTATTAGCTTATGTGTAGAACTCGTATGTTAACATTAACTAATTTTGGAGAATTATGGATTCCGTTTTAATACGTTTTTTATTTATTTTTTATTTTATTTTTTTTTCGTTTGTGGCAGAATGTCATTTTGGTTTTTATTCTTTTACTGTCCAGGGTTGACTCACATCATCACAATGGACCTGCATCAAAAGGAGATCCAAGGGTTCTTTAATTTTCCTGTGGACAACCTCAGAGCTTCTCCTTTCCTGCTACAATACATACAAGAAGAGGTGGGCAACAACTACAATCCAGTCGCTTTTGAGTTGTCCTCTATAATCCTGCTAGTGTTAACAATTGCACCACCTCCTCATTTATACTGTTCTATTCCTTTTTCAGATTCAGGATTACAGAAATGCAGTAATAGTTGCTAAGTCTCCTGATGCAGCAAAGAGGTAACTTATTTACACAAATATTAGCACTGCATACTAGCACATTGACAGACTTATCCGTAAAAGGTATCCCTCCAGTGGTGCACTGACAGGGCTTTCATATTCACCCGGTCTAACTTGAGGGTTCGTGGGCTCCTGCCATTTGAGTGGCTGAGCCATGATGTTTTTCCCCGTGCATGCGCACAGGTGTTGCAATCGCAGCACAGCACTCTGGATTGACCGCACATTCAGTGTGCCCTCACTTGAGTGTGCTGATAATGTCACCGGCTAATGAAATTGTGAATATCTCCTAAACGGTGCATGTTTAGGAGTTATTCATTGTACTTACAGGTAAGCTTTAATATAAGATAACCTGTAGTGATCAAGCTCTGTTTACTACCCCTATAAGATGTGCTAAATGCAAATATAACAGAGGTGTGAATTGACCTGCTATAGAGGCTGTAAACACTGTTTTAATAAATGCTGTCTCGTGTCCAGTGGTGCTAAAGGGCCTTTGGGTTTTCTGAAAGTATAAAAGTAAAAAGAATTTGCATTTATTTTTACTCTGCAGTCTGTAAGGTTGTGGACCTGCGATCCTGCAGGGAGGATCAATGGGCTATGAGAGCACTCGCCAGCCCTCTCACAGTTCATTGAGAACTGCAAGCCATCGTCCACGGTTGCCAGCAGTATTTTTAGTTCATTCATTCACAGAACTCTGTGAATAAGTGACGCAGCTGTTTGGGTGGAGCCCAGAAGATTCCCCCACTTACTGTCACAGGGAAGGGGCAGAAGATGGAACATGTTCCATGCTTCACCCTTAAAATGGATGCAACGTGTTCCAAAGGTGAACTCCATTCTTTAACCACTTCAGCTCCGGAAGGTTTTATCCCCTTCCTGACCAGGCCGTTTTTTTTTGCAATACGGCACTGTGCTACTTTAACTGACAATTGCGCGGTCATGGGACACTGTATCCAATTACAATTTGTCCCTTTTTTTTTCCCCTCCCAAATAGAGCTTTCTTTTGGTGGTATTTGATAACCTCTGCGGTTTTTATTTTTTGCTCTATAAACAAAAAAGACTGACAATTTTGGAAAAAAATATACATTTTTTGCTTTCTGCCATAAAACATACCCAACAAAAAAATGTGAAAAATCCAATTTCTTCGTCAATATACCTGCTACAGAATACCTGCTACATATTTTTGTAAACCAAAAACCCAATAAGCGTATATATATTGATTGGTTTGCGCAAAAGTTATAGCGTCTTTAAATTGTGGGATATTTTTATTATTTTTTTTTTACTAGTAATAGTGACGATCAGCAATTTTTAGCTGACACTTGACACTTTCTGGGGACCAGTGACATTATTACAGTAACTAGTGCTAAAAACAATGCACTGTTACTGTTGTTTGCACTGTAATGACACCTGGCAGGGAAGGGGTTAACATCAGGGGCAATCAAAGTGTTAAGTGTGTCCCTAGGGCGTGCTTCCTAACTGTGGGGAGTGCGCTTTCACTAAAGGAAAACCGAGATCTGTGTTTCTGCTTTATTAACGCAAGGTCTCCATTTTCACCTCTGGCAGAATGACGATCTGCCTTGTTTATAGGCAGACCGCCGTTCTGCCTCTTCTCAGAATGATCAGCAGGACTCGCTGATTGGCTCCCGCTGTGTCCAATCACAGCAGGGGCAGGGCTCCGGCGGCGCGAGCCCCAGACCCAAAAAAGAAAAATCACAGGTATGCGATTTTGCCGCAGTATATGTATGTGGGGGCCGTCCTTGCGTGGTTAAGAAAGTCGCTTGGCCCTCTCATTAAATACCATAGGTCTGGGTCTCTCTCCTTCATACTTTTTTTTTTTTTTTTTTTAACCACTTGCCAGGTGCCATATAACAAAATGACGTTGGCAAAGTGGTTGCGATATCCTAACTGGATGTCATATGACATCTTTCAGGATATCAAGGCGCTGCGCGCCCCCGGGGCCTGCATCGTGGCGATCATTGTTGCGGTGTGTCAGCCTGACACACTGCAACTACGATCTCGGTAAAGATCCTCTGACAGAGACTCTTTACCACGTGATCAGCCGTGTTCAATCACGGCTGATTACGATGTAAACCGGAAGAGCCGTTGATCGGCTTTTCCTCACTCGCGTCTGTCAGACGCGAGGTAGAGGAGAGCCGATCAGCTGCTCTACTGAACTGACGGGGGGGGGGGGGGGTCTGCTGATCAGCACAGCCCGCCCCCCCCCTTGGATGCCCGCCCAGGACCACCAGGGATGCCACCATGGACAGACATCACACTGGACCACCAGGTATGCCACCCGAGACCACCAGGGAAATGCCAATCGGTGCCAGTGATGCCTGTCAGTTAAATCCATCAGTGCCACCTATCAGTGTCCAGCCGTGCCATCTATCAGTGCCACCCATCAGTTCAACCTTTCAATGCCCATCAGTGCCGCCTCATTGGTGCAGCCTTATCAGTGCAGCTTATCAGTGAAGGAGAAAACGTATTTACCAATTTTTATAACAAAGAAAAACTTTTTTTAATTTTTTCAGAATTTTCGGTCTATTTTTAAATTCGTTTAGCAAAAAATAAAAACCGCGAAAGTGATCAAATGCCACCCAAAGAAAATTTTATTTGTGGGAACAAAATTATAAAAATGTAGTTTGGGTATAGTGTAGCATGACCGCTGAATTTTTCATTTAAAAAGTGACAGCACTGAAAATTGGCCTGGGCAGAAAGGCACGAAAGTGCCCTGTATTGAAGTGGTTAAAGGCAGAGGCCTCCCTTGACATTTTTGGCCTGGCAGATATCTAGTAACAGGCTGCCTGCATCTGTGAAATGATGTCCCATCTACTTGAATGACATGCTGCTGCTATATGGTTATGTCCCATTTAAGTTTATGGGCTGTCTTTATCTTTACACATTGCAGGAGGCTGCAGCGTGTAAGATAAGTGTTTCTGCTGGGTGACTTTCTTGGAACATCAATATACTACCAGCATAAGGGCGGGGGTTAGGTTTAGATGAGACTTGAAAACTACAGTCAGTTGACTGAAAATGAAAGATTCTTATCCTTATTTAACCACTTCCCGCCAGGCCTATAGCAGAATGGCCGGGCAGTTGTTTAGTTATCCTGACTTCATATGAAGTATTTCGGGATAACAGCAGCGATTGGTGGTGCGGCTTGTCAGTCTGACACACCGTAACACCGATCTCAGTAAAGAGTCTGACAGAGACTATTTACCACGTGGTCAGCTGTGTCCAATCACATCTGATCACTGTGTAAACAGGAAGAACCGTGTATCAGTTTTCCTCACTCGCGTCTGATTATTTCCTCCCCCCCCCCCCCGAGGATGCCCACCAGGTATGCCACTCCATGGCCACCAGGGATGCCAATCTGTGCCAAAAAATGGCAATCAATGCCCATCAGACGGTGCCTCCTTTAGAGTAATGCTTATGAGTGCCACCCATCAGTAGTGCCCATTGGTGCCGCCCATGAGTGCCACCTCATTGGTGCCCATCAGTGAAGGAGAAAGCATGCTCGTTTACAAAATTTTACAACAAAGAAAAAACGTTTTTTTTTGGTCTTTTTTTATTTAGCAAAAAATAACCCCAGAGGTGATTAAATACCACCAAAAAATCTCTATTTGTGGAAACAAAATTATAAAAATGTTGTTTTGGTACAGTGTTGCATGACCGCGCAATTGTCATTTAAAAAAGCGACAGCGCTGAAAATTGGCTTGGGCAGGAGAGGGGGAAAGTGCCCTGTATTAAAGTGGTTAAAGGCTTAAAGCAGAGCTTCACCTTTTTAAATGGGAAGTTTCACTCCCATACATCCCACCCACCTCCCCAAGACATATTTAGAATATGGGTGTTTTTTTGTTTTTTTTTATTTCAACAGTTGTAGTATTTGACTTTTTTACAAACTGACTGGAGCTCCTCTTTAATATAAACATATTACATCTATTCTTTCACAATGATTGCTTTGTTTACTATGGCAGGGCACAGTCTTATGCAGAAAGGCTGCGTCTTGGACTTGCAGTGATACACGGTGAGGCGCAGTTTGCAGAAGTTGACATGGCAGATGGACGTAACTCTCCACCCACTGTAAAGAACTCACCTCTCCACCTAGGACTAGAGATCCCTTGTAAGTTCTCCCAGTTTTCTCAATCTATAATAAAGCCAAGTCTTTTACTTTTAGTGCTGTCTGGAATCCAGACTGTGAGATCTACCACACCTCTCCCATGTCTGTGAGGGAAGAAGCTTGGCTTTTTAGCAAGCGTTTTAGGCTGGGTTCACATATATGCAACCACGGGAGCCCCGTGCGGTTCTGTTAACTGGTTCAGGTGTGAATGTTTACCTGAAAATCGCACCTGGACTAAACAACGATCGGGACTCTTTTTGAGGCCACCCTGTACATGTGTGACCCGGCTGCTGGTTCACATGTTATGTACAATCGGATGCTGTTCAAACACATTCCGATTCGTATTTATATGTGGACAGAGCCTTCGGGTCTGCGTTGATTAGCTTTTACTTGCTTCAAATGGGTTTTATATTCCCATAAAAGTCTGTAGTTATTGGAAACTATGGTTTGAAGTAAGTCTGGAGGAGGGCAACTGCAGTTCACTTGAACATGTCATTTAATTCTTAAACTGATGTCATCAGAAAGTCTATCAACACATGCACTTACTGTTTGCTTCAGTTAGTTTCAAATTTATTCTTATGGAGAATCTTTCATGGGACATGGTGGCAAAAATAATTATTTGATCTCCTGCATATTTTGTTAGTTTGCCCACTCGCAAATAAATGAAGGGTGTAGTTTAAATGATGGAGACAGAATATCAACCAAAAGTCCAGAAAAAAACGATCCAAATATTATAAATTTAGTTGCAGTTAAGTGAGTAAAATAAGTAGTATTTCCCCCTACCAACCAACATTTTAATTCTGGCTACAGTATGTGCTCATGCGTTACACAGATCAGTCCTGTCAATTTGAGAAGGTGCTCCTAACGACAACTCGTTATGTGTATAAAAGACACCTGTCCACAGAATCTTTCTTCCATTCAAACCTCACCATCATGTGCAAGACCACGGAGCTGTCAAATGATGTCAGGTACAAGACAATCGGCAAAAAGCTTGGTGAAAAGGAGACAACTTTTGGAGCGATTATTTGCAAATGGAAGAAATACAAAATGACCATCAATCGCCCTTGGTCTGGAGCTCCATGCAAGATTTTGCCTTATGGGTAAGGTTGATCATAAGAAAAGCGAGGGATCAGTCGAGAACTACACAGGAGGAGCTTGTGAATGATCTCAAGGCAGTTGAGACCACAGTCGCCAAATGAACCATTGGTAACGCAATACGCCGCCATGCATTGAAATCCTGCTACAGCATCTTAAAGAGCCGATGTACAGCTATGATGCCTCGCCCAGGGTATCCAACCTGCCACAGTATACCTGTGGTAGCTGGTTGGGTAAGTGGTTAAGAAGCATAAAGGTTATGGAGTGGCCTAGGCTGTCTCCAGACCTTAATCCTATAGAAGATTTATGGAGGAAGCTAAAAAACTTTGCGTTAACAAGCAACAGCCCAGAAACCTTAAGGATTTAGAAAAGATCTGTAAAGAAGAGTGGATCAAAATCCCCCCCGAGATGTGTGCAAACCTGGTCAATAACTACTACAGAGTTAAGAAATGTCTTACCTCTGTGATTGCCAGCAAGGGTTTCTCCACCAAATACTAAGTCATGTTTTGTTTGGAGATCAAATACTTATTTTACTGCAACTCAGTTTATAACATTTGTATCGTGTGGTTTTATTTATTTTATTTTTTTTCCTGGATTTTTGGTTGATATTCTGTCTCTCTCATTCAAAATACACTTATGATAAAAATTATAGACCCTTTAATTTTGTGCAAGTGGGCAAACTTGCAAAATCTGCAGAGGATCAAATAATAATTTTCCTCACTGTATAGATGCTATGATGTAAACTGTGGTACATAAAAAGGCGCATTATCCTCAACCAGAGATATTTATTAAAATACAAAAAGGTAGGTATTGTACTCAAAGACTTGTTATAGGCAAGTCTTATTGGTCCACCACATCACATGAGACTACCTCTGTGGGAGTCGTAGACTGGCTAACACGTTTCGAGAAATCTCTCTTCTTCAGAGGAGGAGATTTCTTGAAACGTGTTAGCCAGTCTATGTCTCCACAGAGTTAGTTTCATGTGATGTGGACAGTCTCACATACTGATGTGGAGGCCCAATAAGACGTGCTTTTAACAAGTCTTTGTGAGTATAATGCCTACCTTTTTTGTAATCTAATAAATATCTCTGGTTGAGGATAATGCGCTAGGTCTATGCAAAGAGCTCATGGCTTTACAGAGGCACACTGCACAGCGCAGGAGATTGATTTGTGTGGTTTTTGGATGTGCACTCTGGTGTCCTCGTAATAGAAATAAAGCCTGTGTCGAGAGTGAGTAAACATTTCTCTGCCATAACTCCAAACATCAGTGATGATTTGCCAGAAGTTACATCCTGCTCTTGTCTTTGGTTGGAAGCTTTCTTTTAGGATTGAAATACAAAAATGTATGGCGCTAAAAATCCCTACCTTAAACAAAATGAACAAAGAAAAGCAGTAATAATGTGAGAAATTGCACAGTAATACTAAAAAGATAACTAGACAGTACAAATTCATATGTTAATTGTATAACGTGCTGATGCAAAGTGCATACACTCATAATTGATGCTTCAAATATAGTAATCCAACTCCACAAGGTTGTAAAGCATCCATTTTTTTTTTTTCTTTCTAAACCCTGATGTAATATTTGTTTATAAAAATCCATCCAGCCAAAAATCCTTAATCAAATCCTTAATCAAATCTGTAATGGTGCTTCACAGGAAGCGCATCCAGGTGTTTTCACTTCAGTCTCTTTGTTCTAAATAAATGCGGAAAGTGCTCCAGGCTTGCATACACCCACAGTGATTAACACACTTTCTCACATTACTGCTTTTATTCATTCTGTCAATTCTGGTAGAGTTTATTTTTTTGTGCTGTACATTTTATACTTTATATATGTATAATATTTTAGGATTGGTTTAATTGACATTTCCATAACTTTAAACCTTAAGGATATGTTCACCTTTAAAAAAAAAAAAAATAAATGCACATTTTTTTTGCAGGTAAAAAAAAAAAGTGCATTTACTATTTCATTTATTTATTCTTTTCGTAGGAGCCTGAAAATCAATGCATCTGTGGTCAGCAGGTCACTGGTGCAAACTCTGGCTCCTGTAGACTTTTGTAAGCAGTCTGCTCGTACCTCTTACGGGCAGGCAGTTATACAATGTCGGGAAGAATAAATGAAGCGGGCAGTGGCTGGGAACATGTTGCATGTGTCACCCTAAAAATGGGTGGAGCATGTAACATGTTCCCAAAGGTGAACTTCTCTTTTAATCATACAGGACACAGGCAAAGTATTAATAGACCTTGGGTTATAGGCTCGTACTTTCAGTAATTGGTCACTGGTAAGCCTTTTGAGGACACACCCACTGGGTGGCTCAACTGTAATCCTACTCACTTCTCATGTCCTTTCTTATTTGCTAGTTTTCCTAAGGTGATGAACCTCTTTTCCTTCATGGAGCAATTACTTTTATTTTCCTTTATTTTGTCTTTGAATTCTTTGATCAACTCCTCACTGTGTTCTCTTACCACAGACAAACAGAAACTGTGCATTCAGAACAGCACAACCTATGTAAAACCTAGGGAGCGGTACTTATGCCCCACACTGTGGACAGCCTGTAGTGTTTCTTAGGGACACTTAATCCTGCATGGACGGTCTTCACCACTTAGTGCAACGTGTGTAGTCAAAACGCTAGGGCAATATTTGAATTAAAATGTAGCTTACTGTGTAAACTTTTCAATTTTTGTGTTTTAAACTCAACCACATAGAGCTCAATCGCAGGCACTTGACATCACATTATCGGTCACACATTTTACTGCCACTTCCACCTAGAGGCCTCTTTATAAGGTCTTCAGGCGTATCCTTTCATAAGGAGGATTTGCTACAGGACAGTCTACATCTGGATTGTTGCATTTTCCTTCCAGACATGCTTGGCCTATATTCCCTACCTTACTTCATGAGTACGCCACAGGGGATAACCCTCAGAGAGAGACCAGGCGGAAGGGAGCCATTGCTAAACCACAGGCAAACATTCCATCTGCCAAAGACATGCACAGCATTAGGGGTGACGGTGCATTCCTTGCACTGGATCAGCAGCCAGCTTTAACACTCTACTTCTCATTCTAACTTTATTTTAGGTACTCAACAAAAGCAGAATTTTCTGCATCGGTCACAATTCATTGGACAAATAACTTTAATGCATCCATCTTTGCTCAGGGATCAGAAATGCCACGCCTCTTCTACTTCTGTTTGTTTAATTAAGTCAAATCTCAATAAACCCGCTCTAAACGAGGCAGACAGCTAAGCGGTTGAAAAGGACATTGAGGCAATATTGGCAGAAGCTTGATTATCCTCAGTCTCACCATACCTGTTCAGGTTCACTGTTCATGAACAGATTGTGCAGTCCATGAAAAATGTGATCACTCTTGAAAAATGTTTACTTGTATAAAAATCTTGGAACTCTATCCAGTGGAAAAAAAGTTGACAAAAAAATGATCAAATCCTGTAGTTCTGCTGTCTGTCTTAAAGTGGTTCCCAAGGTTGAAGTTTGTTTACCTTCATGCATTCTCACGGTACAGGGAGTATGGTCACCTTCAGAAACCAAGCTCCCCATCAACATCAATAAAAATGGTTGTGCATAGAAATTTGTCACAGGATTTGATGGCAAATGGCTCCTGCTGCTATCAATCTGTCCAATGAGAAGAGAGACGGCAGCTGGAGCCGCTTGGCTCCTGCACAGCACTGGATCGGTCTCAGGAAAGAAAGGGGGGGGGGATGGGTCTGGGGGGCAGCTGCAGCACAAAAGTTTTTTCTCTAGTCATCTTCCAGGACGGCACACCTGAGAGATGAGAGGCTCCTCCCTACAGGAAACACAATCAAGCGACAGCTGTTTTAAGTCCCCACCCTTCCCCTTGATCCTCAGTTTTTGATTGTGTTTCTCCCTACACAGCGAAACTGTTTTTTTTTTTTTCCAAATGACCTGAAGCCTAGGGCTGGTGGTCTCCCCCTGGGAGCCGGACCACAAGCTTTTGAAGCCTCTGGGTCTGGTAGGATATTATTATCCTTCCTGGGGGATTCCCCTATCTTTTCCTCAGGGGGGGCAGCAGAAATTGGAAGAGCCCCCCTGAGAGCTGAAGGACCCTGGATACAGTGGTGTACCCAGAACTTCAGGGGCCATTATCCTGTCTCCCCTCCTTACCTGTCCAGGCGTCTGTTCAGACGGGGGGCTGACCATCGGTTCTTTCCAGGGGGAAGCATGTCCCCCGACTCCTGGGCCCCCGGTAGTTCGCGTGGGCTGCTGGGGAGGGCACGGCGACAAGCACCCGTGTCATTTTCAAACTTTGGGAAAATGGCGGCGGCGTGCTTACCCAGGAGGGAAGGCTGAGAGTCAGCAGGAGCAGGCGCCCACATCCTCCTTTCGCGAGAGCGAGGAGGCACCAGTTCACTACGGTGGATGTCTGCCTAAACCACCTCAGATGGGAATCAGGAACGTAAGGCATTGCCCCCCCCCCCCCCCCCCCCCCCATGTGTATATACTGACTGGTACAGTGCAGGACACAGCCTAACCTTGCAGCTCCCTATGGGGACAGCAGTTGGGGGGGCACTTTGGCGGCTATCCTCCTTGTGTGTGGACCATAAGGATGGAAAAGCAAGCCCAGTGGCTGTGGCAAAAGGGGAAGACGACAACGGTGAGTACTTTCCTTTGCCTTGGGAATTTAGCTGCAAAGTCCCCAATTCCAGCCAGATGGTTTCTGGGCAGTTGAGATAATCTCCCCTGGGGTCTGGATTCATTTAGCCCAGAAGCTTCTGCTAAAAATACCAGCCGCAGCTCCCTCTTACATCAGAGACGCTGTATGGTGGATAGGTGGTGCAGCGAAACAAGTGTGCTTAAACCACCTCGGATGGGAAAGAGGTAGGTAAGGCATTGCTCCCCCCTCCCCGTGTATATACTGACTGGTGCAGTGCAGAACCTGGGATCGGGATACAAATAGCCCAGAAGCTACTGCTAAAACCACCAGCCACAGCTTCCTCTGTGGCTGAGACACTGTGGTTATTGCAACAGTAGGTTGCCAGCCTCTCCCTACATGCCCAGTTGTGGTACATTAGTAGGGGTGAATATAGCGAACAGGGGGGACCTGACAGGTATACCACTGAACTAGTTATTAATTGTGCAGTGGTTGGTGGATTCAGAAGCTCCCCTGGTCAGCAGGTGCACTAGGTTACCGGCCCTATTAGCCCAGCTGCTAGGAATCTGAAGTTGTTCCAAGATGTGTAGCGTAATGTGGGGCAGGGACCAAGCGTCTGTGTGGCACAGTAGGGGGTTCCCTTGTGACAGATCCTCCTTTTTGGGGGTTTCTTGCTATAGGTAATTTTTTTCATATAGGGACCCTTTCCTTTACATCACTGGGTGTTTTTTTTTGTTTGGTTTAGGTATTAAGTTAACCTGCAGCTGTCTGCTTTGGTGTAAAGGTCCATTAGCAGTTCAGCAGGGATTGAGACTCTGGGCACTTAGGGTGTTTGTCTTTGGGGGGTCTACCTGTTGTACTCTTTAGTGGCTGCAGTTAAAGAGGACCTGTTGGGTTCTTTTATTTCTGTCATTTCAGAAAGTTACTGCTAAGTCAGAGAGAACTTCAAGAAAATGCCCCTCATGCAAAAATCCTTTAAGGGACTCTTGGCCCAAACCCCTGTGCAGAACCTGCATTGCGGATTTAGTGAAGGAGGAGTCTTCACAGGAGTGCAAGGAACTCCTGTCTTCAGTAAGAAAAGAACTAGCAGAGGCCCTAGGGACAGTACGCTCCCTTGTGAAAAAGCGTGGTCAGAGTTCCAGCCAAGAACAGGGTTCTCAATCCAGTCTCCCTCCGTCCACTCCTGTGCAAATTGAAAGTGAGTCTGAGGAAGAAAGGGAAAGCATTCCTCCCTCAACGGTTGATTCTGATGATGAGGAAGAGGAAGAAGAAGCCAAGGCTTCTAGATGTAAACTGTCACTTGAGGAAGTTGATGATTTACTCAAGGCAATTTATACTACACTGGAGATCCAGGAAGAAAAAATTCAGCTGTCAGTACATGACAAAATGTACCAGGGGCTGGAGGAGGTTAAACATAGAGTCTTTCCGGTACACAAGGTGTTAACAGACTCCATTAAAAAGGAATGGAAGGATCCAGAGAAAGGACAATTTTTTTCTAAAGCCCTTAAAAGGAGGTTCCCTTTTGAGGAGAGTGAGGAGTGTGTATCCAGAAAAACGGACTTAGCCTTTGAGGATATGGGAATTCTTAAAGATGCTATGGACAAAAAAGCGGATGGGCTACTGAAGAAAGCATGGGACTCTTCATTAGCCAATCTGAAACCTGCAATGGCAGCCACAGTTGTGGCCAGAAATTTGGAATGCTGGTTAGACCAACTCAAAAATCATGTGGTGGCAGGTACCTCCAGGAAAGATTTATTAGAGTCCTTCCCTACTCTATTAAAAGCCGTCCGATATATGGCTGATGCCTCGGCAGAGTCCATCAAAATGTCTGCCAGGTCATCAGCATTGGTTAATTCCGCAAGAAGAGCCCTCTGGCTTAAAACTTGGTCAGGGGATTCAGCCTCTAAAGGGAAATTGTGTGGGATTCCCTTCTCAGGGGACTTGTTGTTTGGTCCGGAATTAGAGACTGTACTTGATAGGACAGCAGACAAAAAGAAAGCTTTTCCTCAGAAAAAGAAAGTGGTACAACAGAGGAAGAATTTTCGTCCTTTTCGACAAACCGATAAGGAAAAGGACCAAACAAAGAAAAGACCTTGGAACCCCCAGAGAGGAAGAGGCAGGGGTGGGGTATTGTTCAGAAACCCTGAGCAATCCCCTAAAAAACAGTGACCAGCTTCCAGTAGGAGGGAGGCTTCAGGACTTCTTGCCCAGTTGGGAAAAAACAACAAGAAGTCCATTTGTCCTAGGGATAATCCAGCAGGGTTACCATCTGGAGTTTTTACAAAAACCCCCAAGTCGGTTCTATGTAACAAACTTACCGAAGGATCAGGAGAAGGCTCTGGCTATGAAGTCTCTTCTTCAAGAGCTGATGCAACAGAATGTCATCTCTCAAGTCCCAGAGGGGCAAAAAGAAAAAGGGTTTTATTCCCATATATTCTTGGTCAGGAAACCATCGGGAAAGTTCCGTCTGATCCTCAACTTGAAGCTGTTGAATCGATCCATAAAATACAAAAGATTCAGGATGGACACGATTTTTTCAGTAAAGAACTTGCTGACCCCCAGGTGTCACATGGCCTCCATCGATTTGAGGGATGCATACCTCCATATCCCAATAGCACCCCAGTCCCAGAAATTTCTACGTCTGGCAGTCAATTTGGGGAGGGGGGAGGTTTGGCATCTCCAGTTCAGAGCCCTGCCATTCGGCCTCTCCTCCTCACCCAGAGTTTTCACGAAAGTGATGGCAGAAGCATTGGAACCCCTGAGATTGAAGGGGATCCCAATAGTGCCCTACTTGGACGACCTGCTACTTTTTGCCGACTCAAAAAGTCAGGTGGAAGTCAACCTTCAAGTGACGCAAGCACATCTAAGAGGTCTGGGTTGGCTTCTCAACATGCAGAAGTCCAACCTAATACCAGCTCAAAGAGCAAAGTTCCTGGGGTACGAAATAGACTCAGTAGAACAGAAAATATTTCTGCCCCAAGAAAAAATAGAAAAGTTACAGTCGGCTCTGAAGGTACTTCAGTCCAATTCAAGGTTCTCAGTAAGACAAGCCATGTCAGCCCTGGGTCTGCTGACAGCAGCAATCCCTGCAGTACAGTGGGCCAGACTGCATGCTCGTCCGCTGCAGGCAGACATTCTGACAAATTGGTCCTACCAGGAATCGCTGGAGAAAAAGTTTGTCATAGGGGTAAGAGAAACATCTCAAGAGGTCTTCACTGGTCATTCCCAGTAACCCAGAGACTGACCACAGATGCCAGCGCATGGGGGTGGGGAGCCCACCTGGAAGAACAAACTATTCAGGGGGTTTGGTCCAAGCCAGAAGCGAGAAGGTCATCGAACTGGAGAGAGTTGAAGGCTATTCATCTGAGTCTTCTGTCCTTCCAGGAACTTCTAAAGAATCAGCATGTCCAAGTCTTGACGGACAATATGACGGCAGTGTTATACATAACAAAGCAAGGGGGCACAAAAAGCAGAACTCTGTTGGATTTAGCCTGCCAGATACTGAGATGGGCAGAGAACAACTTGGCTTCCCTATCGGCAGTACACTTAAAAGGGACGGAAAACACCTTGGCAGATCTCCTCAGCAGGAGGGAAGTAAGAGAAGCAGAGTGGTCTCTGAATCAGGATCTATTCAAGACAATAGCCAAGAGTTGGGGTGTTCCTCAGGTGGACCTATTCGCAAGTCAGGAAAACGCGAAAGTACCAGTTTTCTTCTCCCTTCAGAGACAGGATCAAGCTCTGGGGTTAGATGCTCTGGCTCACAGATGGGACTTCCAGCTGTCCTACGCTTTTCCCCCATTTCCACTAATTCCAAGGGTACTAGCAAAATTCAGACTGGAATCCACGGAACTAATTCTGATAGCTCCTTATTGGCCAAAAAGGCCGTGGTTTGCAACCCTCATGAACCTCTCAGTAAAACCTCCTTGGAAGTTACCAAACAGGTCAGATCTACTGAGTCAGGGCAAGTTTCTTCATCCAGATCCAGCGTTTCTCAACCTAGCAGCTTGGTTTCTGAAGAACAAATCCTAAGACAAAAGGGACTATCAGAGAAACTCATTACTACCCTTCTTGCAAGTAGGAAGAAGGTGACAAGAGACATTTATTTTAAGGTCTGGAAAGTTTATAATACATGGTGTTCCAGAAAAGACTTTAGTTTGTCTAGTACAATTTCAGTTCTAGAGTTTCTTCAAGACGGATTGGAGAAAGGCCTAGCAGCAAGTACGCTCAAAACGCAAGTAGCGGCCTTATCAGTTTTTTTGGAAAGAACCCTGTCAGGGGAGCCTTTAATAATTCGTTTTTTCAGAGCTATGGCTAAAGTAAAGCCTAAGCCTGTGATCATTTTTCCCAAATGGGATTTATCTTTGGTTCTTCAAGGGCTAACAAAGCTTCCGTTCGAGCCAATAGAAGGATCCTCACTTAAGTTTTTAACGTTTAAAACTGTGTTGTTGGTGGCAGTAACATCAGCTCGTAGAGTCAGTGAGTTACAAGCTCTATCAATCAAAGAGCCATTCATGAGGTGCCTACCAGACAGGGTAGTTCTAAAGACAGACCCAGCCTTCCTACCAAAAGTAAGCTCTGCTTTTCATCGGGCACAGGAGATCATTCTCCCTACATTTTGCCCCTCACCTCAGAAGAAGCCTTCCATACTCTGGATGTCAGGAGATGTCTTCTTAAGTATCTGGAAATAACAAAGGACTTTAGAAAATCATCCTCATTGTTTGTTTTAATGGAGGGCGCTCACAAGGGATGTAAAGCTTCCAAAAACACCCTTGGAAGATGGTTAAAGCAAGCCATTAAAGAAGCATACACCTCTCTAGGTTTGGAGCCTCCAGAAGGAATCTTGCCTCATTCAACCAGAGCAGTAGCGGCATCATGGGCAGAAAAGGCCGGAGCATCGCCTGAACAAATTTGTAAGGCTGCCATATGGTCCAGTTTTTCAACTTTCATAAAACACTACCGCTTGGATCTGCTTTCAGCCTCAGACCAATCCTTCGGGAGAAAGGTTTTACAGGCAGTGGTCCCACCCTGAAGTAAGTTTCTTGGTTATCCTCTCCAAGGTGCTGTCCTGAAAGGCGAAGAGAGAAAACCTTAGTTAGACTTACCGGTGACGGTATTTCTACGAGCCTTTCAGGACAGCAGCCTACTTCCCTCCCTAGGTTATGATGTATAATGTATAATTATAGGGCATGGTAACTGTCTGCTTATATTTTCCAGCATGTCGGAGGATTTCTCGATAACAACTGAAGGCATGGTGGAAGCAGCTGATCTTAAAAAGGGGCGTTGTCACGCAGTGTTTCCTGGGTAAAGGCGGAGCTGCGCTCTCTCCAAGGTGCTGTCCTGAAAGGCTCGTAGAAATACCGTCACCGGTAAGTCTAACTAAGGTTTTTTCATAAGCTCCAACCTCCCACTCCACTTTTACACTGTGGTTATAATATAGTGCAGGAGGTAAGAAAAACCTTGTTGGTTTGGGCTACAGTCCACTCAGTGGCAGATCTAGAGGCGATTTTACCATACATTGCTTCCTACATCCTTTTGAGGATTTTCTGTGTAAACCTATGCAAGAGCTACATGATTGCTTGTTTAAAGCCTGCAGGTAGCTATTTACCTCCCAGGCTAAATTGGTAACCACCTCTTCTAGGGGCTGTCTTACATTGGTCTCTAGGGCTGGGCTCATTGAGACTTTAGTTTCTGATCAGCCCCACCTGGGTATGATCTGGATAGCATTTACTCAGTCTATGGAGGTAAGGTAGGACAACAACTACTATAGTAAGGTGTCCAACCATTTTAGGATTTGTTCCTTCACTGGTGAAGGGTTAGTATCTACTGCCCAGGCTATGCCTATGAAATTGCCCCTGTTGGTTATTTCATAAAGGGATACCCCATGACTCCTTCTTGGCTGCACACCAGTAGACCTCCAGTAGTGAAGGTTTGTCCTGGCTGGGATATTTTGTGGCACAACAGAAATACACATTGAGATTTGTGACATCTCTGCTCATAAGGGGTATATTGCTGTACTTCAGAAATGCACTGCACTGAAGCTTGTTTGGTGTCCTTTATATCCTAAAGGTACTACTTTGTTTGTTTGGCTGCAGATCAGAAAAATAGAACAGTGAAGGTTGTCTGTACTTTCTGGTTTTGTGCCGCACAGCAGAAATGCACATCATTGAGTCTGGTGACATCTCTGCTCATAATTGTTATTGCTGCACATCAGACATACGAAAGATTGAGGTCTGTCTGTGGGGATATGTGTCATGTATTACTGCCTTATTGGTTGCTTATCAGAAATGCAGCAGTGAAGAATGATGGTCCTGATTTGTTAGGCTGTATAGCAGAAAAACAAATTGAACCTGGTCTAGGGGTAGTACATATACTGCCTTTGGTAATCAGGCCAATTTTAGGCATTCGATTTGACATGTTGAGTCGCATGTCAAATCACTTCAATATGGATGTGCTATCTCTATTCAGAATTGTTTTATTTTGTTGCACATCAGACATATACAAGATTGAAGGTTGTCTGTCCTTTATGTCTTGTATATACTGCCTTATGGGCTGCATATCAGAAAGGACATAGCAGTGAAGGTTGCTTGTCTTTTTCTGCTTTTGTTTTTGCTGCTTAGCTTAGACACATTAAGGATGATGGCATCTCTGCTCAGTATTGGTATATTGCTACACATCAGACATACACAAGGATTGTTTGTACTGTATGTCCTATATTTACTGCCTTATCGTCTGTCTATCAGGCACAGCAGTGAGCAGTGTTTCTTATCTACCTTACTGCTTCTCTAGGGATACACAGCAGGGGGTTGTTACTGCATTCCTCCAGGGAGTCGCAGCATTGGGGACCCCTCACTTGTTCGACCTGAAAATTGCTATTTTGTTGACCTGTGGATCCTGGAATCGGGGACTGCTGGAGTCGCACACACGAATGGTACCCTTTGGAAGCCATAGTGTATAACTTCTCTTGCGTCTTGCAGTCGCAGGTTGGGTCGCACAGGTGTGGGAGCCCTAAGCTTATCTGTCCCTTCTGGTTGAGGTTTTGCTATGCAGCAAGAATACTCCTCATGGAGTTATTGTCTTAATTTGCAGCAGACCAGAAAGATTGCAGCTGTAAAGGCTGCCTTTTTTTTTGTTAGTGTCTCTGTTTTTAGGTTGCACAGCAGAAATACTCAAGATTGAAGCTTGTTGGTGCTTTCTGTTTCATGTTGCCTTACTTTACTGCTCTTCAGAAAAACACAATGCTGCAGGTTGCTTGTGTCTTGTCTCAGTGGTGGTTCTATCTGACTACAGAACTGAATAACAGAAATGAATTGTCTTGTGTTCCATATTATTTTACCCTGTGGCACAGCAGAAATGCACAACACGGGAGTTGGTGTTCATATTGATCTGATAACTGTATTTGGTGGTGTGTCAGAAATACGCAACATAGAGGTTTGGGTCTTTCTGACTTATATTTATAGCCTTGTTTTGCTGTACATCAGTAAAACACCACAGTAAAGGGGGTTCCCGTCCTTTCTGTGTGTATGTGTATATATATATATATATAATCAGTTATGACTTGGCTAGCTGCACTTCAGAAATACGCAGCATTTAGGGTTTGCTTGTGTCTTAATGTTTTTACATCTCGGCAGCACATTAGAAAACCAGACTGTGAGGACTGTCTCTACATTGAGGTTCAGATTTGGGTCTCTTCCCATATTTGATGTATCGGTTTAGCTAGTCACACTCAGATACACAACATTGTTGTCTATGCTTGTGTCATTCTCTGTCTAAATCTATTGTGCCATGCCCACAATCTATGATCTTTTTATTTGTGATATTAATAATACATGTATCACCTTTTTGTATTTCAGCCTTCTTTTCCGTGGAGGGGCCAGGAGTTCTGGCTGCAGACGTCATATGTCAGAAAGCCTTGACCCCTTACATTCTGGGATGCCAGTACCATTTCCTAGGGTTTAAGCCCAGTAGGGTTATGGGACACTGGCGGAAGGGGATAATGAATCGCCCTGTTTAGTAAGAATTTAGGAAGTTCTGTCCAGAGGAGTGTTCTGGCCTGACGATGAAATATAAAGATGTATACCCGACCAAATAGGTTATGGCTCGGTGCTTGGCCTTCATTTCGCCCTTGTAGCAAAACTAGATGTAGAAATATGGGTGTTCTACTCCTGCTATGGACTTTAATCTCCTGAAGTAGGCTCTCAGGCGTAAGTAAAGCCATAGATTGGGCATGCCTTAAACCCAGGGATTAAGCTTATGTTAATCTATTACCCTTAAGTAGGCTTCCTTTAGTCTTTGCTGACGTAAAGAAAAAAAGGAACATAAAAGGTCTGTCAGGGCCCCCCCCCCCCCTTTTTTTGCAGTTTTATTTCCCTGAATAGGGTAGTGTTAAGACGGGCCCTCTTATTGATCAATGTAGTGTCCTTGTCTTACAACACAGGTATCTGATTAATCTTTTTAGTGGTTCTAAGTAGCACCTACAGGTACAATAGGCCATGTTGTTGGATGTGTGAGACAGGCAACATTGCTAACCTACAAGTTTAACATGTTTTCTGATTCTATCTTTAAGAGCCCACTCCACCTAGATCCTGCATCCGAAGCAGGAAAGGCAGGGACATCTGTGGAGCAGACCTGCAGATCAGCAGCATGATCCAGCTAAGATACCTTCATCAAGCATATGGAGTGGAGGTAAAGCTCACTGCAGAACCAAGGTTCGCCAAGAGGGTCTTGCAGTGGTCCCACCCTAAGGTAGGCCTGAGGTACTTTTTTATCCTCTCAGGTGTGCCGTCCTGGAAGATGACTAGAGAAAATTGACAGTTACTTACCGGTAACTGCTTTTCTAGGAAATCTTCCAGGACGGCAGGCCTACTTCCCGCCCGTTGGAGGAGGGAAAATTGTACAACACTAGAAGGTGAGTATCTATGAGGAATAATTTCCCTTGTGAACCCGGTTCAGGAGTTACTTCTCTACAAACTGAGGATCAAGGGGAAGGGTGGGGACTTAAAACAGCTGTCGCTTGATTGTGTTTCCTGTAGGGAGGAGCCTCTCATCTCTCAGGTGTGCCGTCCTGGAAGATTTCCTAGAAAAGCAGTTACCTGTAAGTAACTGTCAATTTTTCACCTTTATGCATTAAGGTGAAAAACTTTAAGACTTTACAACCACTTTTTAATGTTTATTTTTATCCCTGACAATGTCAAATCCAATCCCTGTTGCCCCGCAGCAAACTACCACAAGCTTATTTTTTTTTTTTCCATCTGAAGTGTTCAACAACAAAATAGAAAATGGGGAAGTCGAACATAATGCTTTTCATGTAATACTGCAAGTGGTTAAAGTGTTAACCCCAAAAAAAAAGATACACATCCTGTAAGGTTTTTTCTCAAATCGCCTTTCAGGACAACCCTGGAGAGAGCGCAGCTCCGCCCACTTTTCAGGAAACACATGCTTGACCTTTAAAACCCCTCCTCTTCCACCATGGCCTCAGTTATTTGTGTTTCCTCCGCCATGTGGAAGCACTTGTGGGAACCAGCAGGGCTGCGATCTCTCAGGGGGAGCTGAAAGGCCTTACCTCGGTGAGGTGCGATTCGCGGCAAAACGACCATCCCAGCACCTTCCTGGTACGTTCGGAGGGTGTTCCGGAGTCCCCAGCCTTGTCCAGCTTAGGGGAGCATGGCCGAGCAGGAGGTCGAGGCGTCTGTGCAAGCTTCCGGCCAGCGTAATGACGCAACGCCCGGGAGTTTTAAAATCACCTGTGTCAGATTCAGTCCCCGCTGCGCTCTCTGCATGATGGAAGAGAGATCGTCAGCGTCGGTGGAGGCAGGCACCACGAGCACCGGTCAGGCCCAGGTAAGAGGGGCACAACGGTGCTCTCGATTTCTTACCCTTATGGGCTTATGTTTTTTCCTTGTGAACTGTATTTCCCTCCCTCAGGGGAGCCTGCCCCTTCAGGTTTCTGAGGTTACTGTCACTCAGACCTGTGGGTTTATGGTGGCTGTGTCTTTTCCCCTTTGTTTGTCACAGTGGGGTGTTGTCCTTCTCCCTGTTGGTGGTCGGTGTGAGCACTGTTTGTTTTAGTGGGCCCTCTGCAGTAGCAGTAAGACATTCCTTTTTTGGTTTCTTTTAGGAGACTGTCTTGGGGAAAACTAAACGATCTAACCCTCCAGGCCAGAAGAAATGCCTTTCGTGCAAAGTACCATTGCGGGAATCTTGGCAAAAAGCCCTTTGCAAAGCTTGCATTAGGGAGCTGGTGGAGGAAGAGTCCTCCCAGCAGTACAGGGACCTCTTCTCCTCTGTTAAGGAGATTGCTAGTTCCCTGAGTTCTGTAAAAACCATGTTGGCTCAGAACCCAGCAGGTCAGAGCACTAGCCAGCAGCCACCTCTAAGTCCTAGACAATCCACCTCCAGACAGCTGGAGATCCTGGATTCCGAGGACGAGGGGACAAGCACTCTTCCTTCCCTCAGGGATTCAGAGGATGAGGGGGAAGAGGAGGATGAGGACCGTAGGTCTAGGTACAAACTTTCCCTAGAAGAAGTAGATGACCTACTTAAAGGTATATATACTACCTTAGACATTCAGGAAGAAAAGGTCCAACTGTCAGTCCATGACAGAATGTATCAGGGCCTGGATGACACCAAAACCAGGGTTTTTCCGGTCCATCGGGTACTTTCAGACACAGTCAAAAGGGAGTGGAAGGACCCTGAGAGAGGTCCTTTTCTCTCCAAAACCCTCAAACGGCGCTTCCCATTCGACGACAAAGAGTCGGAGGTTTGGAATAAAAAGCCGCGGGTGGATGCCGCTTTCTCCCAGGTCTCACGCCGCACTGATTTGGCATTTGAGGACATGGGGGTCCTCAAGGACACGATGGATAAGAGGGCTGATGGCCTCCTTAAAAAGGCATGGGATTCTGCGGCAGCTAGCCTCAAACCAGCCATGGCTTCCACGGTAGTAGCGAGGAACCTAGAATGCTGGGTGGAGAAACGTAAGAGTCATATTGAGGCAGGGACATCTCGGAAAGACCTCTTGGAATCTTTCCCTTTGATCCTGAAGGCAGTAAAATACATGGCCGACGCCTCTGCCGAGTCTATCAAGTTGGCAGCTAGGTCTTCTGCTTTAGTTAATTCAGCCCGTCGTGCTGTCTGGCTAAAGACGTGGTCGGGTGACACGGCCTCAAAGATTAGGCTATGTGGCCTTCCCTTTTCTGGGGACCTACTTTTTGGGCCAGATCTGGAAACCATCTTGGACAGAACTGCTGATAAAAAGAAGGCCTTCCCTACTAAGAAGAAACAGGCACCGAAGAAAAATTTTCGTGCTGTTCAGCAGTCCCAAAAAAGTAGGGAAGATAACAGAAGCCGTTGGGCTCCCCAGAGGGGTAGAGGTAGGGGAGGAGTCCTGTTTAGAGCTCCCTCCGACCATACACCCAAAAGCAAATGACGGTCTGGTTCCAGTAGGAGGAAGGCTGTCAGCTTTCCTTCCGCAATGGAACAGGATGACTCCGAGCCCATTCGTGAGGAGTGTTGTCGCCCAGGGCTACAACCTAGAGTTTCTAGAACCTCCTCCGAACAGGTTCTATGTCACGACCCTCCCAAGGGATCAAGACAAGGCCTCTGCCATGACGAACCTGCTGCAGGATCTGATACAGCAAGAGGTGGTTGTCGAGGTCCCAAAACATCAACAAGGGCAGGGGTTTTACTCCCACATTTTCCTAGTCAGAAAACCCTCAGGAAAATTTCGGTTGATCTTAAATCTAAAGATCCTAAACCGATCGATCCGGTACAAACATTTTCGTATGGACACCATCCACTCGATAACGAAATTGTTAATGCCGAATTGTTTCCTGGCATCCCTAGATCTAAGGGATGCTTACCTACACATTCCAATTGCCCAGACCTCCCAGCAATTTCTGCGGCTGGCAGTCAATCTGGGGGAGTCCGTTTGGCACCTGCAATTCAGGGCTCTGCCCTTCGGACTCTCGTCCTCCCCCAGGATCTTCACGAAGATTTTGGCGGAAGCTCTGGAGCCCCTGAGGCTGAAGGGTATTCCCGTAGTACCCTATCTAGACGACCTTCTATTTTTTGCAGACTCCAAGGAGCAGGTAGCTGTGAATTTGCAGGTTGCTCAAATCCACCTCAGAAGCCTGGGGTGGCTCCTCAACTTAGAGAAGTCAAGCCTGGTACCAAGTCAGGAAATAACTTTCCTGGGTTATGTAATCAACTCAGTCCTCCAGAGAGTTTTTCTCCCGCAGGCAAAGTGGGAAAAGGTCCAGGCGGCAGTAAAGCAGGTCCAAACGAACTGTGCAATCTCAGTTCGTTCTGCCATGAAGGTTCTGGGGCTTCTCACAGCCACAATACCGGCAGTACCTTGGGCTCGGTTTCACGCCAGGCCTCTTCAGGCAAATATCCTGAAGTCCTGGTCGCATCAGGTTTCTCTAGAGAAACAAATCAGGCTCACGGTAAGAGTAAAAAGGGCTCTATGGTGGTGGAGGTGTCCGACCAACCTTTCCAGAGGTCTCCCGTGGGTCTTCCCGTTGGACAAGCGCCTCACAACAGACGCGAGTGCTTGGGGTTGGGGGGCTCATCTGGACGGTTTGACGACACAAGGGACCTGGACCAAAACAGAGTCGCGAAGATCGTCAAACTGGCGGGAGCTCAGGGCCATTCTCTTAGCCCTTCGAGTTTTTCGAGAGGAAGTGAGGGGTCATCATGTCCAGATCCTCTCGGACAATACGACCGCAGTGGCTTATGTACAGCGACAGGGAGGAACCAGGAGCAGTGCTCTCATGGTCCTAGCCGAGCAACCTTTCAGTTGGGCGGAACCATGGGTAGCCTCCCTCTCGGCAGTCCACCTGAAGGGTTCCTTAAACCTTTTCGCGGACATGCTCAGCAGGAAAAGACTGTTGGAGGCAGAATGGGCTCTGAATCAAGACGTCTTTCTTATGATCACCAAAGTGTGGGGGTCTCCTCAAATAGACCTTTTTGCCAATCGGCAGAACTGCAAGGTCCGCAGTTTCTTTTCCCTGCACAGGGAGGACGGAGCCGTGGGTCTGGATGCCCTGGCTCACCCATGGCTCTACCACCTGTGCTATGCCTTTCCCCCCTTCCCTTTAATTCCGTTGGTACTGAGGAAGTTCAGGGAAGAGGGGATCGGTATGATCCTGATCACACCCTACTGGCCCAAAAGGCCCTGGTTTTCGGCTCTCCTAGGCTTAGCAGTGGAGCCTCCGTGGAGGCTGCCAGTCAGGGAGGACCTGCTGTTGCAGGGAACGGTGGTTCACCCAGAAGTAGGCAGACTTCAGCTAACGGCCTGGCTTCTGAAAAAGACCTCCTAAAAGCTAGAGGCCTGTCTGATAGAGTAGTCAGGACTCTCCTGTCCAGTAGAAAGGAGGTGACTAGGGCGATATACTTTAAAGTTTGGAAAAAATTTAATTCGTACTGTACCTCTAAGGGATTCCAGGTCAAAAGTGTGGTGTCCGTTCTGGAATTTCTCCAAGAGGGGATGGAAAAAGGATTAGCAGCTAGCACCCTGAAAACGCAGGTAGCAGCTTTATCTGTTTATTTTGAAAAAACCCTGTCCAGGGAGACTTTAATTTCCAGATTTTTTAGAGCTCTGGCTCGAAATAGGCCAGTGGCTCCTACCTTTTTCCCTAGTTGGGATTTATCCATTGTCCTTCAGGGGCTTATGGAGGCACCTTTTGAACCCCTACAGGGGTCTTGTTTAAAAGATTTAGTCTTGAAAACTATTTTTTTGGTGGCTATTACGTCAGCAAGACGTATTAGTGAGCTGCAAGCCCTAGCAGTTACGGAACCTTTCCTTAGAATCTTCCCAGACAGAGTGGTTCTTCAAACAGACCCAGCGTTCCTGCCCAAGGTCTCCTCGAAGTTTCATCGCTCCCAGCAAATTGTTTTGCCTACCTTCTCTACAGCTCCTGCCAACGCAGGTGAGGAGGCGTTCCACACGCTAGATGTAAGGAGATGTCTTCTGCAGTTCCTTTTGGTCACCAAGGAGTTCAGGAAGTCTAATGCCCTCTTTGTGATCTTCTCAGGACCCCGCAAAGGGGAAAAAGCTTCGAAGAGCACCTTGGGCAGGTGGCTTAGGGGGGCTATTGCAGAGGCCTACAAGGCCAAAGGGGAAGTGCCCCCAGCGGGGATTGCTGCCCACTCCACAAGGGCAACAGCAGTTTCTTGGGCTGAAAGGGCCGGTGCTACGCCTAATCAGATCTGTCAAGCGGTCAAGCTACTCGACCTTCCTTCGGCACTACAGGCTGGACTTACTGTCAGCTGCAGATCAGGCCTTTGGCAGGAAGGTACTGCAGGCAGTAGTCCCACCCTAGGTAAGCTTCTCGGTTATCCTCTCCAGGGTTGTCCTGAAAGGCGATTTGAGAAAGACTTAGTTAGACTTACCGGTGACGGTATTTCTAAGAGCCTTTCAGGACAACCCCTAGTTCCCTCCCTTGTGTTTCTGAATGCATAAAAAAGGATACAAGTATCTGTCATGGTTTTTTGCGTGGTTCTCTGTGCTTTGTTTTCCAGTATGCCGGAGGTCCCCAATAACTGAGGCCATGGTGGAAGAGGAGGGGTTTTAAAGGTCAAGCATGTGTTTCCTGAAAAGTGGGCGGAGCTGCGCTCTCTCCAGGGTTGTCCTGAAAGGCTCTTAGAAATACCGTCACCGGTAAGTCTAACTAAGTCTTTTTTTTTTTTTTTTGTAAAAAAAAAAAAGACTAAATTGGTGAAAGGGGCCTAAGTCACCTGAGCGCTTTCGGTCATTGATATTAGTATTGAAATTGGTACTTTTTTTTTTATTGCCACAATAAAGAAATAAACCAAAAATCAACTCTTTACACAAGCACATTTTATTTTTTTCTACTTTGGAGCTTGATTTGCATTTGCCATTGAACACCAGAATTGGCAGGCCCACCACTGGCGACCTGTGCTTTTCACAGATGTGCTCAGGGTGAACCTGCTCTCATGTGACAGATGTGAAGAACATTATGCTGCCTGTAACATCATTCATCATGACCGGTTTGGTGGTGTGTCAATGATGGTCTGTGGAGGCATATCCATGGAGGGACGCACAGACCTCCAGGCTTGACAATGGCGCCATGACTGCCATTGGGTATCAGGATGATATCCTTGGATCCATTGTCAGACCCTACACTGGTGCTGTGGGTCCAGGGTTCCTTCTGGTGCATGACAATGCCTGGCTGCTGATAAGTGATCTTGTGGCGAATCTGCCGCAGCAACCACTTTTATCTGAAAGAGAACTGCCGGCTCTTGAAGAGGATATCGGGGTTATGGTAGCTAGCTGCTACCATAACAGTATTTCTCTTCAAAGACGGGACTTGTATAGTCGTCCTGCAGGAAGCGGTTAATTAAAATTATTTTATTATTTGTCATCTCCCTGCTTGGCCCCTTTCACACAGGCTGTCTGATCAGGTTCTCCTGTCAGTTTTTCAGGCGGACCTGATCGGACCCTTAGCGGGGATATGGCGGTCTTGTGTCCCTGCAAGGCAGGAAATAAAAGCAGTCACATTTGTTCTAACAAATTTAAGATTTGTTAATTTTTATATTGAAAATAAAGCTTTGTCTGTCGTTTAAAAAAACAAAAAACAAAAAAAAACCTGTCTCCTAGATTCCAATAACTTCTTTGCAGGGCGTGGAAACCTTGCAAGAAGATCTGAACAAATTAATAGGGGGTGGGAAACTACATGGCAAATGAGGTTTAATGTAGAAAAAATTTAAATAATGCATTTTGGTGGCAAAAATATGAAGGCAATCTATCCACTGGGGGGAGAGCCTTTGGGGGAATCTAGGATGGAAAAGGACCTGGGGGTTCTAGTAGATGATAGGTTCAGCAATGGCATGCAATGCCAAGCTGCTGCTAACAAAGCAAACAGAATAATCCAGGGATAAAACAATAATTCTCCCACTCTACAAGACTCTGGTCCAGCCGCACCTAGAGTATGCTGTCCAGTTCTAGGCACCAGTCCTCAGGAATAATGTACTGGAAATGGAGCGAGTACAAAGAAGGGCAACAAAGCCAATAATGGGTCTGGAGTATATTGGTTATGAAGAAAAGTTGCGAGGACTGAACTTATTCCCCTTGGAGAAGACGCTTGAGAGGGGATATGATTTAAATTTACAAATACCATGCTGATGACCTCACAATAGGGATAAAACTTTTTTCGCAGAAGGGAGTTTAAGAAGACAAGTGGCTGCTCTTTAAAATTTAGAAGAAAAAAGGTTTAACCATAAAGGGTTCTTTACTGTAAGAGTGGCAAGGATGTGATCTGATCGATCAACTTGGGTACAACCCCCCCCCGGCGGGAGGGATTCCCCTGTCAACACTGTGTGGATGGGGGAATTAAGCAGATTTCTTTCACAGGTTGCAGGAAAGAAATTTACTCCATCTATGGCTGCCCTTAGATTTACCTTTTTAGGTTTAATATATTTTTATAAAGCTTTTTTCGTCGGGTAAATAAAAAAAAAAAAACAGAACAAATCAGGATTCAGAAAAATAAAAAAGGAGGGCAAAGGGGACATAAACACAGTGTAATTAATGGTTTACATCATCATACCAAATGGTTTTAGATTTACCTTTTTAACTACCGTATTTATCGGCGTATAACACGCACCGACGTATAACACGCACCCCAAGTTTAGGAGGGCATTTTAAGGAAAAAAAGTTTTAGGAGGGAAGTTTAGGGAAAAAAAAAAACTTACATTTAAGCGTCATTTGCAGCTTGCCCAGCGTCATTGCAGCCTTGCCCAGCGTCATTGCAGCCTTGCCCAGCGTCATTGCAGCCTTGCCCAGCGTCATTGCAGCCTTGCCCAGGGTCATTGCAGCCTTGCCCAGCATCATTGCAGCCTTGCCCAGGGACGTTGTACCTTGCCAGCGTCATTGCAGCCATGCCCAGCGACATCAGAAGTCCGGTCCGGGTTTAAATTTCCCGCCGCCGAGACTCTGTCGCGCGCGCCGCCGAAAAAGACCGAAGCGGCCCCGGAAAAGGCCGAGCCGACTGTTCAGCTCCGATCGCGGTCCCGCCTCCCTGCTGTTTCCATAGCGAGCGCAGGGAAGCGGGACTCCGAGTAGAGCCGAACACTCTGCTCGGTCTATTCCGGCGCGGCTTCGGGTTTTTTCGGCCGCGCCTCGGTCTTTTTCGGCGGCGCTCGCTATTTTTCGGCGGCGCTCGCTATTTTTGCCATTTTTGATTTTTTTTTTGGGGTATCGGCGTATAACACGCACCCACGACTTTCCCCCGATTTTTAGGGGGAAAAAGTGCGTGTTATACGCCGATAAATACGGTATGTAGAGCAAGGGCCTGCCTGATTGCATACAAATTGAAAGTGTTTAGGTTTGACCTCCTATGGTATTGGTAAATCTAAAGGAACTTCTGGGAAAATCGGTGAGCTTAATCGCATAAGCAGGAAATTACATTTCTTGGGCGCTTTCTGTACCCCATCTGTGTACAGAACATCTCCAGGCTGCCATATTGTTATGCTTTTTCCTGAAAATTACAGTGCTGAAGATTGAAAAGGAAAGGTAATTTTTAATAACATTTAAATAACAATTTCACGTGTCGCAGTTGTATATGCTAGATTACTTTTATTTTATTCCCTGTGAAAGTGGAGTTACCCTTTAACCACTTGCCGACCGCCGCACGCCGATGTACGTCCCTACTTTGGGGACTGATATCGTTGTTATGGGACCAGCTAGCTGCCATAACCCTGGTTTCCCCATGTTCGGCCGGCTACAAGATAAGTGGTCTCAGCTGTGGATTCACTGCGAGATCACTTTTATCGGTGGCGGGAGAGGGACCCCCTCCCACCGTGATCCAGTGCCCTCTGCCACTTACCGGAGCCGTCGGCAGCGGCGGAGACTATCGCATCTGTCCCCTGAGCTGACATGGAGATGAATGAGAGGAAGTTGGCCCCCACCCGTCTCCATGACTGCAGGGCAGAAGCAACGTCAAAACGTCACTTCCGCCCATAGCTCTTAAAGGGACTATTTTCATTTTGTTTATTTTTTTTAATGACCATTTTTTTTATTATTGGATTTTGTGTCAATTGAGATCTGAGGTCTTTTTGACCCCAGATCTCATATTTAAGAGGTCCTGTCATGCTTTTTTAGCACCTGCATATGAAAACAGCGTTCAAACCACTCATGTGAGGTATCGCCGCGATCGGTAGCGCGAGAGCAATAATTCTAGCCCTAGAACTCCTCTAAAGCAACACATGCAACCGGTAGAATTTTTTAAATGTCGCCTATGGAGCTTTTTAAAGGTAAAATTTTGTCGCCATTCCACGAGCAGGCGCATTTTTGAAGCGTGACATGTTTGGTATCAATTTACTCGGCGTGACATTATCTTTCACAATATAAAAAAAAAAATTGGGCTAACTTTACTGTTGTCTTATTTTTTTATTCAAAAGTAGATTTTTTTTTAATTAAAGTGCGCTTGTAAGACCGCTGCGCAAATACGGTGTGACAGAAATTGCAACGACCGCCATTTTATTCTCTAGGATGTTAGAAAAAAATGTATGTTTGGGGGTTCTAAGTAATTTTCTAGCAAAAATAAAATGTTTTAACTTGTAAACAACACATCTAAAAAAAGAGGATCGGTCCTTAAGTGGTTAAGCACTCTGAAAGGGCAGGTTTCGGCCTTGTTTGTTCTTTTTCAAAACCCTCTGATTTCTTCTCTTTTCCTTGTCAAAACCTAGATGACCCCTCCTGCAAAATGGCCTTTTTGGTCTCTAATGTCTGTCAGACACGTTGTCTTGGCAGCTCTCTTGTAGAGAGCCATTCCACGTTCTTCACAATGACAAATGTAGTCTTGCGTTCAAGGTGATCCTTTCTTTTTAAAGTGGTATTGCGCTTCTACCTCAGTGAAGACCTAGTCTTGCCATCCTTATGCCCAACTTTAAAAGGAAATTGCCTGGACATAGTCGGAGCCATTAGTCTACCTTAAATGACCGATTCCATCAGGAAGACTGAATTGCCTGTTTGTCCTCTTCTCAGGGCCTTGCAAAGGGCGCCCTGCTTCAAATTATGCCATCACTCAATGGATAAGAATGGCAAGAGACAAATCTCCTCCTGTGCTCTTATATGCTCATTCCATCAGATCGGTGGGTATTTCTTGGGCTTTTAGGCACCAGGTGCCTCTAGCCCAGCTTTGTAAGGCCGCCATCTTTTCCTTTGTTCATACCATTTCAAAGTTTTACTAGCTTGAGTTCTAATCCTCTGCAGCTGCTCTCTGAAGTTGGGTCTGTTGACCCTTGTTGGTACAGTTCTATTTTCCTTCTTATTCATTGCTTAGGGATGTCCCAGGGTCTGCGAATAGTTTGCCTGTGTCCCTGTACTGTACTGTTAAGATGAGAAGAATTTTGACTTGCCTGTAATTTCATATCTTTGAGTTCAGTGCATTCTCCCTTCCATTGCTTAGTTATTCTGCATTTCCTGATGCAAACCAGAGGATTCAAAGTGGTGTAAGGTCATAGGGAAGGTGCCCAGTGGCTGTGTCCTCGAACACCTGCCAATCACACCTAAAGGTACAAGCATTTAACCCATTGTCTATGAATACTTCAATAAAAAAAGATAAAATATTCAGCGCTAACACACCTATAAGTAAATTATGTATAACTGCCAGCAGACACTTAAGGTAAATTCAATCAATCCCTCAGATAATCATAAAAGTAAACAGTGCTGCGCAATACATTAAATGTCCATAAATAAATAGAAAATAATCCGAAATAGTGCAGGTGGAAAGGTAAACGCTCAATGTAGGTTGATAGGTCGGATTATTCAGTGATCCCTCAACCACATGTATAGATGGCCTCTCACTTCCAGCATTGTACGGCCGTTGTAGGAGGAAGGATCCCGCTATTGGAAGAGCCTGTGGATATACAGTCTTTTGCCAAGTGATCCTTCCTGTGTGTGCTTGTCTGATCTCTATAAATTGAAATCCCATCAGATCTGAGAGCACTAGATCGTGTCTTTTACATATGATGCCTTACTTCTGACTGAGTTGGAACTGGATGCTGTTTAGAACGAGGACCCGTGTGTTCAGCTATATCTTTATTGCTTAGTGACCCGTTTCAGGTCGAATGCTGGAGGTGAGAGGCCATCTATACAGGTCCTTCTCAAAAAATTAGCATATTGTGATAAAGTCCATTATTTTCTGTAATGTACTGATAAACATTAGACTTTCATATATTTTAGATTCATTACACACAACTAAAGTAGTTCAAGCCTTTTCTTGTTTTAATATTGATGATTTTGGCATACAGCTCATGAAAACCCCAAATTCCTATCTCAAAAAATTAGCATATTTCATTCGACCAATAAAAGAAAAGTGTTTTTAATACAAAAAAAGTCAACCTTCAAATAATTATGTTCAGTTTTGCACTCAATACTTGGTCGGGAATCCTTTTGCAGAAATGACTGCTTCAATGCGGCGTGGCATGGAGGCAATCAGCCTGTGGCACTGCTGAGGTGTTATGGAGGCCCAGGATGCTTCGATAGCGGCCTTAAGCTCATCCAGAGTGTTGGGTCTTGCGTCTCCCAACTTTCTCTTCCCAATATCCCACAGATTCTCTATGGGGTTCAGGTCAGGAGAGTTGGCAGGCCAATTGAGCACAGCAATACCATGGTCAGTAAACCATTTATCAGTGGTTTTGGCACTGTGAGCAGGTGCCAGGTCGTGCTGAAAAATGAAATCTTCATCTCCATAAAGCATTTCAGCAGATGGAAGCATGAAGTGCTCCAAAATCTCCTGATAGCTGCATTGACCCTGCCCTTGATAAAACACAGTGGACCAACACCAGCAGCTGACATGGCACCCCAGACCATCACTGACTGTGGGTACTTGACACTGGACTTCAGGCATTTTGGCATTTCCCTCTCCCCAGTCTTCCTCCAGACTCTGGCACCTTGATTTCCGAATGACATGCAAAATTTGCTTTCATCCGAAAAAAGTACTTTGGACCACTGAGCAACAGTCCAGTGCTGCTTCTCTGTAGCCCAGGTCAGTAGCTTCTGCCGCTGTTTCTGGTTCAAAAGTGGCTTTACCTGGGGAATGCGGCACCTGTAGCCCATTTCCTGCACACGCCTGTTCACGGTGGCTCTGGATGTTTCTACTCCAGACTCAGTCCACTGCTTCCGCAGGTCCTCCAAGGTCTGGAATCGGTCCTTCTCCACAATCTTCCTCAGGGTCCGGTCACCTCTTCTCGTTGTGCAGCGTTTTCTGCCACACTTTTTCCTTCCCACAGACTTCCCACTGAGGTGCCTTGATACAGCACTCTGGGAACAGCCTATTCGTTCAGAAATTTCTTTCTGTGTCTTACCCTCTTGCTTGAGGGTGTCAATGATGGCCTTCTGGACAGCAGTCAGGTCGACAGTCTTACCCATGATTTCGGTTTTGAAGTTTTTAAAAGCCTCAGGAATCTTTTGCAGGTGTTTAGAGTTAATTAGTTGATTCAGATGATTAGGTTAATAGCTCGTTTAGAGAACCTTTTCATGATATGCTAATTTTTTGAGATAGGAATTTTGGGTTTTCATGAGCTGTATGCCAAAATCATCAATATTAAAACAAGAAAAGGCTTGAACTACTTCAGTTGTGTGTAATGAATCTAAAATGTATGCAAGTCTAATGTTTATCAGTACATTACAGAAAATAATGAACTTTATCACAATATGCAAATTTTTTGAGAAGGACCTGTACATTTGGTGGAGGGATCATTGAATAATCAGACCTATCAACCTACATTGAGTGTTTGTTTACCTTTTTCACCTGCACTATTTCAGATTATTTTCTATTTATTTATGGACATTTAATGTATTGCACAGCACTGTTTACTTTTAATGATCATCTATGAATACTTCGCCTGTCCCCTGTACTTAAAGTCAAAATGTATTTTTTATTTTATGTGCAAATATAAGGGATAAGAGGAGAGAAGTTACTTAAGGCCAAGGCAGTTGCACAATAAATGGACTGTAAATTATTAGAATGTGAATTCTTTGCGTCTGTCAATGAGTAGAGGAAATATCTGTTTTTAGAATGATGGAATGTGGGAGGGTCAACTAACAACAAAGGGCAGGAGCTATTCATTTTGTAGTTGAGTGTTTGATGAATGAATTTTAGATTGTGTCAAAGTGACACATGTTTTGTTGCTTAGCCAATTTGGAAAGCGCTTTATAATGTAACTGTACAATGATTCATGCTGTAATCCCCTGTGTATATTGAAGGATGTTAACTAGATTAATGTGGATTGCTTACTTTCAAAGAAAGGGGTTAACTTGTCTGTATAAAGCTACTGCTTACATGCTTCCTGTGCTTTTGATATTAGGCAAACGTCAGCCCCTGTATCCAGGCATTGAGCTTCCAAGTATGGAAAGTGTTGTGCTTTTTGCTGTGTGTCTGCTAGGAATGCATTAAAAATGTTGTGGAGTGCTGCATTAAATTCTGTGTGCTCTAATCCAACTCACGCCCTAGTTTTGTAAATATTCAGTATTAAACACTGAACTGCTGTAACCACGTTTAATACAAGTAGTAGACTTATTCTATTACAGTAATAATTGCTGTTTTCTTCTACCAGTTTCTACCCCTCGCTGGGCTCCCATATCCTTACAAGAAAGTCATGCAGTCAGACAATTGAGGACATTTTAGTGACTTGCAACAAACCTACTAGAACCATTTATGTGCATCTATGGACACATTTAGGGCAGAATGTTTGTAAACCTTTTGACTTGGCTCCTAAAATGTAATCTATTACCCAAGTCAGAGAGTCGAAGACCGTCTTAATTGAGAAACCAGAAATGGAACATTTTAAAACTTTATCAAATGGTTTAATTGACCAAGGTGAGATTAGAGAAATTAATATGTGACCTATGCAGGGGTAAAGACAGTGGTTGTCAAATTACTCAATATAATTGGCCCCAGTGCAATTCCTGACATGACCAAAAAGCCACATATAATGTTCATGCTACCCAAAACAGTCAGACTCGCATTATAAAATAGACACTCAGACTAGCCGCAGGCTACAGGAGATAAAATACCACAGACATGCTACAGGTCAGGTATGGTTGGAGACTAGGGATATCCTGTAGGAGGCTGTCAGACTGGGGACTCCTTGCAAGAGACTGCTAAAAATCACTGCTAGCACAGCCACTTTGCAGACTTGTGCCATAAAAAAACAAAAAAAATACTGGCAACATTAGATGTTCTAAAATCGCAAGAATCATTCTAAAATAATAGAGAGAAAAAAATACACAAGGAGGGGCAAAGATGGACAATGCATGAAAGACAGAAAAAAAATAAGACAAATTTTTAGGCCATGGATTGCATGTCACTACCTTTTTTAGGTGAAATGGCTCTGGCAAAAGCTTTGCTCAGACTGCCCCCCAGAGTATCCATAAAACCCAGGCGATTACATCAGGCTTCATGTTTTGACCTGTTTGACTGATGTGACGTTGCATTAATAGATGAGTGTATATGCAATGGAGTACTGTTGACGACTCATCGTTTTTACTGTGATTTGCACAGCACCATCTGCTGCAGTTACTGAGTGCCCATCTATTACCAAGGTCAAAACGCTTGGGTCTCCTCTCCATATATATGCAGAGGACCCACTGACTCAAATACTGACCTTCTTTAGAACATCAGTGCAAAAGCTGCTTATTTTATATTAAAATTGATGGGGTGTGTTTTTGCCACCTCTCTGAGCAACTTTATTAAGGATGTCACCAGGGCCTCAGCAAAAGGCTAAACCTCAGTTGATAACGTTTTTTCCACCTCCCTGAAGCTGGAAAACGATTCTTTCCTTGCTTCCGGTCAACTATCCCCAAGTTGGAGTCTGGAACTTGGTTCCACTGCAAGTTTTGGACTTCAAAAGCTTCCTTGTCTGCGAACAAGTCTTACTTGCAATAAGGGGGGGGGGGGGGTCCTCCACGCCTTAAAGTGGGTGGGGGGTGGAGACGGACTTGCTTTGTGCACAGGGTGTGCCCATAGTGGGGATAACTGGAACCGTAAGCACAGGCCATGTCTGCCGATGCCAATCAAGCTGTTCAGACTCTGCACAGGGTTTGATTGTGTCCTGAATCCTCTTAAATCAGTGCTGGAACCCAAGTAATCACTGGGAGTATACAGGTAATCTACTAGATATGGCTCAGTCCAGGGTTTCTACAAGACCATTTTAGTGGGTTATTTACAAAAGGCAAGTGCAGTCGCTGTAGATCTAAGGGGGACATGCAAGCAAAATAAACAGCATTTTAGCTTGCACGTGATTGGATGATAAAATCAGCAGTTTCCCCTCATTTCATATCTTCCCCCTCAGATCTACAGCGACTGCACACTTGTAGTGCAAAGTGGATTTGCCTTTCTTAAATAACCCCACTGTCCAAAGTCCAGTCCTAAAGCTGGCAACCCTTTTGGTTTTATAGAGGGTCTTGGGCTTGATGTTTGTCTCTTTCGAGGTAGTTCTGTACGCACAATTCTGCATCAGACCGCTGCAACTCATTTATGTACTATGTGGCGCCAAGAAGACAGTCACCAGAAAATGATCAAGTTATCCCTCACACAATGGACGCCATCTTGACCCTCTTTGGGTGCAGGGGACTTGATTTCCCAAGGAAGATTTGGTCTCAATCGGCAGTCCTGAACTCCAAAACTTTTTGGTTATCCCTTCACTGTTAGACCTCTTGACTGTTTAGTCATCTGTCCCAGATCCAGTAAGACAATGCCACTGTGGTGGTATACCTCAGCCATCACTTGGAAACCAGAACTATTGTAGCTTTGAGAGGCTGGTCGGATTCTGGCTCAGACAGAGCTTCATATTTTTGCTATGTCCACAGTGCATATTTCAGTTGTGAAAAATTAGCAGATGGACTTCCTCAGTTAACATCTGGAGTTTGGAGAGTGGTCTCTTCACCTGGAGATGTTTCAAGAACTATGTTGCAGGCTGTAAATACAAGATGTAGACCTTCTGGTATCCATTTTTCTTGTACAAAGGTACAGCTCATCACTTCAATGGTCATTGAGATGAACATAAGATCTCATCATAAATGAAAGGAAGACAAAAAAAGGAATGCATTAATATGTTCAGGTCCATAAAGTAGAACAATTGTGGGGTGAGTATCCCCTCCTAGTGCTACAACATCCTAGAGCATGCTGCTTGGAATGTAAATAGAGAGTACCCAAATGGGCATTTACATACAGCGCGTTATCAAACCATCTAGTCTATGGAGATCATTTCGAGGGAATACAAAATAGAAATGCTGAATATTAACCATGTCAGCCAGGCTCTAGCCTGGTGGCCAGATGGGATATATAAAAGAGCAAGGAAAAAAAGGAAAGAAAGGAGAATGACTAAGGGGGGTCTGCGGGTAGGGGGCCAAGCAGATATTGGATGGGAGCGTAGAATCAAATCTGGTAGGTCGTATGTAGGCGACCCAAGGCTGCCAGATCTTAAGAAATTCATTGTGAATGTCTGAAATTATGTCTGTCAGCTTTTAATTTACCATAATGTCATTCATACTATGTTTAACAACCTTAAAGCTAAGTATGGGCATCTTCCAGGCTCTTGCTATGGTCAGTTTAGTAGCAGTAAACCATGCAGCACCAGCCGGCGTTCCGGACGTAGTAGTTCCGTAAGGCGAGCGAGAAGGGCAAAGACTCTGACCCATAATCTGCATGCTCTTGGACATGTTCACTATATGTGTGCCATGGTACCAGCCTGAGAGCAACCCCCGGAAGCAGAGAGGAGAGTAAGTTGGAATGAAACGAGCCAATTTAGCCAGGGTATAATACCATCTGTATAGTATTTTATATGCATTCTCCAAAATTAGGACATTTTTGGAGCATTTGGAAAGAGCGATGGTCATGACCTGCCAGTCCTCTGGATCCAACTGCCTCCCCAGATCGGCTTCCCACTGGAGGTGGTAAGGTCAAATCGGAAATGATTGCTGCATAAACTAAGAAGATTAAGCCTGAGCCTGAAGATTGCGGCCCGGATCTACAAAGGCTTTCGAAAGGGGTCAAGTTGTATGGAGTAGGTCGGGACTTGATAAGCTGTTGTAGAAAGTGACATAGCTGTAGTGTTCCTGGAGTGGAATATCGTGTGAGGAGAGCAGCGCATCAAATGTTATTATCTTGGTGGGGGTGAATAGAGAATGGCTATCAACAAAATCGTTGTTAGTCCACCAAGAAGCCTGCTGTGGGTTATCACGGCCCGGTGGAAACACTGGAGGAGGCAAAGTAAAGGAAGATGACAGATCACACCTGCCGAATATTTAATCGAGTCCCACACGCGGAGGGAATGTGTCAGGCAAGGCCCAAGTGTGTCAGGATGGTGATTGTGGGGTAGCCAGGGCAGGGAGGCTACCGGAATCGGATATAAGTCAACTAAGTCTATTGTGGCCCATGGGTCTATGTTCGCTGCTGTATAGTAGGCTTGGAGGTTGGGAACCGAGAGGCCACCATTGATCTTACAGGCGTATAAAACCAATTTATCGATTCTGGGTCTGGTGGAACCCCAGAAAATTTTCAGAATTTTACATTGGTGAATGCGCAGAATATGTGTAGGGACCGAAACCGGCAAGACGTGAAAAAGATACAGCAGTTTTGGGATATAAGTCATGCGGACCGCCACAATCCTGCCGAACCAGGATAACGGGAATTGGGACCAGGAGGACAGCATTTCCGATGGCTTCCTGAACAGAGGGGGGGGAATTGGCCTGGTAGAGTTCCTCGTAAGTCAGAGTAAGCCTAATCCCCAGGTAAGACAGAGAAGTGAGATATTGAAATGAAAAGGTGTTTTTTAGGGTTGCCAGCTCCAAGGGTGGAAGGTTAAAAAAACATAGCTTTTAATTTGGTGGGGTTAACTGATAGTCCTGAGAATAGCGCAAAGGTGTTCAGGAGGGAGAACAGGTTAGGCAAGGTGATGTGGGGCTTAGTTAGGGACATCAGGATATCGTCTGCAAATGATATTTCTCATTCGTTCATTGACAGACACAGCCTTCTTATTCAGAACCATAGGGTTATATCGCCTCCATTAGGAGTAGGACTAGGCAGAACAAAAAAAACAAAATTGACCACGTCCATGGGCTGTCCTCAGACAGTATATAAACCCCTCCCTGCTCTAGGCATTTTTTTTCTGCCTAGTCAGGACCTGGGAATTTTTTAATTTTTATGTTTTTCTTTCTTTTTCCTGGATTTTTTATTTTTTTTTTCTGGTGAGAGCTACAATCAACTGCCGGGATGGGTGAGGGACTGGAAACTTAGATCCAGAGGGTCACTTCAGTCTGGCCAGCGAGCTCGTGCAGACCTCAGCTACATGCTAGGTTGGCCACGACATAGCCCCACTGGACAGGGGCTGGCCCTGCGAGTTAAACGTCTTGCAAGGTCGCATTCGACCGGGCCTAGGCCTGTGTCGCAGCGTTCCTCATGGACGACAGCCCCCCCACTTCGGTGGCGAGGAGGATCTGTCTGGGAGCGTTACCCGTGCACTTTGCTGGATCGGTAAGAAGGACGCCCCTGCCTCTCCTTTTCTGGAGGGGTGGGGGCGCAGGTACTCCCTGGGGTGGTCGGTCCCTTCGGGGTTCTCCTCCCCTCCTTTCCTTCCCGGATGAGGCACAGGCTTCTGGCCTAGGGGCTTTGTGGACACACTGCCCCCCCCTTCCACACTTGGGTTTGCTACTGGGGGGGGGGGGGGGGGGTATCCCATGGGCCCACCTGCTGCATTTTGGGGCCCAGGAGGTGAGGTGACCGAACATCCACGTTTGGGGGGGGTGTCCCCAGAGTGGGCAGCGAAGCCCGCCATTGTCAGTTTGGGGCCCGTGCACTTGCGGCGTGCAGCTAAAAGTTTAGGCCGCGGCCTACCGGCCGGGTACCTGGTTCCAATAGAGGAATCTCTGCCTTCTCGTCCCGATGACATACCTGGAGGGGGAGCAGAATCCCCCTGTCTTTGCTGCATTGGCGAGCCTGTTGGTCCAGGGGCTGCAGTTGTCCGCTATGTCGCTTGGCAGCAGTTACCCTGGTTGCTGAGCTCTGTTTCCTTAATGGTGCTGAGACATGTATTTTGGAGGGCGACCCTGAATGGCATCATTTCGCGTCTTGATCTTGTCCAGTTAAGGGTTTTCCGCCTGTGTTCCTCCAAAGTTTATTTTTTTGCTTCCAAGGGCGTTTGTCGTCAGACTGCTGGCTGTTCTCCACGGGGGGCTGTGCACGTCCCGTTGCTGTAGAGTGTGGTGGTCCCAGTTCCTGAGAACGGTTTCAGGGGTTTTATTCAAACCTGTTCAGTCTACAGGATGGAGGGCGCATGGTACATCTAATTCTGGACCTCAAGGCCTTGGCCTGCCGTGTGGGGGTACAGTAGGTTAGGATGGAATCCGTACGCACAGCTGTGGCACTCCATCATGGGGACTTTCTGTCTTCTATCGACTTTACGAATACTACTTGCGCATTCTGTCATGTGCCCGACTCCAGCACTTCCTCCATGTTTTTTTTTCCTGTGTGTGCGGAGCATTATGAGCGTGTGAGGTTGGCCCCGGATCTGGCGTAGGTTCGTCGGTGGAGGTTTGATCCTGGGCTGCCTGGATGATCTTCTCCGACTCATTGACTACTCCGAGGAGCAATGTAATTCAATACATTGACTGATTTCAGTGGAGTCTATACTATCGGAAGTCTGCTTGGCCCTGCCAGATCGTTGGATTACCTGTCTGATTATCGGGCTTCAGCTCTGGCCAGCGTGTTTCTTCTCCCGGACAATACTCTGCAAGTTGCAGACTGCATTTTTTTTTATTTACTGTCCAGCAGGGGGGCTCCTCTGCAAGTTTGCATGTGGGTGTTGGGTCCAATGGTATCTTTTTTTTTTTTGGAGGCGATTCCATTTGCACAGTTCCATACAAGCTCTCTTTGGGGAGATCCTGGCATAATGGGACAAATACCCAAGTTCTCTGGACAATCGGATTCGGCTGAGTCAGGAAACCAGAGTCTCCCTAGTCTGGTGGTTTTGCTCTCCGGTGGGGTAAATCATTTCTCCCCTTGTATTGAACAGGGTGACCACCAATGCCTGCCTGTCTGGGGAGAGCTCGTTGGACATTAATGGAATCCGGACTACCGAGTAAGATCCTGGAACTTCATGCAAACAGACTAGTTCTTGATCATGGACGGATTGACTTTGGGGGCTCCCGGTACGGATCCAGTTGGACAAGGCAACGCCGGTGGCTTATGTCCTTCACCAGGGCGGGCCAAAATAGATTGTTGGCGGCCCTGGCTGTTACCAGTATTCTCCGGTGGGCAGAGCGTCTCGTTCCGGCCCTTTCTGGCATACGCTTTCCAGGAGTAGAATACTGTAAAACGGATACCTCAGTTGGTTAGGGTTAGACCAACTGAGGTTGAAAAGCCAACTGGCCCCCGGATCTTCTGTCTCAAGAACTGGTTTACCACCCTGTTTTGAAGTGGAAGGGGTTATATCTGGCTGACCAACAGCTTTATTTGCCAGTGTCCAATATTGTGTACAGCAGTATAACCCTCTGTTCAATAATGAGCTCCAAGAAAATCCATTTTATGGTAGGTACAAAATTCCAATTTATATTTTGAGGAGTTATTTTGGTCCATGCCTAAAATAACTTTGCAGCATGGCCCATTTGTGCAGAAGTATCCTTTTTATGTTCCTGCTTTTGGTGAAGTTGGAAACCAATGAAATAAGACTTGGATGAAGATATGTTCATATTTTTTAGGAGCCATTATTTTAGAAAGTAAATTTCCATCCTAACACTAAGGCTACATTCACACAGAGGAGCCTTACAGGCACTATAGCGCTAAAAATAGCGTCTGCAAAACGCCTCTCCTGTCACTCCAGCGTCACTCCAGCGTCACTAGCGGCTGAAAAGCACTGCTAAAACAATGTTAAAAATATTGGTGCTTTACCGCTGATGCCTCAGTGTGAAAGCCCTAACTATGCTTAAATGGCCCTCCCTCCACTCCAGCTTGACCTGTGTAAACATACCTATTTTCAGTCTGTTCTGTCTGGTCACATGATTCCCTAGGTCAGTGAGCTGCGGCTCCAGGGGAGAAGGGGGAGAGGTAGACAATGGCTGTATTTCAGAAGCTGTAGCATCATTCATAGGCTCTCATTATCCTCCACCCTGCAGCCACAGCTCACTTACAGATGAGTCGGAGCTGTGAACCACAAAACTGAAGTTTAGTGAAAAAAAAAAGTTTACTCACATTTACATTTTTTTTTATTTTTTATCAGATTACTTTATAAGGAGTCTTAACCAATCATATTTACAAAATAAACTCATGTATAAAATATTAGGGAATATTGTGTTTTGAAGTAAACTTCTTAAGGCAATCCTCATGTCACAGATGAGCATGTATATTACAAAGGAAAAGACATGCTAATTTTCAAGATTTCAGTTGTCACAGTGCGGGAGTCCTATGTAATGTAGACACCACATAGCATGTAATGTGAACTTCCTCCAGCATGCTTGTATGGAAGATGATGTTGCTGTGACAGATTTGTTGGCTGACACAGCTTTGGCTTTCATCTTGACTTTCATTTAACTTTGCAAGTGATTTTGTGCACATTCGATGGCCCAAATTGTGAAGAGACTAACGGTGTTCTTTCTGTTTTTCCCCTTAAGTGATGATGGCCAAGGAAAAGCCACCCATTAGCGTGGTAGGAGATGTTGGGGGCCGTATTGCTATCATAGTGGTAAGAAGTTTGACCTGCTTTTTTTTATTTTATTTTTTTTTTTTTATTGATTTTAAATTTTTTTTACATTTATGTCCTGTCCTAACACCGCAGAAAGCGATAATATCCCTAAACAGTTTACTGGTGCTATGATTTGGAAGATTTTTCCTTTAAAGTGGAAGTAAACCCCCCTATCGTTTTCAGCCAAGGAAGCTGCCATCTTTGCCTCTGTTTAATCTTCAACTGCCACGGTGCTGCACATGTGATCCGTTATGACATCAGCCATTGGATGGTTTGACTGTTTGATTGAGAGCACAGCCAATGTGCAGTTAGCATTCACGTCATGCCTTTTTTTTTTTTTTTTTTTTTTTTAGACTGTTAAATCGATGGGTTTACTTCCGCTTTAATTATGTCTCCGTAGACTATTCAAATTTTTTGTATTTTTCATTGCTTTCAGTCCCAGTAGCAATGGTTCTAAGAACATAGAAAGCTGCTAAATCTCCCAAGTGGGGGGGGGGGGGTTTTAACCCTTTTCCCACTCTATCAAAAACTAAAAAAAGAAGAGTTTTTGACTGTATGTACACTTTAATTCTTTTTATTTTTCTTATCCAACAGGATGACATCATTGATGAGGTAGAAAGCTTTGTGGCTGCAGCAGAAATTCTTAAGGAGCGTGGCGCTTACAAGATTTATGTAATGGCTACACATGGTATTTTGTCTGCAGATGCTCCTAATCACATCGAGGAGTCTTCTATTTTTGAGGTCAGTTAAAATTAGCCTATGTCCGCTTGTGCACTATTGCTCAATGTGAAACAAGCTTAAAATTTCCATTCAGCCTTTTAACCCTTAAAGTCTTTAAAGTGTTTATTAACCTACAAAAAAATAATGGATCCTGTTCCCTTATAAGTATGTTATCCAGCACAGCGCTTGTGCTGTGTAATTTGGCCCCCTTTATCACCTGAAATCCTGCCTGGCAATACCCTCCCCTCTGTAAACTGACCACGGTATATCATGGATCCTGAGCCCAGACATCATGGTCAGTTTACGTGCCTTCATCATCCGCTGCTATCTGTAGCTCCCCTCCCCACCTGTCAGCTCTCACTATGTTCTCTTTATACCATCCCCGTGTTGGATAACAACCTGTGTCTGTGCTCTTATAAAAAAAAAAACGCAGATTTTCTACCTGTTTTTACAGCGCCTCCCGGCGTTCGCGTGGCTCCCGGCTATTTCCTCCCTGACTCCCTGGCTGACGTCAGCAGGAATTCTCAGCTCCACCTGTCAGACGGGGAGAGATGAGACCCAGGAGCCTCTGTGAAAACAGGTAGAAATCTGTTTTATAAAAAAAAAAAAAAAACACAGGCACTAGGACACGTTATCTAACAGAGGGGTATAAAGATCAGGTGGCTTAACAACCACTTTAAAGAATCTACACAGGTGGACCACAGCATGCTGCAGCTCAGTTAGTTGAGCTTAGGGGGCAGAAGAGTTACTTTGTTGAAGGTATACTTACCTTAAACTTTTACTTTGTTGTGGTATTTTGCAAGGGAATCCAGTTGTTTGTTATTACAAGTACTTATAAAGCGATGTCAATTTACGCAGCACTTCACATATACAGTGTTGTAAAAGTATTTGCCCCCTTCCTGATTTTATTTTTTGCATATTTCTCACACTAAAATGATTCAGATCATCAAAATTATTTTAATATTACACAAAGCTAACCCGAGTAAATCCAAGATGCAGTTTTTAAATTATTTATTTATTAAAGGAAAAAAGCTGTTCAAACCTCCCTGACTCTATGTGAAAAAGTAATTGCCCCCTCCCATGCTGAATCATGAATGAATTATGATTAACCACAATTTTTTGGAAAGCTGAGTTAAATTTCACTTGCCATACCCAGGCCTGATTACTGCCAGACCTCTTGAATCAAGAAATCACATAAATAGAAGCTGTCTGACAAAGTGAAGCAAACTAACAGGATACAAAAAGCCACACGTCATGCCACAATCTAAAATAAATCAAGAACAGATTAGAAACAAACTAATGTACACGAATCGGTCTAGGAAGGGTTACAAAGCAATTTCTAAGGCTTTGGAACTCCAGTGTACCGTGTGGAGAGCCATTATCCACAAATGGAGATAACTTGAACAGTGGTGAACCTTCCCAGGAGTGTCCGGCCTACAAAATTTACTCCAAGAACATGACGACGACTCATCCAGGAGGTCATAAAAGAACCCAGAACAACATCTAAAAAACTACAGGCCTCACTTGCCTCAGGTAAGATCAGTGTTGAGTGTGAATCTGCCCTCTATCTTCTACCCCCACTGCATCAAGTAACAAAATATATATATTAGTGAAAATTTAATAGTGAAAAATAAAGCAGCTACTTAAATAAATGTGGCAATGTATAATGTGCAATTAGACCTATAAATTAAATATAAATAGGGAAAAACTAGCAGCGCTAGTGCAATAAATAACACTGTAATATGAATCACCCAGTGACAAGTGACACAAAAAAAGTCCTAAATTAGTAATATGATCCAAAAAGCAATCTTCATAGATTCTTGAATCTTCCACTACACCGCGTGCTTGTGACACCTCTCCCTCTGAATAGCACACTCACCGACTTACTATGCCTCCCACTCTCGTGTTTGGCTTCAGTGTATTTAACCCCCACCTGGGGTAAAAAACGACCACCCACTTGTGAAATATGTGAATAAATAAGTGCTCCACATAGCGTGATAAAGTTTCAACCAGTTTAATGAATCACACCAACACTCCAATAATTAAACTCACATTTCACATAGTGAACACAAGTCTTTGATATAACACACAGCAAACAAACTTCAATGGTTCAGTGGTGTACTGCGGCCTCGGCGGACCAGAAGCGTGCGCACAAACACGATCCCTCACCCACTCCTAAGTCTCTGCTCTCGGCGGCAGTGTAGCTTCTCAGTAGAGCCGCGTCTCACGTCAGTACAATTGATTGTCCTGTAGCCACGCATCCAACATGTTTCGTCATAAGACTTCCTTATGGGAAGTCTTATGACGCAGAGGCCACGGTACACCACTGAACCACTGAAGTTTGTTTGCTGTGTGTTATATCAAAGGCTTGTGTTCACTATGTGAAATGTGAGTTTAATTATTGGAGTGTTGGTGTGATTCATTAAACTGGTTGAAACTTTATCACGCTATGTGGAGCACTTATTTTATTTTTTCACATATGGAGGCACCTTGCTAATTAATACGTGGATCAAGTGGATGGTCTTTTTTACCCCAGGTGTGGGTTAAATAAGCTGAAGCCAAACACGAGATTGGGAGGCATAGTAAGTCGGTGAGGTGTCACAAGCACGCGGGGTGGTGGAAGATTCAAGAATCTATGAAGATTGCTTTTTGGATCATATTACTAATTTAGGACTTTTTTTGTGTTACTTGTCACTGAGTGATTCACATATTTATATATCACAGTGTTGTGATTTATTGCACTAGCGCTACTAGTTTTTCATATTTATATTTAATTTATAGGTCTAATTGCAGATTATACATAAAACGAATGCGGCATTTCATAACAAAAACATAGCAACAGTCAAACATGGTGGTGGTAGAGTGATGGTCTGGGGCTGCTTTGCAGCTTCAGGACCTAGACGACTTAGTATAATTGATGGAACCATGAATTCTGAGCTCTACCAGAAAATCCTTAAGGAGAATTTCCGGCCATCAGTTTGTGACCTCAAGCTCAAGTGCACTTGGGTTATGCAGCAAGACAATGATCCGAAACGCAACAGCAAGTCCACCTCCAAATGGTTCAAACAAAGCAAAATGTAGGTTTTGCAGTGGCCTAGTTAAAACCTGGACTTAAAGCGGTTGTGCACACATTTCATTTAGTAAATCTCTTTGCCTTCCAAATCAGGCAAAGAGTACTAAATGAAATGTTTTTTTTTTTTTTTTTTTTCCCCCACTTACCTTGTAATCGCTGACGTCCTTTCCTCTGTCCCTTCGGCGGTGGGCGGGGTCTCTGCGTCGATCGTCGTCACGCCGCACTGTCTACTGGAATCTGGTGTCATTGATCCCAGGAGTCAGTGCGGACATCTTCCGAAATCTCGCGAGATTTCGACCACATCTTCCGAAATCTCACGAGATTTCGGCCACATCTTTCGAAATCCCGCGAGATTTCGGGCACATCTTCCGAAATCTCGCAAGATTTTGGGAACATCTTCCGAAATCTCGCAAGATTTTGGGCACATCTTCCGAAATCTCGCAAGATTTTGGGCACATCTTCCAAGATGTCGGCAGATGTGCCGAAATCTCACGAGATTTCGGAGAACGTGAGCTGCACTTTGCCGTTACTGCGCACGCGCGAGCTCGGCGCAGTAACGGCGGTGCATGCTGGGGCCATCTGAAGTGCCTGTGGTCTTTCACATGCCCGCAGGCAAGATGGCACCCAGCAAGAATACATTTTTAAAAAATATTTTATAGGATGAAAAACGCCAGCAATCACTTAAGAACATGGAACACGTGAGTCCCCCAATTTACCTCCTAATCCTATGCATTACATTTAAAAAAGAAACACAGTGCAGAACCGCTTTAAATCCAGTTGAGATGCTGCGTCATGACTTTTACACAGGCTGTTCATGCTGGAAAACCATCCATGCTGGATGTGGCTGAATTGCAACAATTCTGCAAGGAAGAGTGGGCCAAAATTGCTCCGTAGTAATGTGAAAGACTCTTTGCCAGTTATCGCAATCGCTTGATTGCAGTTGTTGCCGCCAAAGGTGACACAACCAGTTATTAGGTTTAGGGGGCTATTACTTTTTCGCATAAAGCCAGGCAGGTTTGGACAGCTTTTTTGCCATTTAATAAATGAAACCATCATTTAAAAACTGTATTTTACTTGGGTTATCTTTTGTGTAATAATAAATTTTAGTTTGATCTGAGTCATTTAAGTGTGACAAATATGCAAAAAAAAAATCAGAAAAGGGGCAAATCATTTTTCACAGCATTGTATAGCGCACATTCACATCAGTACCTGCCCTCAAGGAGCTTACAATCTAATGTCCCTAACTCGCCTACACACACATACTAAGGCCAATTTTGACAGGAACCTTTTAACCCTATTAGCATATCTTTGGAGTGTAATATAGGCAGATGAAACCTTCATAAAATAATGTGTGTTTAAAAATAGACTGAACACCTTTTTAATGCAATTTAAAGAAACACATTCCACATACTGAAACAAAACCAAGCCCTCCTGTCCTTATGCAGATTAAAACAGCGCCATTTTAACCTCTATTAATTTATATCTGCATCTGCCATGGTGCCACACGTGATCAGTTATGACCCCAGCTGTTTGAGGTTTGGAAAGTTCAATTGAGAGCTTACATAAACACACTGGCAATTGTGACAGCTATCACCAGAGACATGCTTGAGTGTAAGGCCCCTTTCACACTGGGGCGGGGAGCCGCGGTGACGGTAAAGCAGCGCTATATTTAGCGCTGCTTTACCGTCATTTTAACCGCGGTATTCGGCCGCTCGCGGTGTGGTTTAACCCCCCGCGAGCGGCCGAAAAAGGGTTAAACACCCCCGCAGAGCGCGGCGGTATTGCCGCGGTTTCACCGCGGTTTCCCATTCAAATCAATGGGAAGGAGCGGTATAGGAGCGGTGAACATACCGCTCCTATACTGCTCCAAAGATGCTGCTAGCAGGACTTTTTTTTGCTGTCCTGCTAGCGCACCGCTCCAGCGTGAAAGCCCGCCGGCTTTCACACTGGAGTTAAAAGGGCCGGATTTTTTCAGGCGGTGAACAGGCGCTATTATTAGCGCTGTACTGCCTGAAAAACGCCCCAGTGTGAAAGCGGCCTAACATACACAGTGCATGCACTAGTAGGAAGAATGTAAACAAAAACTCTTAAGAAAATTTAATGGGATTTAATAATCTTTAGTGAATCTTTCCAACTTGAGCTTTGTTTTTGAAAACCATTAGTGGGTTTAGTTGCACTTTTAAAAATGGTAGTGAAATTCTTCCACACTAGCCTGCATTCAGCAACGTAGTTGTCTTCCTAGCTATGCAGTCTTGGAGGTTTTTAAATCGCAAGGTTTGGTTGAAAAGCTTTACAAATGGGTTGCAATGGTGCTTTCGTTCACATTCATTGAGGGTCACAGGAATTCAGATACAGATAGGTTATCTGCCACCTACGTAGGATGCTGAAAAAAAAACGGAGGGCCAGTCCAGCATAGCCCCTCTTCTCCCAGCAGGACTTTTCTTTTCTTTTTTTGTTTTTCTTTCTTTAATTTTAAATTTATTTCTATGTTGCTGCTGAACTGGTCTTCTATGCAGCTATCAGTAATTTTGTGCCAAATTTTATAGTGCTGTACCAGGACCACTTTGGATTGGGCTAGCCTGGTATGTTACCTTGGGGCACTCTGGGCTCTGCGTTGAGGCACTTTCCAGACCTGAGTGTGCTGTTAGTTGGCTGTAGAGTGCTCTCCAGGTCCAAGGCACAGACCTAGACCTAGATGTAACCCTGTAACACTTTCTGACGGTTTCACTGTGAAAGGGGGTTAATGTTGAGTGCCAACATTATCCACTGGTAGACGCACCTTGGTAGAAATGTATATTGACCTGTTCTCGTAAACACATAACATAGCGCATTGCACATTATATATATATTACACACAACAATGGAATGTTATCAAATCATATATATACACACAGATCATATCATGGCACATTGCAGTAACCAATAATGTAAGCCAATAGTACTTTGTCATGGGGTCAGTTAAAATGGCAAAAATGACAATGTTATGAGTGGAATGAACCATATATTAACGACATGGCTGCATCCAACAAGCTTGATGTGTTTCGTGGATTCGCTCCACTTCCTCAGGAGCAGGTGCATAGCAAAAGACATATGAATACCAATATGGTCTGATGTTTAACCCAAACAGCTAGGAGGGGAAAAAAGCGTGAGAAAAGGGGATATCCTCCCTAGAATACTCCTCATATCGTCTACAGTTTGAAACCTGCAGTACTGCAAACTCAGGGCTGCTAAGAATGTCATGTGCCTCATCTAAAGTCCCAAATAACTCCCTTTCTTTCCAGATTTAAGGATGGAGGCGCATGAACACATGCCCTTCATTTGAAGTCCCCACTAGCCGCCTTTTTAGTTTACATGTTGACTATAGGGATGGAAGCATGTGACTGGCTGGTATATAAACTTTGACTACTATCAATGTATCCTCATAATGGATGGCAGACCTTACCCCTTGGTCTGTACATATTTTGAGGTTCATTGGGACAGAGTCCCCATTTACATTAATTCTAGCACTTTGTCTTATACCCATGAAAACGATCTATTTAGTCTCATGCGGTCTGATTTTGTTGGGCGGACAGGCTGGCTCCCCTCATTAGCCACGCCAGTGTGACGCTGGGAGGAACCCGAGGTTACGTCGGGTACATTAAATACCCCCATTTGGAACAGATAGTCCTCTCAGTTGCATACTTGGGCACATTGCACATCACAATTGGGTCATGGTTCCATGTGGTAAACACGAGGTAACTACTTTGGGAGTTTTCTCATCTATTAGTTTTTTTTTTTTTGCAACATGTCTCTCCACCTTTTGTTCCCCTTCTGGGGAAAATGCATGGGATCCATGCAATATTTATTTCTCTTACATTCACCGACTGACACAGCTCCTCTCTTAGACCATTGGGTTGTTATGCCACCTTCAGGAGAATACTAGGCATTACATGTTAACATGTGATAATAAAACTAGAACTTTCTAGTTCCGCCCAAGGGGCGGTCCCGTAGGTAACAACCCCTCAGCATGCTACTGCAGCCTCAGTTTTATTTTGCCTAGTGAAGGAGAAAGACCTAGGAACCCTGATGGGCCCATCGGTCTGTCTGTTTCTGCAGAAGCTTGGTTTTTGCGCAAGATGATAGATCCTGTGATCTGCTATCAACAGCCGGCTGGGTGACAGGCTGGATACCCTTATCCTTGTAGTCTCCCCAGTCCGGCCATCGAGCGTGTGCAGGTCGCAGCTACGGCTCGGCAGGCCACGACGAAACCTCGGCTCCAGAGGTGGTCGGTGAGCTTTTATGCTCCGGGGCATACATATGACCGGGCTACTGATGTCTGCGTCACAGTATGCCGGGCCAGCAGCTACCCTGTACTGATCAGCGAGTAGTTCTGCAATGGAATGTCTCCCAGCTCTTCAGGACTGGTAAGTACAGCTCTCCCTGCCTCGGTGGGGCTGAGCAGCTGGGCATTCCCTGGGAGGTCGATTCGGGGGTCCCTCACCTCCTCTCTTCTCTCCCTGTCCCTATCCTTCCTCTCCCCCCTTCCCTGTGGGGGATGCTGCATGGGCTGCTGAGTGGTGTGTGTGCCATAGACAGGGGCTCCCCAGAGGGCTCTCACCTGGGGTGGGGACTGCGCTGGGTAGCTGTGCCCTGGTTGTCTGTAGGTCTCTCCCCTGGGTGTCTGGAGGCTGTGTCTGCTGATCGCTGTAGCGCTGTTTACCGCCATTTCTCTGTCTGTTGTTTCACTGTCCTTCATTGCATACAGTGTTCGGCGGCCATTTTTGGTGTGACCAGGGAGCAGCATGCTCTGTCTCCATTTTACTGTAGTCCGGTGGCCATTTTCCCTGTGATTGTGTCCTTTATACTGGACACTCGGCGGCCATTTTCTTGAAGCCTGAACATGTTTTTGGTCAGTGTCAGTGCCATTCAGAGCAGCTCTGCACAGCGCGGTGTGGTCTCCTATGCATCTGGGAGCTGACACAGGATACAGGCACTATTAGCTGGACAGCGCAGAACCAGTCAGGGTGGTGAGTCCTGCGGGAAAGAGCCCCTCAGCCAGCAGCAGTTAGGAGGGTGGGACCATCACTGTCCTAAGTCCCCAACAGGTGGCAGACAGGGTAGGGTCAGCTTGGCTTCAGAAACTGGTGTTTCTTCCCCCGAAATCCAGGCAATTGCAACCGGTTCACCTGCAGACAGTGCAGTGCCTCTGGACGCCTTGTCGGCGGTCCTCAATTCGTTCATTGCCAAGATGGAGACGGTGCGTGGGCGCAAAGGTGGTAAACGGCCCCTGCCCCCCGTCCTCCGGGGAGAGCTCTGACGCAGACTCTGGCACTGCTGAGGCTGGTGACCGGACGCTGACCAGGACCGATCGGACAGTGAGGATGAGTCCCTGTCTGGGTCCGTGCGCGACAAAGCGCTTGTTGGAGCACTTATCACAGCTGTGCATGATACCCTGAAGATTCAGGAGCCAGCAGATCCCTCTGCTGATGTAGCGGTCCCTTTTGGGTCCCATAAGCCAGCCCATTCACCTATGGTGTTCCCGTATCTGACTTATTTTGATTTCATTTACAAGGAATGGGGGCGACCGCAGCGGACCTTTTCGGTCCCCAAATACATGGCGGTGTGTTACCCCTTTGAGGAGAGCCTTCTCAAAAAAAAAAAATGGTCGGCTCCTCCGCTCGTGGACCCCCCAGTTTCCGGGTTAAACAAAGTAACCACAATCCCGGTAGAGGGGACTTCTGCCTTTTTAAGGATCCCACGGACAGGAAGGCCGAGGCAGTGGCTCGTTCCTTGTTTACGCCTGTGGGGTCAGCAATGCGACCAGTACTGGCATCCGCACTTGTGTCTCAGACACTCACTGAGTGGGCAAAACTTTTGCACCTCGAATTGGGAGAGCAACAGGCTTCTCCTGTCTGCATGGAACTAGCAGACCAATTAGTGCAAGGCCTTAAGTACATTTGTGACGCGGCCCTGGATACTCTCCCTCTGTTATCCAGGGCTTTAGTGTCAGCAGTGGTGCTGAGGTGCCTGATTTGGCTAAAATGCTGGTCTGCTGACCAGGCATCTATAAAAGCCCTGACGGATCTTCCCTTCCTTGGCGACCAGCTCTTTGGAGCCTCATTAGATGACATTATTAAAAATGCCACAGGTGGTAAGAGTAAACTACTCCCACAGGCCAGGAAGGCTAAGGAGCCACGCCGTAGGCAAGGGCCCTCATTTTCCGCTCACAACCGCCTTTTTCGTCCGCCCGGGGCTTCGGCTAAGCATCCCCAGCCCGACAGGACGACCTCCGAAGCCTGCGAGCAAAAGCGCTACTGCATGAAGGTTTGCCCCTGCCTGCAACGCAGGGGGGAGGTCGCCTTCGGGAGTTGCAGCCCGGTGGGTGTCTCGGCTGTCTGACCAATGGGTCTGTGATCTGATTTCCTCAGGCTACAAGATAGAGTTTCTCTCTTGGCCACAAAACAGATTCTTCCCTCCAGCATACCCGTATTCCCGGCTCGCCGGGAGGCCCTATTGGGGGCGGCAATGGACCTGCTGAGTGGCGGGGTGATAGTACCTGTCCTATAATCGGAACGTTTCCAGGGGTTCTACTCCAACCTGTTTGTAGTCCCCAAAAAGGAAGGGGTACGTCCAATCTTGGACCTAAAAGCCCTCAATTACTTTGTAAAAGTACAGAGGTTCAGAATGGAATCAGTTCGCTCAGTAGTCGCTGCATTCCATCGAGAGGACCCCCTGGCGTCTTTGGACATCCAGGATGCGTACCTGCACATACCCATATGCCTTCAGCATCAGAGGTTTCTGCGGTTTGCAGTTGGGGAAACACACTACCAGTTTGGCTTTCCCCTTTGGTTTGGCATCAGCCCCCCGAGTCTTTACCAAGGTATTGGCTCCTGTGTTGGCGTTGCTGCGACAATGTGGGATCGCGATCGTGGGATACCTAGAGATCTCCTCTTGAGAGCATCTTCCGCCTCAGAGTTAGAGGAGGATGTGGCGATCACCATGCAGATCCTGCAGGAATTTGGGTGGCTGTTGAACCTAAAAAAGTCGGTGATTGTACCGACTCAGCGTTTGGAGTACCTAGGCTTACTGCTGGACTGCATGGAAGCGAGAGTGTTTTCTCCCTTCAGACAAGCTGCAGACTCAGAGCCGCGGTAAAACTGCTGATGAACCACAAGTGGTCGTCGCTACCGTATGCCCAGTTTCACACCAGAGTCTTGCAGAAGTAGATCTTGACAAAGTGGGACAAATCTCCGTTGTCTCTGGATCGGCAGATTCAGGTGAGCCAGTTAGTCAGGGATTCCCTGCTCTGGTGGCTGAGGTCCTCAGCACTTCGGTCCGGGAAGTCGTCCCTACCTCTGAAATGGACGGTGATCACAACGGACGCCAGCCTAACCGGCTGGGGTGGAGTAATGGGAGTTCAGTCGACCCAGGGCCTCTGGTTGGTGGAGGAATCCAAGTTGTAGATCGATCTGCTCGAGCTGAGAGCGATCAGGCTAGGCCTCTTCACATCAATAAGGTTGATAAGACTTCAAGAGCATCCGATCAGGATCCAGTCAGACAACGCCATGGCGGTGGCATACGTCAATCACCATGGAGGAATAAGAAGCTCAGCCGCACGGGAGGTTGCTCACATCCTTCAGTGGGCAGAGTGACATGTACCGGCCCTGTCGGCCATTTACATCCCGGGAGTGGCGAACTGGTAGGCGGACTATCTAAGTCGCCAGATGCTGGACCCAGGAGAATGGGAGTTGCATCCGGAGGTGTTCAGCCTACTGGGCCTGTGATGGGGTACACCAGACGTGGATCTTTGGGCCTCCTGTCTCAATCGAAAGGTGCCGAGATTCGTATCCAGGACAAGAGATCCTTGGGCAGATGCGTCAGACGGTGGCACCGTGAGATCAGTACCAGCTGATCTATGCCTTTCCTTCGCTGAAACTGTTACCACGAGTGGAGGCCAGGGGGATTCCAGTAATACTGATTGCCCCAGATTGGCCCCAGCGTCCCTGGTACGCAGACCTAGTGTGCCTGGTGGCGGACGCCCCATGGCGACTGCCGTTTCGAGAGGACCTTTTTTGTCTCAAGGTCCAAACCTCCATCCTGCTTTACCATCGCTGGTTTTAACGGCATGGCTATTGAGAGCCAGGTGTTGAGGAACCGGGGTCTTTCGGACTCGGTGATTCCAACTATGTTGAGAGCACGGAAATCTTCTTCTCGGAAGATATATCATCGTACCTGGAAGGCCTACATCTCCATGTGTGAGGAGAAAAGTTGGCGTCCGTGCGCCTTTTCTATATCCAGGATCATGTTGTTTCTACAGCAAGGAGTAGACCAGAAACTGGCTTTAAGCACCATTTAAGGGACACATATCAGCTTTGGCTTTTGAACCTGGTGTTATCGGCACTTCAATAACCGTCATTTGAAGAGATTAGGGAGATCCCTCTGTTGACTCTTTCCCAGAAAGTGGTCTTTCTAGTGGCCATTACTCCGGCTAGGAGGGTTTTGGAGCTGGCGGCCTTGTCTTGCAAGTCGCCCTTTCTGGTTATCCACAAGGATAAGGTGGTGTTGCGTCCGCAACCTGCTTTTCTGCCGGTTTTGGTGGTTTTGGCGTTCTACATCAATGAAGACATTGTGTTACCATCTTTGTGTCCTAAACCGACACATCCTAAAGAGGTGGCCCTTCATTCCCTGGACGTGGTTCGGGCTCTGATGGTGTATTTGTCTGCTACTAGACCCTTTTCGGAAGTCAGACTCGCCAGGAAGTTTGTTTTGGTGGCTGGTCCGAAAAAAGGCATGGCGGTCTCGTCGGCCACCATTTCCAGGTGGATCAGACAGATTGTAGTACAGGCCTACGCCTTGAAGGGTCAGGTGCCCCCCTTTCCGGTCACAGCCCACGCCACAAGGGCAGTCGGAACATTTTGGGCCTTCCGACATCAAGCGTCTGTCGCTCAAGTGTGTAAAGCGGCGACTTGGTCGTCTGTTCACACCTTTACAAAATTCTACAAGGTAGATGTCAGTGCATCGGCTGATGCCTGTTTTGGCAGCAAAGTTTTGCAGGCGGCCGTATAATTGCAATTACACTTACATTTTTTCCTGTTTTTTTGGTAAAAACACAGTACCTTAAGTAAATGCACTGTTGCATTTGTTACCGCAGTTCTGAGGCGGTTTGAAGGTAGTGACTCCCAGTTGAGGATCACTCTGTTTGTTTTTTGTGGGTAACAAAGTGTTTTGGTTCCCACACGCTGTTGTTTTTTTGTGGGTAAAGTTATACTAGTTCCCACATGCCATGGTGCGTGAAGTTTTTATGCTGTTTTCCCACCCCTCGTTTTGGCACTGCTTGGGGACGTCCCAATGGTCTAAGAGAGGAGCTGTGTCAGTCGGTGAATGTAAGAGAAAATAGGATTTTTTGTACTCACCGTAAAATCCTTTTCTCTGTAGTTCACCGACTGACACAGCACCCGCCCCTCCTATTTTTGTCTACGTTATACTGCTTGTTGACGTACTGAGGCTGCAGTAGCATGCTGAGGGGTTGTTACCTACGGGACCGCCCCTTGGGCGGAACTAGAAAGTTCTAGTTTTATTATCACATGTTAACATGTAATGCCTAGTATTCTCCTGAAGGTGGCATAACAACCCAATGGTCTAAGAGAGGAGCTGTGTCAGTCAGTGAACTACAGAGAAAAGGATTTTACGGTGAGTACAAAAAATCCTATTTTTTCATACTGTTTCTATCCCCCCTTTTCATCTTTTTTGGCTATGGTTTATCTGTTTAATTCACACTGCTTTGTACTCCTTCCACAGTCACAACTGGGTACTGGTTATATTCACCTATAGTAGTAGCACAATCTACACATGATGATCACGCGCAACTTATTTTATAGAAATTCTTGGAGTTACTATTTTGCACCATTGCCGAATATGACATGAAGATACACATGTGTGTGCCTGATCTTTCTGTGGGTCTCTTATCACCACAGCCCCCGGGACAGACATTCTTGGCAGCCCTGGGTTTGCAGTACCACATGTTTCAAACTGTAGCTGATCTGTGAGTATTCTAGGTTGGGTATCCCTTTTCCTCCCCCTTTTTTTCCCTCACTGCTGTTTGTATTAAACATCAGACCATATTGGTATTCATATGTCTTTTGCAGATGAGGAAGTGGGGCGAATACACGAAACGTGTCGAGCTTGTTGGATGCAGCCATATCATTAATATATGGTCAATTTTCCACGCAGACTGTTATTTTTGCTATTTTACCTGACCCCATGACACAAAGTACTATTGGCTTACATTACTGGTTACTGCAATGTGCCATGATATGATCTGTGTATATATAGTTTGGTCCATATATATTTGGACACAGGCACAACTTTCATACTTTTGGCTCTGTATGCCACCAAAATAAAATGAAAACGAAACAATCCAAATTAATTTGAAGTGTAGACTTTCAGCTTTAATTCAAGGGGTTGAACATAAATATCAAGTACAAATTTTAGGAACTGCAACCATTTTTATAAACCGCCCCCCCCCCCCATTTTAAGGGGCTCAAATGTAATTGGACAAATATAATCCTAAATAAAATGTTTAATTTTAATATTTTGTTGAGAATCATTTACTGGCAATGACTGCCTAAAGTCTGGAACCCATGGACATTACCAAAGACTGGGTTTCTTCCTGTCTGATGCTTTGCCAGGCTCAAACTACAGCTGTCTTTAGTTCTTTGTGGGTCTTTCTGCTTTTAGTTTTGCCTTCAGCAAGTGAAATGCATGCTCAATTGGGTTGAGATCAGGTGATTGACTGGGCCATTGCAGAATATTCCACTACTTTTCTTTCAAAAGCTCCTGGTGTGTTTAGGATCATTGTTCATCTGTGCTGTGAAGCACCATCCAATCAATTTTCCTCAATCTGGGCTGACAGATCTCTAAACACTGCAGAATTCATCCGGCTGCTTCTGTTTCATCAATAAACACAAATGACTCAGTGCCACTGGAAGCCATTAATGCTCATGCCATCATGTTTTACAGATCACTTTGTGTGCTTTGGATCATGAGCTGTTGCAAGCCTTTTCCACAATTTTTTTTATTTATTTTTTTCTTCCCGTCATTCCGGTACAGATTAATCGTAGTTTTCATCCATCCAAAGAATGCTTTTACAACACTGTTTTTTTGGCAAAGTCTAATCTGGCTTTTCTATTCGTCAGACTTGTGAATGGTTTGCAGCTTGTGGTGAACCCTCTCTTTATCGTACATCACGGGACAAAGAGCACCATAGTAATAACTATGTGGGTTATAGGCTACCTTTTAGGTGAATGGACACTGGTATAACCAAAAAGGAAATGGGAAGTGCCCCTCCCTATATAACCCCTCCCATACCGGGAGTACCTCCAGTTTTTTTCGCCAGTGTCTAAGGTGTTCGTCACGGTTGATGAAATGCTAAGAGAGCTCCACTAAGCAATCCCTGACTGGTTCAAGGAGCTGTGCAAACGGATCCATCTAAAGTGCTTGATATTCAAACTGGATGGTACCCGGGCCTCGTGGAAGAAGAAGAAACAAGGTTTTTGCCTGTAATGCTTCTCTTTGAGAGCTGGACCCTGGGACCCAGAACCTTGGTCATGTTTATACAACCAAAGAGTTCTCTGGCAGGGTGCTGTACAGGTCCAATGGAGTGGACCTGTGAAAGGGGACCCGGTCCTTGAAGGTCTGACATGATACGGCCCGCCGTGATGGGTGAAGGCTGGATCTGTCTGTGATAATTTCCAGCAGTCCTGCGGCGGGATCAGGCAAGTCGGAAAGATTACAAGGAGGGTGTATGTATGTGTGTATATATTTTCACTTGGTCTTTCTAACACGAGTATGCCTTGCCTGTGTTTGCCACTAGAGGGTGTTAAAGCAACATACCTGGCTTCCAACATTCCAGGCTTCCCCTGTTGTGCTCAGTGTCAGCAAAGGCTCCTACGGCAGCACTGCTATCTCCAGCTCTGTCAGCCATCAGAGAGGTTTGGGGGGGGGGGGACATCCATCATTTCAGGAGGTCGGGTTCCCCCCTGCTGAGACCCCCCCCCCCCCGCACAGCCTGGGAAGGGGCAGTTTCCGGAACGCGGGGGTGTGTGGCTTAGCCGCCGCCGGCGTGCACGTGGAGCGGAGTGGACACGGGACACGGCACAGGTGCAAGGCTCGCTGGCTTTAAAAAGTTTGCACTCTGGAAGTGTTTGGTTGACTGACGGAGGGACACAGAGCACACAAGTGGCATGTAAGCTGTATGGGTGTGTGGATACAAGCATTTTCAAGGGGCACGTTTTACTCCGCATTGAGATTGAGCATTTATGGCAGCATGATATGTAATTGCTAGACTAACGCTCGGCAGTAGATGCACTTTGTTTAGTACCTCTGCTTTTTGTGCTTAGGACCATGTCTTCCTCCAGGAGGGGTAATTCGTCAGGGGGGTGTGAAAAGTCGCTGCGGTCAGAGCCTGAGTCTCCTAGTGGCATGCCTGCAGTTCCATCCTCCCCTGAAAGACCTGGAACATCTGGCGAATCTGAGCCATATTGTCTCACAGGCATGGTGGCTACCTCCAACGCCTAATCCTCTGCATACGTCACTAAGGACGATTTGGCTCTGGTTGGTTTGGAAGGGAAAATAGCCGAGATGTTGGCGCCTTCCTCCCAGCAGATGAGAAAACGCAGCAGATCCTCTTCTCCTGCCCTTGTCCTTCCAGTATTGGAGCAACAAGGGGCAGGTGATATTGGGGTATCTTTGAGAGAAGGAGGTTCAGGTGACTTGCATTTGCAGAATTTGCTAATCCAATCCCTTACGGACTTGGTTCGTTCTGGATATAAGTTGCCTCCTGCAGAGGTGGAGGATGTTTCCTTCTCCTTGGGTTCGCTAAAACACCCACAGGGTTCTCATGCTTTCCCTATGCACCCGTTACTGGAGCAACTGATTTATGCTGATTTGGGATCACCCAGATAAGCAGTTTTCTCCTAAAGGGTTTTCAATTCTTTACCCTATGGAGAGAAAAGTTCTCAAAGAGATGGGATTTGCCAGCGGTAGATGCGGCTATCTCCTCTGTGAACAGGAGTTTAACTTGTCCAGTGGACAATGTACACGTATTTAGTGATTCAGCTGAAGTTGGAATCTCTACCTAAGGCCTAATTTTCTGTAGCTGGTGCGGTAGTACAACCTGCAGTGGCAGCAATAGGCATCTGTCAATCCCTTCGGGATGAATTCAAGCAGGTTATTAAAGTTCCTGCTCAAGCTGAAGAGGCCCAAGGTTTAGCTGAGCTACCTAGGGCCCTATACTTTGCAGTGGACGCTATCAAGAAATTCATCCATCAGGCGTCTTGCCTTGCGCTCATTTTGATACATATGCGCAGGTTTCTTTGGCTACAGAACTGGTCAGCCGAGTTACCATACAAGAAGCACTTGGCTAGGTTTCCATTTCATGGCAAAAGGTTGTTTGGGGAAGACTTGGATAAGTATATCCAAAAGATTTTGGGGGTTAAATGTACCCTTCTGGCGGTTAAGAAAAATAAGACGGCCTTCTTTTAAACCTTCTCCTCAGGTGTCTGGGGGCAACAGCCTCCAGGCAGTCTTGACAACCTCCACCGTCAGGAGCAAAGGGTAAGCCTCATAACCAGACACAGAGCTACAAAAAGCCCTGGCATTAGAAGTCCACAAAACAGAATCCCAAGGCTTCCATGTGAAGGGGCGCCCCCGCTTGATCGAGTCGGGGGGGGGGGGGGGGGAGAGACTGCAGTGGTTTTCAGAAACTTGCAAGAGGAAATCCAAGACAAGTGGGTCCTCTCTGTAGTAGCCGTAGCCTACAAACTAGAGTCCCAAGAGTTTCCACCATCACGTTTTCTAAGATCAAACGTTCCCAAGGACCCAGTGAAAAAAGTCCTTATTTCTGGCACTGGACCGATTACTGTGTCAGTGATTGTAGAGGTTCCCACAGAAGAGGGGGACATGGGGTTTTATTCAAATCTCTTTATGGTACCAAAACCAAATAAACATGTCGGACCCATTCTAGATCTCAGGAATCTGAATCCCTTCCTAAACATTTACTCCTTTCAAATGGAGTCGATTTGGTCAGTTATTTCCACCCAACGGGGAGGAGAAGTTCTAACACCCATAGATGTCAAGGATGCATATTTACATGTGCCAATTTCCCACTCACCAGACGTTTTTGCGGTAGAGCAGCGCCACTTTCAGTTCGTGGCCTTGGTGTTCGGGTTAGCCACCGCTTCCCGACTGTTTACAAAAGTGTTAGCCCCAGTACTAGCAAGACTAACCATAATGGAAATAATGGCATACCTAGACGACCTGCTACTGATAGATCAGTCAATAGCAGGGTTACATCGGGGCGTGTCCAGAACAGTCAGTTATCTGAGACAACTGGGTTGGATTCTCAATCTAGAGAAATCATCCTTGCAGCCGGTAAGAAGGCTGCAGTATTTGGGCCTGGTCATAGACACAACCCAGGAAATGCCTCAAGCAAAGGTCAACACTCTAAAGCCCCATACACACGGTCGGACTTTTTCATGGATTCTGTCCGATCGGACAATGTTGTTGAAAAATCAGACCGTGTGTATGCACCATCGGACAGTGTACGTCGGATTGTCCGATGGACAAAGTCTTATCTCCTGCTGGATAGATTTGCCGACAACCCGGTCCGATCACACCAAATCCGATCGTGTGTACGGTTGTCCGACCGGACAAAGTGCTACGCATGCTCAGATCACATTACAAGACCAAAGCTATTGGCTACTAGCCTCTACGTAGTCCCGTCGTAGGCAACAAACGTCACCACGTTCAGAATGATCGGATTTTCCGACAACTTTGTCCGACCGTGTGTACGCAAAACCAACATCAGACAAAGTATGACGGACAGGATCCGACCGACCTGGTCCGCGGATTGTCCGACCATGTGTATGGGGCTTAAGAGAGCTGGTCCAGGCGGTGAATGCAAAGAAGGGTCCTTCCATTCGCCGTTGTAGGGGAAGATGGCAGCTTCCTTCAAAGCGGTTCCCTATGCCCAGTTTTGTTTAAGACTGTTGCAACACAGTATTCTGTCTGCTTGGAACAAACAGATCCAAGCCTTGGATTATCCAATGTAGTTGACAACCAGGAATTTACAGAAGGGAAAATCCTTCATTCCAGTTTCCTGGAAAGTAGTAACAACGGATGCCAGCCTATGGGGCTGGGGAGCAGTTCTAGAAGAAACCACTGTTTAAGGAAAGTGGTCAGAGTCCGAGAAGACCTTGCCCATCAGTATCCTAGAGATTTGGGCAGTACGTCTGGCTCTAATAGCTTGGATGTCCAGGTTGCGGAATGCTATCCTGTCAGGATACAATCCTACAATGTCACAGCAGTGGCCTATATCAATCACCAAGGGGGAAACGGAAGCCATGCAGCCCAAAGGGAGGTGGACCATAGTCTGTCTTGGGCAGAGAAACACGTTCCTTGGCTATCTGCAGTTTACAGTCCAGGAGTGGAAAGTTGGCATGGCAGTAAGGGAGTCTTTTAACTCTTCCACCTTGTCCGAACCTGCTGTCGCAGGGACCAGTATTCCATCCTGCCTTACAAACACAAAATTTAACGGTGTGGCTATTGAAGCCCACATTCTAACAAATGAGGGGCTTTCTGGTTCGGTAGTAATCACCCTGATTTAATGCCAGAAAGCCGGCATCCAGGACCATTTATTACAGGGTCTGTAAGGCCTATATCACTTGGTGTGAAACCAAGGGTTGGCATCCTCGTAAGTATGTCATAGGAAGAGTTCTGGCCTTTCTACAATTGGGCGTAGAAATGAAGCTGGCCTTGAGTACATTCAAGGATCAGATTTCGGCCTTGGCAGTGTTTTTCCAAAGGCCGCTTGCTTTGCATTCTTTAGTCTGGGTATTCCTATAATGGGTAACTTGGATAACTCCGCCAGTTAGAATACCCTTGTGCCCATGGGATTTGATTTTGTTTTTGTCAGTGTTGCAAAGACAAACCTTTTGAACCAATACAGATTATTCCTTTGATCCTTTTGACAAGGAAATTGGTATTCCTATAACCTCTGCAAGAAGAGTATAAGAATTGTCTGCTTTCTTAATCATTCACAAGGATAAGGTGGTGCTGCGTCTGCACCCAACCTTTTTTCCAAAGGTAGTGACTGGGTTTCATCTGAATCAAGACGTTTGCTTACCATCTTTTTTTCCCAGAACCTCATTCAGCAGAAATTACTCTCTCGGTGTAGTGAGAGCAGTTAAAAATCTATCCCCAAGCCACTGCTCAGATACAGAAAACTGATGTTTTGTTTGTATTGCCGGATGGCCCTAGAAAGGGTCAGGCAGCATCGAAATCTACTGTTGCTAAGTGGATTCGTCGGGTGATTAGTCAGGCTTATGGCCTGAAAGGAAGGGTTCCTCCCTTTTTTAAGATTAAAGCGTACTCTACCCAGGCAGTCAGTGCTTCATGGGCAGTGCATCACTAAGCCTCTGTGGCTCAGATTTGCAAGGATGCTACTTGGTCGTCAGTACATACATTCACAAGATTTTATCAAATGTATGTAAGATGGCAGGAGGACACCGCCTTTGGCTGCAGTGTGCTTTAGACAGCAGTATAGGTCCTCACTCGTGGCGGCGGCTATTTGCTTTGTGTCTCCCTCCCCTCAGGTGGCATTGCTTTGGGACGTCCCACATAGTTATTACTATGGTGCTCTGTGTCCCGTGATGTACGATAACGAAAATATGATTTCTATAACGGCTTACCTGTAAAATCATTTTTTTGGAGTACATCACGGGACACAAAGGTCCCTCCCCCTCTTATTGGGATATGTATATATTGCTTTGCTACAAAAATTGAGCTACTCCTGGTATGTGAGGGGTTATATAGGGAGGGGCACTTACGGTTTCCTTTTTGGTTTATACCAGTGTCCATTCACCTGAAGGTGGACTATAACCCACATAGTTATTACTATGGTGCTCTGTGTCCCGTGATGTACACCAAGAAAAGGATTTTACAGGTAAGCTGTTATAAAAATCCTATTTTTTGCTCTTGTGAAATCTTCTTCTCTTGATTGTAGACTTTGACAATGATACGCCCACCTACTGGAGAGTGTCCTTCACTTGTCTGGATGTTGTGAATGGGTTTTTCTTTACCAAAGAGGATCCTGCGATGATCCACCACTGTTGTTTTCCGTGGACGTCCAGACCTTTTTTATGTTGCTCAGCTCACCAGTGTGTTTGTTCTTCAGAATGTACCAAACTGTTGATTTGGCCACTCCTAATGTTGCTGCTATCTCTCTGATGGGATTTCTTTAGGTTTTGAAGCCTTACAATGGCCTGTTTCAATTGCATGGACCGCTCCTTTAAACACATGATGTAGGTTCACAGCAATAGATTCCAAATGCAAATAGTACACATGGAATCAACTCCAGACCTTTTACCTGCCTAATTGATGACAAACTAACGAGTAGCCCACACCTGACCATGAAACAGCTTTTGATTCAATTGTCCAATTACTTTTGGTCCCTTGAAAAAGGGGGGGGGGGGGGTTGGCTATTCTTAAAGTGGTTGTGTAAACCCTTACAACCCACTTTGACCTACATGTAAGCCTAGATTAAGGCTTACCTGTAGGTCCAATAAATATCTCCTAAACCTACATGGTTTAGGAGATGTTTAGAAAAAGAGACATCGCTGTCTACGGCGCATGCGCCGTAGACAGCGGCGCGCTGGCGCACTGAGCATGCCGAGATCACAGCGATGTGCCGCTCTCGTGCGCAAGCGCGGGAGTGACGTCATCGCTGCTCCAGCGAATGACAGCGCCGGAGCGGCGAGACCCCGAAGTCACTCGAATTGATGGCCGAGGTCGCTTCGGGGGGCTTCGTTCTCAGGTAAGTTATTCATAATGAGCTATGCATACTAGCTCATTATGCCTTTTGCCTTTAAGGTTCCGTGTTTTTTTTTTTTTTTTTTAAAGAGGCTTTACTTTCCCTTTTTTAAGAGCTGTAATTCCTGAACCCTTCCTCCTATTTGGGTGTACATATCCTCAAATTAAACCCGAGAGTGTGTACTTTCAGGCCATATCCATTATATAATTAGTCTGAATATTATTTCTGCCTGTGTCCAAATATACCGTTGTGCTCATAAGTTTACATACCCTGGCAGAATTTATGATTTATTGGCTATTTTTCTGAGAATATGAATAACGCAAACATTTTTTACTTCCGGTTACTGTTTTTGTCTGAAGCCATTTATTCAACAGTTTACTCCTTTTTAAATCATAATGGCAACATACTACCCAAATGACCCTGATCAAAAGTTTACATACCCTGGTGATGGCCTGATAACAGGCACACAAGTTGACGCAAAGGGATTTGAATGGCTATTAAAGGTAACCATCCTCACCTGTGATCGGTTTGCTTTTAATTAGTGTGTGTATAAAAGGTCAGTGAGTTTGTGGACTACTGACAGACCCTTCTTTCACCCAGTGCTGCACTGACGTTTCTGGATTCTAAGTCATAGGGAATGCAAAAGAATTGTCAAAGGATCTGTGGGAAAAGGTAGTTCAACTGTATTAAACAGGAAAGGAATACAAAAAGATATCCAAGGAATTGAGAATGCCAATCGGCAATCAAGAAGTGGAAAATGAGGGGTTCTGTTGAAACCAAAACAGTCAGGTGGACCAACTAAAATTTATAGCAAGTAGCGACGTGCTGACGTCACCACGTGTACATAGGTCCCGGAAGCAACAGGCTTTTATCAAGAGCCAGCTGGCTCGATTTATTCTAATGACAATTTTTTTCAACGTAATTGTAAATGCAATTTTGTTTTTTACTTTAATAAAAAATAAGGATTTACACTATGCAAGCCTTTATTTTTACTTGGGGACCTATTGAACATATATGTATGAGGACATCCATTGGTGAAGACGCTGAGAAATTTGGTGCACAGAGACCGGAGGCTGGTTAACAAGCCACAAGCGCATCTGATCTCCCGTAATATATGGAACATATGGACTATTGATTTGGTTCTTTATCCGTCAAAGGTCAATAAGTGATATTTGCATAATTTGTAATTGGAGTATTTTTCTCACATGTTATATATGGACTTATTTATATCGCACATATTTAAGACTATCAATTATTACCAGCGCAACTTAAGTTTTAATTAACTAAAATTTCAGCCACAAATGCCAGGAAGATTGTTCGGGATGCAAAGAAAATCCCACAAATGGCTTCAGGTGGAATACGGGACTCTCTGAAAACGTGGTGTGGCTGTTTCAAGATGCACAATAAGGAGGCACTTGAAGAAAGATGGACTGGATGGTCGAGTCACCAGAAGAAAGCCATTACTACGCAAATGCCACAAATTATCCCGCTTACAATACGCCAAACAGCACAGATGAGACTCAAACCTTCAAGCACAAAATCATTTGGAGCGATGATGCCAAAATTTAGCTTTTTGGCCACAACTATAAACGCTACATTTGGAGAGGAGTCAACAAGGCCTATGATGAAAGGTACACCATTCCAAAATTGATGACAAGATGAATGCAGTATGTTATCAAATACTGGAGGAACATTTGCATCCTTCAGCCAGGAAGCTGCACATTGGGACATACTTGGACATTCCAACATGACAATGATCCAAAACACAAGGCCAAGTCGACCTGTCCATTGGCTACAGCAGAATAAAGTGAAGGTTCTGGAGTGGCCATCTCAGTCTCCTGACCTCAATATTATTGAGCCACTCTGGGGAGATCAAACGTGCAGTTCATACAGGACAGCCCGTGAATTTACAGGAACTGGAGGCTTTTTGCCAAGAGGAACCATCTGAGGATAAAGAGCCTCATCCACAAATACCACAAAAGACTTCAAGCTGTCAGTGATGTTAAAGGGGGCAATACACGGTATTAAGAACTGGAGTATGTAAACTTTTTGATCAGAGTAATTTGGGTAGTTTCTGTTGCCATTATGATTTAAAAAGAGTAAACAATTGATTTGATAAGTGGCTTCATCCAAACACTAAACCATGAGTGAAAAAAGTTTGTTATTCATATTCTCTGAAACGTGGCCAAGAAATCATAAATTCTGCCAGGGTATGTAAACTTATACACACACACCTTATGGAATATTATCAATTCATAAAGTTGTGCTCATATGTAATATATAGAATATATACATACTACACACACACTATATATATATATATATATATATATATATATATATATATATATATATATATATATATATATATATATATATATATATATATATATATATATATATATATATATATATTTTTTTTTTTTGAAATTATTAATGTACAGACGGCTGTTTGTGTTTACGAGAATAAACATGTCAATTTGCATTTTTACCAAGCTGTATGTCACGTGCCTCATCTAAAGTCCCCCCAATAGTGCGCTTCGTTTAACCCACTATTTTTTATCCACTGGCTGTGTTGCATGAGTGTTACATGCGCTCTCCTGCCAACCAGGGTTGCATAAGTACCTTCACTACAGTGACTTGGTCAGGTTTGGCCTCCTGACCCTCTCCTGTTATGAGCATGTGGATTCATGACCAGTCAATGTCTAGTTTTGTACCGCAAGCTGTGATGCATTATGTCGGATCCTAGACCCATGGGGAACAGCCCTTCTGTCCCAGGTGCCTTCGGCTCACATTACACCTATGGTTTCAGTGCTGCTTCACTTTGACCCTGAAGAGCCTAAATTGAACAAGCTTCGCTTTTTTTTGCTAGAAGATTACTCAGAATCCCCAAACATTATAAAAGAAGATATCTGAATGATGCCTGTAGCTGCAGGCATCGTTTAGATATCCTCACTCAGTCGACGACATATGATGTAGGTGGGCGGGAAGTGGTTAACCTAAAAAATTTATTGATTCTGTTCCCTTTTTTAAAGCATGTTATCCAGCACAGTGATTGTGCTGTGTAATTTGGCCCTCTGTAACGCCTAAATAACCTGGCTGGCTGATCCTGCCTGGCTATGTCCTCTCCTCTGTAAACTGACCACGGAGTATCATGGCTGCTGAGCCCTGACGCTGGTATCCCGCGATCAGTTTACGTGCCTCCACCCCCCCCCTGCCTGTCGGTGATCGGCGGTTCCCTGTCATCGGGAACGCCGATCAATGACGTCAGACGTACAGCCACGCCCCCCTACTGTAAAAAAAAAAACAGAACACGTCACACTGACTCCTCCCCGCCCCCTAGTGGTTAACCCCCACTGCCTGCCCCCCTCCCCTCTTGCTGCTTAAGTTTAATTTTTAAACGTCATACCATCCTGTCTGTTTAACAATCCTATGTGCCCCCGCGTCTGTGTTTTTATAAAAATAAGCTGCTCTTTACAAGTTTTCAGAGCGCCGATCACTGCTCATGTAACCCGCCTCTCTCCTCCTCCCCTCTCGACTGACGTCAGTGGGTAATCCTCGGCCCTGCCCGCTGCAGCTGTCAGACGGGAGAGAGCTCACAGGTCACATGAGCAGCGCTCTAAAAACTGGTAAAGAACAGCTTATTTTTATAAAACCACAGACACAAGGGCACATAAACATTAAAACGGACAGGGTGGTATTAAGTACATTTAGTGGCTTAACCACTTCAAGTATAGTCCATCTTAGGAGGATTTTACTACAGTCCTGCAGGATTTAATGGGCCAAATGGCATATTTGATTGCTAACTCTCCCCAGAGGTCATAAGGCTGATTCATTACCTTTCGCTGCGTTTCAACCTCTGTCCTGCTGTGCTCTCAGGGAATTCCCATTTTGGGATGCCTTGAGAATCTCCTGAGGGAAAAGTTGGCACAGGTTCTGACAGACATCATGGCCTTGACTGTCCAGACCTTTCTTTTTTTTCATGGCTTTTTTTGGGTGACTTTATTTAGGATTCCTTGCAACTCTGCTGCTTGAGCTGGTCTTTATATAACCGCTGTTTTGGATCGGTATCTTTTCAGCCTAGATTTGGAAGTAGCACCCAAATCCCACTAAACTTGGCGAGCTGGCCTTTGATTGTTAAACTTCAACACGAGCAGACCTGAATGGTACTTTGTTAGCTGCAAAGTGTGTTCCAGTTCTGGAGTCATAGCACTGTGACAGATGCAGCATCAGACTTCAGCCACCTTCACCAACTTATGACAAACTGCCAGTCAAACTCTCACCACACTGTTGCTGATGTCTTACCCTGAACAAAGATTCTCTTGACCTGCCTATGCTCCTTACCAGCCAAGCAAAGAATTCACTAGCTCAGTGGATCTCCAACCCAGACTTAACAATGGCAGAAGTACTTCCTTCCTCATCACTGGAAACCTGCAGCAGCAGGAACCTGTCTTTAAGGTGGGGGTTGAATGTTCGTCTATCATGGTCCAGTGAACATCTTTTCTTCCTAGGTGGTATCAGTCTTCCACCTCAATTAAGATGCAGTCCTTCCATCTTTGTGCTCTGTTCCAAGCACATGCAAAGTGGGAACTTTTCATTGTCTGGACATGGAGCCATCAGTCTGCTTCAAAGCGGCTGCTTCTGTCAGGAAGGCAGACTCCATATTGTCCTATACTCAGGATCTCATAAGGGACAACCTGCTCCCAAGTCCTTTACACCCTAAAGGAAAAATTCCTGCAATTTTTTATGCGCCCACTCCTTAATATTAATGGATGTTTCCTGGGCATTCCAGTACCAAGTCTCGGTTCAGCTTTGTAAGGTTTCTGTTCATACCTTTTTTCAAAGTTTTACCAGGTGGGTTTTTATCTTCTGCAGATGCAGCTTTCGAGCGCAAGGTTCTTGCAGGCCAATCTGACTTTGGCACTGGTGGGCCTGTTGGCACAGGTCTGTTTGCCTATTTGTTGCCCACCCTTCTCATTCATTGTTGAACATCCCTGGGTCTGTGAATACTCAGCCTGTGTCCTGTACTCCAACATATAGGATTTACAGGTAAGTAAAATGCCCTCTTGTTGGTAATTCTCGTAAAATATTTTTCTTTAAATTAATTCTAAACCTTGTTATTTGCTATTGCCATTGGAACTGCTTTTCCACAAAACTAAGGCATTCTGGGTGGAGGAGGGTTTATACAAGGGCTAGCTTACACTTCTTCTCTTTTGCCACTGTCCAAACCACCTCTAGGTGGCAGTATACCTCATCTTTTATCTGAATTCTTGTGTCCCTCAATGGACTCCCAAAAAACACATTTTACAGCAAGTATTTTCATTGTATCTTCTGGTACCTTAAATGGCCCTGTAATAGATCTTAATTGATGTTGCTGTCACACTAATATTTTTTTTTCTCTTTGCATACCAGGTTGTAGTGACAAACACTGTCCCGCATGATGTGCAAAAGTTGCGGTGCGCAAAGATCAAAACGGTGGACATCAGCCTTATTCTCTCAGAGGCCATTCGCCGCATCCACAATGGGGAGTCCATGTCTTACCTCTTCCGCAATATTGCAATGGATGACTGAAGGATCTTCCTGTTGATGCTGAAGAAATGGACATGTGGCAAAGCTTACATAATGGTTTCGCATGTGCGAAAAAGGGTAGAAGCAGATTTGGGGCTTTCCGTCTTTTGTTACGGGCACTGCCAGTTGGTGGTTTACGTATTAGACTTTTTTTTATTGTTAATGACTGTGTGAACATGAGAACAGGTCACACCTGGTTGATGGCAGGAATGAGGTTTAGGAAAGGTCATATCAAACTTATTCCTTTTTTTATATCCATCCCGAATTTGCATGGCTGACTTTGCATCAGGCAAGGTTTGTATGACCCTTTCAGGAACCGCTTTCCCATTCTGTGTTCTCTACTGCAGCAGGAGGCAGAATTACTGAGCAATACTAATCTATAACTCTAAATATAATTACTACATGTATATAGACAAATGACACAGTATATGGCAATATTGTGCATCATCTCATACTTGGGAGTACATATAGAAGTTGCAGCATACATTTTAACATGTATGTCAGCATGCACTACAGATATGCATATTTTTACATGAACACATGCAGGTTTATATACATATGGTATATAAAATAATTTGGAATCTTTGAGTTTGGTATCGTACACATGCAAATAACGACATAGGGTAACTGAATGAAAAAATATGTAAATATAGAAGTGACTTTGTATTAGGGTTGAAAAGGCAAATCAGTGTTAGCTGGTTAAAAATTAGATGAGTAGTGTTATATTATTAAACTGTAAGGCCCCTTTCACACGAGGTGGAGTCCGCCTCTGTCCGCCGGCTGAGCTGGAGATCCCTCCATTGATCTCCGCTGAGCCAGCGGATGACAGGTCCCTCTCTGCTCACTGAGTGGGGAGGGGCTTGTCCAGCGCCGCTGGTCTCTATGGAGAGATCGGAAAAATGGACAGCGTGTCTGTTTTGTTTTCATCAGATCTCATCCGATCTTCCAGCGACGGATCTGGACGTAGGGCCATCCTTCTGCTTTTGGAGGATTGGAACGGGTCGGATGTCAGCGGACATGTCTCCGCTGACATCCGTCGCTCCATAGACTAGCATGGAGCGCCCGTTCAGGTCCGCCGTCAAAACTAACAGGCGGACCTAAACGCTCTGACAGTGTGAAAGGGGCCTAACACCTCTACTCGTATGTTTTGCATTTTGGTCCTCGAGACTGGGAAGGACCAGGTGTGTAGATAAGTAGACTTAGCAGTTACTTTGTAATATATGTATGTATGTGTATATACTGGCATATATACTGTGTGGGTGTGTGTGTGTATATATACAGCTACATAAAAATATATGTATATAATTTCTCCCTTTTCTGTGTGTAATAAATAAATATATATATATATATATATATATATATATATATATATATATATATATATATATATATATATATATATATATATATATATATATATGCGCAACATTTAAACCCCCTTAGTCAGTCCTGTCATGCTCTGAGCTATTGGTGTTTGGAGACAGACTGATGTGTCAAGGGTCCTATTATCGTCCTAATCCCATTTACACTCCTCCTTCCTTTACTTGTACTACATTACTACAGATTCAGGCAGTAATTTACAGGGCTATGCTATTGTTACATTTAAACTGTTTTAATAAAAAAAAAAAAAACATTCAGAGCTGGAGGTGGATCTCATTACCTTTTTGTGTCATGCTTGTGGTTTGGCCTCAGGCAATCTTCCATTCCATTTTTTAAAATCACACTTATCCCCCAGATGGTCATAAAAGTGAATGGCTTGTAGTAGCAGACATGCCCTGTATGCTAATATAAAGCAGTATTAAACCCAAAACTGAAAATGTAATATATTACAGCTTACCAATCAAGTAAATGTGTTGGGTGTATTAGTTTTCTTTTAGGCTTTTCCCCCTCTGGTTTCACCTGGTGATCTCACCAGTAACCCACCACCTGTATTATACAGGCACCACTCTGGATGAATGAGAACAGGAGGCAGATTTGGACAGAAGCATTGTCAGTCTGGTGGAGGGTGTAGTGTTGGCTCTACTAGCAGATTTAAATACAATAACAAATTGAAGCTGAACTCCACCTAATACTTTATAATCAGTTACAGCAAGCAGTTTTTTTTATTTTTTTTTCATTTTTGGGATAAAGGTTTTGGATAAATAAAAGCTGATAACTTTAAGCACCCCTTCCAGTGTTGAATGGACTCTCATTCATGTAACTTGAGGAAAGATTTTTTTGTTTAAAAACAGACTTACTGGCTAAATCATCAGATGAAAATTCAGATGAAAATTGAATAAAGCCAAAAAAAGGAAACAAATACAGCCATCATATTTAAGAATTGATAAGCTGCAATATAGTTTGCTTTTGGGTTTAAAACTGCTTTAAGAACTGTGTGGTGAGCTATGTGGCTTTATAATTCATCCTTTTTATAGCAGTATTTCCCAGCTTACCCCTAGGCGGCTAGTAGCCTAGGGGTGAACGAAGTAGCAGGTGAAGCGAATAGCGACAAACCATATTTAAAACGCTGAAGAATGCAGACATCTGTACTGCATACCACAAGTTGTGAACTGCTGCTTTATAGAGGTTAGGGATGTGCTTAGTGGGTACTGTGAATGCAAACTGATTAATTTATTTGAGGTGTTTTGCCTGGAGCTTCCTGTTTTTTTGCTTTTTGGCTAGCTTATTTGAAGGAAAGAGTTTGAACCTCTGTAGAATCTTTATCTTCTGTGTCCCCCATTAGTGAGATTTCCTTATACTTCCTGATGATACCCAACACTAATTTGTGTTCACAGTGCCCACTATGCACACTCCTAACCTTGTGCTAAAAGGATGTATTACAAGACACATGCTTCAACAGACTTGCATTAAAATGACTCACAAGAAACAGATTGTTTATAATTTAACCTGTAGGTATGCCTCGCTTGCTCATAATTTTTCTTCACCAAAAGTGAAATCTTCCTGCTATTTAGAGACCCCCATGCTGTCTATTGGATAAGGCTAGAAAGGTCTTTCATACTGGCGGAGTCTGCCAGTGGCTCTGCCTGCTCAGGAGAGGATATCTCTGCTGATCCCCGCTGAGCAGGCAGATGACAAGTCTCTGTGCCCACTCCGCTGATGTAGAGAGAACCTGGACACAGCCCACTGGCCTCTATGGGATGTTGGATGAAAGCGAAGTCTGTACGTTTCCATCCAATCCCTATCCGCCGTTTTATAGAGAGGTCCTGTCCGTGTGAAAGGGGCATTTTTAGGTTTGTACTACAAAGTAAAGCAAAGATAAGACCATACCGGACCTACTGAAAAGGCTGCTTTCCAGACATTTTTCATACATGAGAACATCAGAATGGTTCACACGTTTACTCCTTTATTTTCTGTAAAGGGTTGGGGGCCAGACAACTGCTGTATTTTATTGCTATGTTTTATACAAGCTTTATTTTTTTCTGCTATGTTTTCAATTTTTTGTCTTTTTCACTTTTTTTTTTCCAACTGTTTAGGCAGAATAAAACATTATAAAATGCAGAACATGGGAAGCCAGTTCTAATGTTATGGGTATCGGAGTTTATCCAGTAGAGTTTATTTTTTACAGATATTTTCATCAACCCTTTCATAACAGCAGTATTTTGTGACCATTAATTGTGGTCTGAAGGATTTTAATGTTGATGTTAAAACAATGGTTTCCTTTATTGGGAAGCGCTTGTACCGTCTATGATCCCTGCAGAGATATAGTAATTGCCAAAATATCTCACTCAACATCTTTCATAACTATCCTAAAACATTGGGCCATTATTTATGAAAGGTACTACTTCAACTTTATCTAAAAATATAGTGCAAACAGGACATCACTCAAGCAACTAGTTAAAGTATGAACAGTCCCTTTAGCAGTACTAAAGCTTTATCAAGCCTATTTAACCTGCTATATTCAACAGTTTATTTTTGTTTTGTATGATTGTTTCACTTAAAGGCTAAGTTGCCTTAACAGTTGGATGGATATTGATAGATTTGACTTGATCACTAGCTTCTTAGTTGTCCAGTGATAAAATCGCTGTATTCGAGTTGGTCATCTAGCTGCTGTGGTCACGAGAGGTGTCCTCCTCTTGCTGCTGGTTTTCTCACTTCATTTTTCTTCACATAACAGATCATGCAGTAGCTGTAGTGGGACACTCTCTTGCTTTGCTTAGTATTGACCCTGGTGGGTGGACCTGGGTATACTCCATTGAGTAGATCTGGTTGCTGGAGACCCCAGGAGTTGTTCGAGTAATTCAATTCAGTGTCCTACTTAACCTTTAAGATAGTTCAAAAGTACTAAACTGGTTCTGTTTTAATATATTGGTGGTGGTATTTAGAGTATGATCCTTAACTAAACAGGTATTTTTTATTTTTATTTTGCATTGTGTGTCTACTGCAGATTGCAATTTTGTGTTTGAACACCCATGGCTCCTCATGGAACCCGACCCCCCCCCCCCCCCCCCCCGGGTTGTTCTGTTCAATTGCCCACTTGACATTGTACTTGGAACATTGCATAAGGTTTTTACTTTTTTTTTTTTTTTTTTGCTAGTTGTAGACACACAGGGAGAAACCCATCCAGTCATCTGTACCCCAGTCCTCCAAACAAGGCGGTCAGGGAGACATCTGTACCCCAGCTGCTCACTTATCTCCATTGTAACTAAGTGCCACATATATGTTTAACTTCTGCATTTGCTTTTCTCAATGGAAGCATTTGCCCCCAAAAAAATCAGGAAATTTCTCTGCGTGATGTTATCAACATCAGAAGCGTTTGCTTACACTTTCTAGGAGTACCCTAAACAAGCCCTTTTTTTTTTTTTTTTTTCCTCAAGCACCACACAGGATTGTCAGATCGGGATGGAGCCATTAATGGCAAGTCTGAGCAAGAACTCGTTATAACTTTTTCTGGTGAAATGTGTATACTTTCATAGCTTCAGTATCTGCTCAATGTAATTTCCAGTGCTGTGGAATTGTTTACTGTAATCGGTCTTGACAGATCTAACCTAGCCATGTTCAAGCAGTTTTGATAATATACAATATAGCCACTGAATGATTCTGTATGACTAGGACACAGATTATATTCTGCATATTGCACAATGAAATATGCATTGTGTATCTGTAGAACAATAGACTTTCTCTCTGATTAACATTTTGTAATGTAAAAGCAGCCAAACATTTCTAGCCCAGCTCTTCAAGGGTGTTAAAAAGCGAATGTATTTGCTGCTGCCATTTATAGGGTATAATCCACTAACTTGGAGTGTTGTGATAGCTATGCTGTTCTATTGGTTTTAAATCCTGCACTGGATACTTCTCAGACCCATCCTGTTCACAATGCTGCCCACACCCACCTCTTCATTGAGAGCTACAGAGGTGAACTTCTGTAGGATATGCCCAGGTTCAATGTCCGCTATGAAGCTGTGTGATTGGTTAAGCCTCCCCCTGCCCTCATATTTTACTTCTTATGTACAGTTTCAGTATCTGTAAATCCCTATTTCAAATTTAAAATGATTACCTAGTAATTTAATTTGGGAGTTCTTTAAAAAATAATTTTAATATTTGTTAAATTTAAAAAAGGGTATTTAAATTCGAATTAGGTGAACCGTTTTATGAGTTTTTTTTATTTTCCTCTTAACCATTTCTAACACTATTCTTTTGATGGTGTTGGTGTTCATTTGTTATTTTATTTCAATCTATAGTAGATGATTATAGATGCCTTTTTATTGATACAAGTCCATTGTTTTCCAAGCTTTAGCCAGGTTTTATATTGCTGTCCAAAAATGTTTTCATGTTCTAATGATCCCCAGTATAAACTGTTTACAGTTCAATGTGGAAGGATTGTGTGCTACAGGCATTGGCTACATTGTGGCAGCTAGGCTTTAGTTTTATGCCTCTGGATTATGTCTTAAATCCTTTGTGTGCCCAATACCACAAAACGTACACATTCCTTCCTTGGTAATGCAGACTCTAATTGTTCTCCAAAATATCCCACGTAATTCATATGATCAGAAAAGTTTTTGCTACTTTATTCCTAGTGGCTGGTGGTTTTCAAACCATTTTTGACAGCATGCATTTTGTTTTGTGAGCCATAGCAGGCAACAGGTACTGTATATAAACCAAGGCTTGAAAATGTTCTGGTCTCAAATCTGCATGTGATCCACTTTTATAGATGCCAACCCCCTCAGTGAAAGTATGTACCATCATACATATCCTAGGCTTTGGAAAACAGTGATGTCACAAGTAGGCTATAAGGAGATGCTGCACAACTTTAAAACAAAATCTGTTAACCAAGCCCTTCAACCTGCTACATGTTGGAGAGGTTTGCACATTGCTCTGTACAATATTACAGCATTGACTTTAACAAATGTGAAACTTGCAGGATGTAAGCTGTATACAGATGCCACCATCTTGTCCATGACAATACAATTTAACTTTTCAGAGAGCACTAACTGGGTCCTAGTGATTTGAACTGTCCACATTCTATACCTTGGCAGGATTACTGCCTACTCAGTTTAAGTGGTAAGGTTGAACACAGATTGATGGCTGTGAAATACTACGCACATTTTGTCTTCAACATTTTCAAATGTTTACATAATGCTTATACGATTAAGAATGTTCAGAGTATTAATCTGATAAAGCTAAGCAAATTGTAGTTGTTGCAGTTAAACTTGTATGCTCCTTTTTATTTTCCATCCAAATGACAATGTGAAATTTATTTTAATAAATAAACAGTTGTGTGACTAGCTGAGTGTGTTGTGCGGCATCATTGATATGGCTCTTATTTTTTTCACACAAAGAAAATTGAAGGAAGAGATGTGGATCGGTGTCCCCATAATTTTCCAGAAGAACTTGAATATACATAGCAGCAGTGTTAATTTTGTCAACTAAAATGACAAACATTTTAGTCGACTAAATGAATACTATGTTAGTCTACTAAAACACGACTAAAACTAAAATGGAACTAAAATTAAAATGGCATTTTAGTCAAAAGACTAAAACTAAATTGAAATTTGACTTCAAAATTAACACTGGCCTTTAGTGCATGTTCATACCTCAATACCTTTTTAAATAATGAGATTTTTCACTCCAGCAGTATATAATGTTTGGAAATTGTAGAGAAATGTTAACTAATGCATTACAATTGAATTACACCCATTCAATTTCAGGCGACTAAAATTGGTTTTAGTTGACTAAAATGTACTGGAGATTTTAGTCGACTAAAATGTACTGGAGATTTTAGTAGACTAAATACGAATAAAACAATTGCAGAAGACTAAAATGGGACCAAAACTAAAATGCCAAAATTAACACTGCATAGCAGAGCATTAAAGTGGAAGTAAACTTTTTTTTATTTTTTTTACTTGTACCTACAGGTAAGCCTATAAAAAGGCTTGCCTGTAGGTACAGTGAATATATCCTAAACCTGCACAGTTTAGAAGATATTCACACTGCAAGCTGGTGACGTCACCTGGCGCATGCGCTCTGAAGGGACGGTATATACGTGCCGTCCCTTCAGAGCTCCGTACCGTGGTATGTGACTAAGGTGCACATGTGTGGGTGTGATGTCATCTCGGGCGGCCATTGAGATGCACATTATGCCTTTACCTTGCAATGTTTAAAAGGAAAGAAAAAATAGGTATGGTTTACTATTAATATAGCGTATTATATATAAGGGTTAGATTTATTTTTTTTTCTTTTAATTCCTGTGCTGTTGATCTCTACTCACCTTTCTTTTGTCATTCTGTTTCAAGGACAGGAAGTGAGGGTAAATCTTCCAAATGGGAGATTATTGCAAGGTAAGTATGCTACTGCAGATTTTCAATTTTTTGGCCAGAATTCTTTAAAGAGGAGCTCCAGTTTCCCTCTCCCCCCAATAAGTAAGCCAACAAATACTGTAGCTGCTGACTTTTAATATACAGACACCCCCTTGATTCAGCACTGTCCTCACCCAAACTGTTTATTTGGCTTCAGGTGCAGGCGCCAGCATCTTTACTAAGGGAGACCGGCAGTGAAGCCTTGCGACTTCACAGCCACCTTCAAAGTGTACATGCGTAATCCGCTCTGCACTTTGTAATTGGTCTTCTGGGGAATGTGATGTGTCCCAGATGGCTGTGGGGGAAGGAGGGGGTGCAAACTTCCTCAGATTGCCCTGGCAATCTGACAGCAAGTGGCTTTTGCAGGTAAAAGAAGTGAATATTTTTTTGTTGTTGTTGCAGGAGCCTGTAAAGCATTGCACCAGTGATGATCGCTGGTGCCATGCAGATCTCCTGCAGAACTGTCAATGTATCTGTGTGCTCGTACTACGTACGGGATAGCCAATACACGCTGACAGGAAGAATTAATTCTCTACCACAGCGCTGTGGTGGTTCATTGAGAACTATAAGTCGACAGCCGCTAAGGCTGTCAGGACTTGTAGTTTTCAATTCACAAAGGAATGTGAATGAGTGATGTGGGTGGGTGTAGCTCAGCCACATTTTCATTTGATAGCAGGGGGAGAAGACCCCACCCCCTAGCTCTCTGAGCAGGGGCCTATCCTTTTATAACATGATACATATTGCGCCCTGAATATGGGTGTAACATGTTATAAAAGGTGTACTTATCCAATAAATAAACATCTCTTGTGATTGCATGGTCAGTGACAGGTACTCTTTCAGGGGGCCTATAAGATTCCTGACACCTCCTCTGCCGTCCAAAGCATCTGATCCAACCAACATCAGTTTGGGCAGATGCTTGTCTGGCTGGTAACGACGTAGATAAACGACCAAAACCGGAAGTGGTGAAATCCTCATGGCTTCCAGGATCATCCATCACAGGAGGGTAAGTTTTTTGTTTTTTTTTTTGTTTTTTTTTTGTTTGTTTTTTGTTTTTTCCTCCCTTTCCTCGGATCACTTTTTCACTAGAGCCCATCGCTGACTGCAAGTTTTGATATTAGGATCATGGCTGTTGCTGGATAAACTACTTTTCACCAAGATCTTGTCCTTTCTTCAAGAGGGAAGGGTTAGGACCTGGTGCTGAATACCATCAAGGCACAGGTTTCTGCCTTGGCAATTCTTTTCCAATATTCCTTGGCCATAACTTCTTGGTGTGTTCCTCTAGACCAGTGTTGGTGAATCTTGGCACCCCAGATATTTTGGAACTACATTTCCTATGCTCAACTACACTGCAGAGTGAATGTGCATGGGAAATGTAATTCCAAAACATCTGGGGTGCCAAGGTTCACCATCATTGCTCTAGACAGAGTGTGACTAATATTGCTCCCTGTTAAACTCTTCTTGCACTGTAGAATCTTGCGTGGGAGCCGAACGGTCACGGCGCGATCTTCAGTTCGCATATGCCGATGGCGCAAGCGTACATGGTAAATATCTCCTAAAACGTGCAGGTTTAGGAGATATTTCCTGTGCTTACTTGTAAGCCTTATAGGCTTTCCTGTAGGTAAAAGTGGTGTGTAAGGGTTTACATCCACTTTGAGATGCATTTACTGACTTTGTCACAAAGTGTAGCATTTTTCTTGGCCAGCAGGGTGTCAGAACTAGCAGCTTTGGCTTGTTAGCTTCTCCCTTTTTTTTTTTTTTTTTTTTTTTTTTTAAACGAAAATCCTTCATGTTGGAAATAATATGGTAGGATTCCTGCACTTACTCCCCAACCTTTTGAGTAACATAGTGAAGATCTCACAGATGGGAATGTGCTCTTCAGTGTTGGTCATCTTACTTTAAAAAAGTAATTTAGTTAAGTTACAAATTACTTCTCCCAAAAAGTAATTGCGTTAGTAACTCAGTTACTACATTGGAAAAGTAATTAGTTACTCAGCAAAGTAACTGACTTTTTTTTTTAAATATTCTATACGTGTAACTAAGGGGCGGGTCTAGTATTACTGTAACCAAGGGGCACATTTATTATTGTTATATATCGTGTAACCAAGGGGCTGCTCTATTATTACTCTAACCAAGGGGCAGATCTGTTATAGCGTGTAAGCAAGGGGCGGGTCTATTATTATTATATCGTGTAAGGGGCGGATTTCTACAGAAGAGGGCGAATGTTAAATTAATGGGCAGAGCTCGATGTATAACAATAATAATAAATGCGCCCCTTGGTTACAGTAATACTAGACCCGCCCCTTAGTTACACGATAGGCGCCCCTTGCAGAGTAGCACGAGCATCATGAGGGTGCGGCATCGCCTCGTACAATTACATGTTAACTGCGCCTGCGCTGTGTAGAGTTCACTCAGAGCTGTTTAGGTTCTGCAATTTTCGGAAGCCCTTCGTGCTGCGCCTGCGCAGTACAGGGGGTCCTTATCCGGCGGGGGAACTTTTTTGGCAGGACACCGGAATTACACTACTGCCATCTAGTGACGGTAGATGTAATTGGGGTAACTAAGCCAAAGTAATGGGAACTGAGTTACCATGAGGGGAAAAGTAATCAGTTAGATTACTCGTTACCCTCTAAAGTAACTGAGTTACGTAACTCAGTTTATTTTAACTCAGTTACTTACATCACTGGTGCTCTTTACAGATGGTTGGCATCTTTATGGTGAAATGGAGCTGCTGCATTTGTATCCCCAGAGATAGTGTTAGCCTCCTTCAAGTGGCGGGTAAGGGCAGGCTTTTTCAAGACAGTAGAAATACCCAAGAGGGTACATCAGCAAATAGCTTCAGGGTTAATAATCAAGGCAGGATTGTTTACTTTAAGATGACAAGCTTTTATGCACTCCACTTTTTTTCACAATGGAAGCATTTTTTTCCCTCTAAGGCTTAATGTACACAGGACATTTTTACAACCTCCCCTGAACGATTTAACTTGACAGATAGTAACTTGCGTTTACAGGCTGTGTTTGCGTTTTTTCATTTTTGGCTATTTTTGAAAAAAAAAAAGCCTGTAAACGAAATGCGAGTTAGCGCTTGAAATGCCTCTAAACTGTGTCTGAACTTATTTTTTTGCTTTTCCAAAAAAGCCTCTCAACTCAACTGCCTACTACTATAAACAAACCTGTGTACATGCACTGATAAGATAACAGAGGAAAGTTCAGGAGTAGTTGGGGGAAAAAAATGCCCAGCTGCTCCTTAACGTCCCTTTTAGCAGCAGCAGTGTACATGAGGCCTTACAATATTTTGACTTCTTCCATGGTCTTTTACTGATATGCAGACTTCCGAAAACTGACTGAACTAGTCACTCTACTGACCCTAACGAGGCAGATGTTAGTTGCTCTGTCTTGACTTATGGCACCATCGTGGACAAGGCTCTGAGATAGGTCTTGGTGTGCAACTAAGTGCCTTAGTTTACTGGCTTCTTTTTTTTCCTTTCTAATTTCCCTCTTACGCTGGGAGCACCCAACTTTCATCTACCTGACCTCATGGGTAATTGGGGCACTCAGACTCAAAATCTTCACTTTGAGTTGACTGGTAGCTCTCATTCACCCAAAAAATTAGCAATCACAAAGCCCAGAAGATCTATAGTGTAATAAAGGTCCATATATAAAATCTGTAATGTGTGCACTCGCATAAAAAGTGCCCTGGAGCAAGCCTTGTAAATGGCAGCAACGGGCATTTTTTTTTTTTTATGGAGGAAAAAGTAAGTGAACCTTATTTCTTCAGTGCAAGCTAATTGGAGGCAGCAGTTTGCACACCTGGAGTCCAATTAATGAAATTAGTTTTGAGGTGTGGTTTAGAGCTACTTTAATAAGACACACAAACATTTTAGGATTGCTGTGCATAAGAAGCATCAGCTGATGTGCACAATGCTTTGCAAAAAGGAGGTCTAATCACCTACGATCAAGAGTATCTGCATAAGGGTGGAAAGGGATACAAAGCAAAGTGTTTAGGTATCCATAAGTCGACAGTTACACAAATCGTCTATAAATGGAGACAGCTTGGTACTGTGGCTTCTAAGATGACTCCCAAGGCACAATGCAGAATCCTTGCTGAGGTAAAAAAAGAACCCACTAGTAAAGGCTTGAAGACATCACTGGAACTAGCAAACATCCCTGTTCATAAGTCTATCAGATGTAAGTTTTAACAGGCATGGGGGGTTATTTACGAAAGGAAAATCCACTTTGCACTACAAGTGTGCTTGCTGTAGATCCGAGGGGGACATGCAAGGGGGAAAAAAGAAAAAAAAAAAAACAGCATTTTAGCTTGCACATGACTGAATGATAAAATCAGCAGAGCTTCCCCTCATTTCAGATCTCCCCCCCTCAGATTTACGGCGACTGCACTTGCAGAGCACAGTAGATTTGCCTTTTGGAAATAACCCCCAGAGTGTCTATGGCAGAACACTACAGAGTAAGCCAATGCTGTCCAAAAAAAACATTGCTGCGTGCCTGAAGTTTGCCAAAGAGCACCTTGGCAAACCGCAACACTACTTTTTTTTTTTCATTGTTCGAGAAGAATACTCAGTACTACTTATGGCGCAAGAAGGTCACAGCTTACCAACAGCAAAACATCCTAATGGTGGAAGTAACATAATGATTTGGGCTTGCTTTGCTACATTAGGGCCTTGACCGCTTACCATCATTGAGAGGAAAATGAATTCCCATGTCTACCAAAATATCCTACAGAATAATGTCAGGGTGGCTGTCCGCCAGCTGAAGCTTAGTAGGAGTTTGATACAGCAGGACAATGACCCTAAGCATTGACGTAAACCCCCCACAGACTGGAGTGGCCCAATCAGAGCCCAGATCCTAACCCCATTGCAGGTGTTGTGGAATGATCTCGAGAGCCATTCACACCACACATCCCACAAATGTATCTGAGCTGAAGCTATTTTATAAAGAGGAATGGTCAAGAATTCCTCCTGAAAGTTTTGCAGATTTGATTCAGAGCTACTAAAAGCATTTGCTTGGCTATCCCCTTGGCTGCTTTTTTTTTTTCTTTGCACCTAGTGTCTTCCTTCTGTGGTTTGTGCCATAAATCACTTATAATGATTTAATATCCTGGTGCCCAAGCTGCAGTCCCTAGGCCACATTCAGTCCTTTAGTGTTTGAAGTGCAGCCAGAGGGCCCCAGCAGTCAATGGTAAGAGCAATGACATGTAAAGGGACCTTTTTAATAGCAGTGGTCTCTAGCTGTTTCATATATGGCCTAGTCTCTGTTTTCCTATAGCATGACTTTAGTCTTTACCAACTCCTGTAGACCAATCTCTGACCAGTTCCTCTAGTGGGTCTTCAATATTTGACAGTTCTGTAGCATTAACTATAATAAATGATACAGAAACCATGCTGATATTTACTGTACGAACAGGAAAGCCTCACGTTGAGATGCAAAATAACTTTCTTCCTTTTATTAACCACTTGCTTACTGGGCATTTATACCCCCATCCTGCTGTCACTCTTTGAACGACAATTGAGGGGTCATACAACACTGTACCCAAATTACATTTTTATCATTTTTTTTTTCCCCCACAAACCGCTTTCTTTTGGTGGTTTTTGAACACCTCCTGGGTTTTTTATTTTTTGTTAAAAAAAAATTAAAGGCCAAAAATGTTGGGAAAAAAAATACAAAACCGTTTTATATTTTGTTATAAAATTTTGCAAACCGGTAATATTTCTCCTTCATTGATGTACGCTGATGAGGCTGCACTGATAGGCGGCACAGATGGGTGGCTCTGAAGGGCATTGATAGGTGGCACTGGTAGGTGACACTCGTGGGCATTGATTGGTGACACTGATATACACTGGTGGGTACTGATTGGTGGGCACTGATATGCACTGTGGGCATTGGCAGACAGCACTGGTGGGCACAGATGAGGCGGTTGTGCCTCTTCCTCTTCAGTACCGATGTCCCTTACACAGAAGCCGGTGATTGGCTGACAGCGTGAGGAGAAGAAAAAACGATTACCGATCTTCTGTTGACATCACGTGATCATCTGTCATTGGCTGACAGCTTATCACGTGGTAAGGGGCTGGGATACTCAGATCTGTGATCATCCGAGTCTCATTGACTCAGTGAGCGTGCGTCTATTGACGGTCTCCCGGCAATGTAGATCTGCTCTGTAGCCGTCATTCGGCTATAGCGCAGATGGGAAGAGGTTAAAATTTGTCAGCAGGAACACGTTTTTATTTTTACGCTTTATGCTAGGCCAGCTTGGCCCAAACCTACTAAAGTAACATAAAACCTAGGGATATGCTTTAAAGGGGTTGTTAAGCTACTTTATCCCATCCTGTCTGTTGAATAATCCTATGTGCCTGTGTTTTATTAAAATAAGCCGTTCCTTATCTCAGAGCCAGTGGCGGCCTGTCCATAGGGGGCACCGCCGGGCACCAGATACAGTGCACTATGGGAAGTGCCACATCAATGCAATCACAAGATTGCAGATGTGGCGCTTTATTTGCGGTCTTTTAACCTGCCTTGCGGCGAAATCCAAATCTCCGATTAGCTCCTGCCTGTAGAATCACTACGGGCGGGAGCATTGTTTAAATTTAGAGGTAATTTCCAGGTTTCATGGAATAGACGAAAACCGGAAGTAACATCGGCAGCATCATTCTTTGCATGGCCCGAGCGGAGCTGAAAGCAAGGTAAAAGAGATCGCACCATGCAGCCCTAATATTCGGGTTCGCTAAGGAGTCTAGGCTAATCTGCCATCAGCTTCACTGCTGCAAACTATCAGCCAGAGCCCCTCTGAGCATATGCAGTGAGCTGCTTGGTCACTATGGCAACACAAAGCTAAACTCTAGCAGTATGGAGTCTCTGGAGAGGAGAGGTACAGAGCAGGTAGGTCATGGATAGATCATGGATGTTCTTGTCATAGGAGATTATATATATATATATATATATATATATATATATATATATATATATATAATATATATATATAATTATGCAACATGTCTGATATTCAAGCATTGAGCTGTTTGTGCTGCTGAGGGACTGGGGAGCCATTGTCATAGGCATGGACAGGACATCCTGAGACTTGTAGTTCCACAGAGATCAGAACACCATAGGTTTATTTGTGAACATGCACTTTAAGTGATAATACCTTGTGTAGATCTGCTCTGAGTTATGGATTTAAGTGATATTGAACCCAAAGGCAAACATGTAAGAGATTGCATTATTCCAGTCCCTAAAGGTTATTTTGAGGGGACAGGGGTCTTAAAGTGATTATAAAGTCAAAACTTGATGTTTATTTCCCCCTCCTCCCTAAACATCTGAGCCCTTTCTAGGTCCGGCACTGGTCTCAGGCGGAGCCTGATCGGACACTCCATTCACCCCTATGGGGCAGTGGATGTCAGCGGTGATCCAATCCTCTGCGCCAAAACTGGACAGTGACCCTATTTTCCATCCATCTGGCGGATCGGATAGGATGGGATTGGATGAAAATGGACAGGTGGTACTCTGACAGGTCCATCTCAGCACAGTGAGTCGAGACAGACCTATCATCTGCCTGCTCAGGGGGGGGGGATCAGCGGAGTAATTCCCCGCTGAGCAATACAGAGTCTGCCGGGCAGACCAACCGTGTGAAAAGACCCTATCAAGCCCTCTATGTGATGGCATTGGGCAGGTGACAGGTCCTCTGTATGGGAGACATTAGGGGACGATTAGATTCCTAAATGTCTCCACTGCAGAAAATTAAGCACAGATTGTGCTTCATTAGCTACTTTCCTTTCCTAGCTTTCCAGCTGGGGAATGATGGCTCTGAAAGTGACAAAATCTTCAGGTTCGTTTATAGCCGAAATCAATGAACCGTGACATACTGAAGCGGTCTATTGCAGATAACCCCTTGTCTACCAGGACATTTAAACAAATACCTTGGTAGACCAGGGGTAAATAATGAGGGGATTAACCACTTCCAGCCCAAGGACATCATAGGATGTCATTGACTTTGAGTGGGGATATCTGATTCAGATATAATTTTTTTTACAGCCGGCGCTAATGTACACCGTAACAATCATAGTGGCAGTTCAGCCCCTTGATCATTCTTACAGGCGGCAGAAGGGGACATGCCTTCTCCCCCCCCCCCTCCCGTGCGATGGGCGACCCAGAGAAAGAATCCGCCACTGCCGGAGATTCGGGTGCGACGTTGTGAAATCACGTCTGGCTGGCGGAAGTAAACCAAGCTGAGAACTCGGCTGGAAAGAAAGATTGTTCATTTATTTATTTTTCCTCAATCTTTCCAGCCTGGAGGACCTGTTGCGCACTATTCCTATTACAAGGGATGTTTATATTCCTTGTAATAGGAATAAAAGTGATCAAAAACTTTTTATTTTAAAGAGAAAGTGTAAAATAAACAATAACATTCTTTCTTTTTTTTTTTTTTTAAACCGCCCCCCCCCCCCCCTGTGTGCTTGTGCACAGAAGCAAATACATACGCAAGTCACGCTCGCATATGTAAACAGCATTTAAACCACACATGTGAGGTATCGCCACAGCCATTACAGTGAGAGCAACAATTCTAGCACTAGACCTCCTCTGTTAGGCCCCTTTCACACGAGGCGGACTCCGCTTCCACGGACTCCGCCTCTGTCCGCTGACTCAGCGGGAGATCTCTCCGTTGATCTCCGCTGAACCGGCGGATGACAAGTCCCTCTCTGCTCACTGAGCGGGGAGGGGCTTGCGAGCGCCGCTGGTCTCTATGGAGAGATCGGATGAAAACGGACAGTGTGTCCGTTTTCATCAGATCTCATCCGATCCGCCAGCGACGGATCTGGACGTAGATACATACGTCTGCTTTTGGCGGATCGGACCGGGTCGGATGTCAGCGGACATGTCTCCGCTGACATCCGATGCTCCATAGACTAACAGAGCGCCCGTTCAGATCCGCCGTCAAAACTGACAGGCGGATCTGAATGGTCCGTCCATGTGAAAGGGGCCTTACTCCAAACTGGTAACCTGTAAAAAAAAAATAATAATTTTAAAGTGTCGCCTTGGGACATTTTTAAATGCCAAAGTTTGGCGCCAAGTGTGTGCAATTTTAAAGCGTGACATGTTGGGTATCTATTTACTCGGCGTAACATCATCTTTCACATTATACAAAAAAATTGGGCTAACTTTACTGTTTTGTTGTTTTTTTTTTTTTAATTCACTGAAAAATTGTGCAAATACCGTGTGACATAAAAAGTTGCAACAACCGCCATTTTATTCCCTAGGGTCTCTGCTAAAAAACAATATATAATTTTTTAGAAAAAAAATTATGATTTTTACATGTAGGAGAGGAGTGCCAGAATAGGCCTGGTGTGGAAGTGGTTAATGATCATGCAGAATTAATGTTTCTATAGAATGGTGTATGGGTAGTGGCTTTGCCATTTTATTTAGCACAAAACATGTCAGACACTATTAGATTTTCTTCAGACTTACCAAAACCATATAATATAAGGTCAAACCTTAAGAGTTAAAATTTGTATGCAGTCAGGCAGGCCCTTGCACTACGTTTTGGTAAATCTGAAGACAAAAATCTGCAGAAAATCTAATAGTGTGTATGGGGGTCTTAGGGCCAGCACCTGAGATGTAATGTGTGTGGAGCCTGATCTCACTTGGAGCAGAATGTGAAATATTTGACAATGCTGACATGTATACAGCCCAGTAATCGTCAGTAAAGATTAGCCTATTGATGTTTTTAATTTAACCACTTGCCGACCGGCTCACGCCGATATACGTCGGCAAAGTGGCACTTTCCCGTGAATCGCCATATGGGTACTTCTTCCCCTTTAAGAGGCGCGCGCGGCACGGTGGGGGGACCCGATTCGTGTGGCGGGCGGGTGCGATCCCCACCTGCGATTGCGGGAATGAGTTCTGTCAGGGTAGAGGAGCCATATTGTTTGTTCCTAATAAATAGGAACAACGATATGTCTCCTCCCCCAGTCGGTCCAATCCCCATACAGTTAGAAACACTAAGGCCCCATACACACGCGCGGATTATCCGAGGACCAGGTCCGTCAGACCATGTCCGTCATACTTTGTCTGATGTTGGTTTTGCGTACACACGGTCGGACAAAGTTGTCGGAAAATCCGATCATTCTGAACGTGGTGACGTTTGTTGCCTACGACGGGACTACGTAGAGGCTAGTAGCCAATAGCTTTGGTCTTGTAATGTGATCTGAGCATGCGTAGCACTTTGTCCGGTCGGACTACCATACACACGATCGGATTTGGTGTGATCGGACCGTGTTGTCGGAAAATCTATCCAGCAGGAGATAGGACTTTGTCCGTCGGACAATACGACGTACACTGTCCGATGGTGCATACACACGGTCTGATTTTTCAACAACATTGTCCGATCGGACAGAATCCATGCAAAAATCCGACCGTGTGTATGGGGCTTTAGGCTGCTTTCACACTGGAGGCGCTTTACAGATGCTATATCGCTAAAACTAGCGCCTGTAAAGAGCCTCTCCTCTCACTCCAGTGTGAAAGCCCGAGTGCTTTTACACTAGAGCGGTGCGCTTGCAGGTCGGCAAAAATAGTCCTGCAAGCAGCATCTTTGCAGCGCTGTAGGAGCTGTGAATACACTGCTCCTAAAGCGCCCCTGCCAAACCACCAGCAAAGCAACGCTTTTAACCCTTTTCCGGCTGCTAGCGGGTGTTAAAAGCACCCCGCTAGTGGCCGAATACCGCCGCTAAAACGACAGTAAAGCCGACGCTCCAGTGTGAAAGTAGCTAGATCCGATGATGGATGGAAAAATTGTTTTTTCCTCTGTCACTCTTTTTCGGATCGGAGCGGGACAGATGTCAGCGGACATGTCACCGCTGACATCCGACGCTCCATAGAACTCTATGGAGCATCCGTTCTGGTCCGCCTGAAAAACTGACAGGCGGATCTGAACGGATCGGCCGTGTGAAAGAGGCCTTACTAGAGAACACATTTAACCCCTCGATCGTGCCTTAGTGTTAATCCCGTCTCTGTCAGTGACATTTACACAGTAATCAGTGCATTTTTATAGCTCTGATTGCTGTATAAATGTCAATGGTCCCAAAAATGTGTCTGATCTGTAATCACGTCACAGTACCGCTAAAAATCGTAGATCACCGCCATTACTAGTAAAAAAAATAATAATAATAATAAAAACGTAATAAATCTTTCCCAGTTTGTAGATGCTATAACTTTTGCGCAAACCAATCAATATACGCTTATTGACATTTTTTTACCAAAAATATGTAGAAGAATATATATCGGCCTAAACTGCTGAAGACAAAAAAAAGATGTTTGGGGATATTTATAGCAAAAAGTAAAAAAAAGTTTTAAAAATTTTCAAACTTTTTTTTGTGTATAGCGCAAAAATAAAAAAATGCAGGGGTGATCAAATGCCACCAAAGGAAAGCTCTATTTGTAGTAAAAAAGGGTCATCAATTTGGTTTGGGTACAACATTACATGACTGCGCAATTGTTAAAGTGTCGCAATACCGTATTGCATAGCAGCCAAATCTTCCGGTCTGTAAGCAGTTAATAAAACGAACAGCTTCATTTATTAATTGCCCTGTGGTGTAGCAGTAATCCAGGTCCTGACAGGTGGGGAAATAAGTCACCTCACCTAATTTCTGCTATAAAGTCCTCTTTTTGTTGTTGTTGTGGCAGATTTAAAAAAGAAAGCAAATTGGACTTCTTGATATGTAGCACAGGCCGGTGCTACACGATCAGGTCTTGTGAAAATTGTACTGTGCATATCCTAGCAACAGGCGAAGCCAGTGTACAGCTGCTTATTATGTGAACAATGGGAGTGTCTAGGTCCCTCTCATAGCCTATTGGCTTCAAACTGGTGAACCCGATAGGACAGACTGTAGGATGTCAGAGTCAGCAGGGCATGATCTTAGCACAGACTGTGCAGAGTGAAGCAGGTATGAGATAACAAGATCCGATGCCAAACCACAGTGCTCACCAGAGCTGGCAGTGCCTTGGCTGCTCACTCTTCATAATTTAAGGGTATCTCTTTTTATCACTCCTCGTGTTTTTCAGAGGGGCTTACAAAAACTGTGATTTCAACCAGCGAATGAGTTATGGCAACAGTCCCCAGCCTTTCCGATCTGGTAAATTTATCCATTGGCACACCTGAAGTCGGGGCCGTTAATTTCAATGCCCTGCACACTCTTCTTCACGCCATAGTAAACAATTTAAACATCCAAGATGTAAAAGCCAATATCCCAGAGGAAGAGAACGGCCCATACAATCCCCCTAAAGGGCTGGTGAAGGCAGCAGATGAAGAGGGGCAGAATGACTGGGTGCCCAATGGTAACCATCGGATGGAGCAAAAGATTTTGAAATTAGAGCAGCAGTTACAGGCCCTGAATAGTTTGCCCACTGGACTGGACCTGATGGGAAGAGCAAAAACGCAGCAGGATGGCAGTACACCAGTAGAAGATATGTGGAATATGATGCAGATGAAGAAGAGACTTGAGGCTAATGAAGATGGAGTATGCCAGGTAAGTAAAAATATTTCAGATCGTACACCTTTTTAAGGTTCTTTCACATGGGCAGCTGTGGGGCAGTAAAAAGAGGCAGCTGAGCCATGGTTTTACCGCCCCCTGTCCTCCCAGACAAATGTAGCCATTACAGTCTGACAGGGTTTTATACCAAATGTTTTATGGCTATGTCATTTATCTTAGACTGCAGAGTCAAACTCACCGCAATGGGGCTACACCGTAACCGCAAACCAAACACTTACCTCCCAGTTGTGGTGTGATCGCGCAATGTAACACTCCCATGTGAAATTAAAAAAAAAAAAAACGTAAAAAAGAGGCAAGCAGGAGGCAGCAGTGGCGCATCCCGAACGCCTTGTAGCCGCTACTATATCATCCTCTGACAAGTGATCCACCAAAGATCACCTTTCAGGGGGTGGTAAGCACTTGCACCTGTCAGAAAGAGAGCTTAGATATCTAGATTTTTAATTGCAGCAACTAGTAGCAACAGCATGAGTGGCCTGAGACTAATAACTATAACAAATAAAAAAATAATTACTTTGAAGCATATATAGCATTCTTGAATTTGAAAAAAAAAAAAGCAGAAGTGTTGTCCATAGCAATTATTTTTTATTTCTGAAACCCTTACCAGCTCCCCCTCTGGGCCATTTTCCGCCCGCTTCCTGATCATGGGATCACTGTGATTGGTTGTCACAGTGATCCCCTAATCAGGAGCCCGTCAGTACCAGGAGATGTTGGTGACAGCACGGTCATAGTGCTGGGGACGCCGGGTGAGTGCACTTGGAGCACAAAACATCAACTGCTGGCTTTATGCATATATACTATGTGGCAGTGTGGCAATAAATAAAAACTTTGGTGCCCATTATTGTGGCCCAGCTCCTCACCTGGGCCAGCATATGTGAATGTCTTGCATGTGCGCAGATGTCCCGAAGGTCTCTGCCAGGTAATCAGGACCCGGCTGGGTACTGCAGCATGCGCACACAACACTGGTTGTGTGCAGTGTCTGCATGCATGGAAGTGCTACTGGTCTCTGCCAGGTCTTGAAACACAAGTGTCACTGATACAGGAGGCAGCGAGGTGGGCGCCTAAACGAGAAAGAACACCAAAACTGATTCTAATTGTGGGAGAGGGAGGGGGAGGGGCCAGATGGAACTAATTTTTATTTGGGTGAAGGTCCATTTTAACGTTTGATGTTTTAATTTCTGTATGTTTTTCCACTTGGGAGATTTTTCCTCACTTCCTCTCTCTATGATGCTTGCACTAGCAATGAGGGTCTCAGCCAGTACTAGGAAGCAAAAAAAAAATTTTTCAAAGGTTCTAAACCTTCTCCGTGCTATCACTTTTTTTTCTTTTTTTTGTTGTGGGCTTTTTAGAGAGATTTCTCAGCATTTCCTGTCTAGATGCAAGCGACAGACTCTAACCCAGGGGTCTCAAACTGGCGGCCCTCCATCTGTTGCAAAACTACAAGTTCCATAAAGCATTGCAAGGCTGACAGTTACAAGCATGACACCCAGTGGCAGAGGCATGATGGGATTTGTAGTTTCACAATAGCTGGAGAACCTCCAGTTTGAGACCCCTGCTCTAACCCTTCCCTGCTCTACCCAAAGCTCAATAAAACCATTTTGACTGGAGTTGGGCTTTAATATTTAAAGCAAATTATTCAGAGGGTCAAAAAAGTTACAAAGGCACCAACCTTAAAATAAATCAGTATAATATATTACGGTCTGTGGGCCCATTGGCTAAAACTTCACTCTGTGTAGCAGAGCTCCTAGTGCCAATCCAATTAAACTTCTCAGGGTGGTCAGATAACGTGTCCCCCGGTGGGCACTGTGGTTCCTCCCACAGATACCTGGTCGCTGCAGGACACAATAGTGATGTTGGGTTCATCAGGAGGAAGTGGGGGGGCACACTGTACCTCACACCTGGAAGTATGGAATCGGATCAGAGGCAAGAGTTCTGCAAGAGATGAAAATTTCAGCAAACAGGCCTTATGCCGCGTACACACGATCGGAAATTCCGCCAGCAAAAGTCATGAGAGCTTTTGGTCGGAAATTCCGACTGTGTATATGCTCCATCAGACTTTTGCTGGTGGAATTCCAGCCAGCAAAAGTTTGAAAGCAGGTTCTCAATTTGTCGATCGGAAAAAGTTTTGATCAGAAATTCCAATCGTTTGTACCAATTCCGACACGCAAAATTCCTACGCATGCTCGGAAACAATTTGATGCATGCTCGGAAGCATTGAACTTAATTTTCTCGGCTCGCCGTAGTGTTGTACGTCACCGCGTTTTTGACGGTAGAAAGTTCAGTTAACTTTTGTGTGACCGTGTGTATATACGGGGCATTAAGAGCGTAATGTATTGCTTTCTTAACAGGTTAGTGCCTTTGCAAGTTTTCAACGCCTTGAAAGGGTCACTTTAAATGTGTCCCGCTTCCCTGAGCTAAAAGGTGTGAATCATAATCAAATACTAAGTAAGCAGTGTCATTATACTCCTATGTACTAGAAGCTCTACTAGACCCTGGAGGAGTGGAGGACCTTGTGGCTGAGTCTAGTAGGTATGAGGAACTTATACCACAGTGGCTTTGTACTGCCCAATTAGTCCACCATTGTTCCTTCATCAATTTTCTTGAAGGGTTTCGAAATAGAATATGCAGTAGCTGCCAGATTGTCTACTCGCAATATATTTATTACACTGCGGGATGCCAGGATAAAACCAGCCTTTAGACCACCTCTTGGCACTGCAGATGGACAGGGTAATTAATGAGTAATGTCATGGTTCTGCTCTGGAGTGACGCAACCAATGGAGACCAATGTAGACTCCTTTTCTGATATGTGGTTTTACGTTGCTTGGAAACCAGGCAGAAGAGAGAATTTTGACCCCCCACACATGAAAGAATGTAGTGTAAAGGGTATTTAAACCATATGGAACATTGATAATTTACAAACCACAGCCAGAAACCATCTTGGCAATGCTGTCCTCAGGAGAGCACCATATACAGAATGCCATTCACCAATTCCCTTCCAATTTCTTTTTTTTCCCCCTTTTTAGTTTTCTCTTCTGTTTTTAATTAAATAGTATTTAAAAACAAATTAATTTTTTTCGTTTTGTATGGAGTTGGGAAGGGTCACAACCCCTGTCATGTTTTTATTTATGGTGTCCCTGCTAGAGATTCACTTTTTCTTTCTCCTGGCCCGAACATGTTTACACATTTTTAATGTTTATTTAGCCTCTGCCCACTGACATGGCGTATATATGCGGCCTCTCGGCAGATGGACCATAACACCAAGAGGCCACTTATATGCAGCCCTATGTATACACTTTTGTCTGCTGAGAGAGCGCGCTCCCAGCACAGTCACCAACGGGGATCGGAAAGCTCCCAATGCATACTTTACAATTATGTTTCCAATCACATGACCCAAATGCCCACCTCCCAGCATTCAGAAGCTCTTAGGGCTGGGAGGCGGCCAGAAGGGGTTAAAGTGGTTGTATAGTCATTTTTTGAACTTTTACCTACAGGTAAGCCTATAATAAGGCTTAGCTGTAGGTAAAAAGAATATCTCCTAAACCTGAGCAATGAGCCGCGGACTTCATCGGCGCATGCGCTCCGAGGATTCTCGGCTGAAAGCGACATATATATATACCCATATACCCAGAAGACACGCCGAGGGAAAATGTCTGCTCCCTCGGCGTGGACCGTGTGAGATACAGACGTCTTGTTCTAAGATAAGTATTTCATAATGGGCTAGTAGCAGTGCCTACTAGCTCATTATGCCTTTTGCCTTACAGGTGTAGAGAAAAAAACAAAAAAAGTCAGCGGGTTTACTACCGCTTTTAAGGAAATAACAGCAAGGAGTATATTCAGATAGAATTTATACATGTGTGGCGCTACCCCTGCAGAAGCTGCTTGATAATCTGGGCTCTCTGTTTTGCACCTCAACTACAAGAACACCTTCAGCCCCTCTGACGCATATGGGTGAATGAATGTTACTGCAAGCACTTATAAGAACAGGGGTTAACTCAGCTGTGAATAAGCACCAGGAAATAGATACAAGGTAAATAAAGTCAACTAATCGGTACGGGTTAGAATAGTGGGTGATTTGGGCATAAATGAGCACACAGAAGGTAGGTTCAGACACAGTGTGCTAGACCATATAACCACAATGCCAAGCTAACTTAAAATAGAGCTCTGTATCACTACACTGGAATTAACTCATAAATCAGCAGCGTCAGCAATAAACCGTGGGTATAGAAAAGAACCACCCCCTCATAAAAATAAATAATAATAATAAACTAATCACATTTTGTTGCTTTGCAACATGTTAGTGCTACATCTTTCATTTGGATGTTGTAAGTTGCACTGAGTAAATACAGCTGGATAAACCAAAAACTTTCTTTTCTATAACCACTGTATAAGCATTAAAGTGGAGGGCCACCCTGAAAAAAAAAAAAACTTCATAAAAATGTTAATAAAAATTTAAAAAGGAAAAAAAATAATTTTTTTTACTTACCAGAAATGGCTGTTGCTAGGCAGATCGTCCTAATCTGCCTCTTCCTATTCCGCTGAGTTGTTCGGTCTTCTGCTCCTAGCGTCGTCTTCTAGTGAATGGGGCGCGGTGTGTTATGGGAACTGTGTGTGTCCCACAACACAGCGCATTCCCCATTCACAAATCGCTGCGCGACTCGCACATGGCTCTGCTGCCTGTTTCCCTTAGTTGGAATGGTGGCGCTGGGAACCGAGACCCAAGGGACGGTCTGTCTCGGGCGGCCGACATCGCAGACACGCAGGACAGGTAAGTCTGCTTATTAAAAACTACAGCGTTTGTAGCTGCTGACTTTTAAAAAAAAATAAAAAATTCCCGGCTGGCCCTCCCCTTTAACTGCAATGTGAATAAAGATAATATTACTAGTCTAGAGTGCACTCTAGGAGAATGGCTAGGATATGGTGCAATGTCCTCCTGAGAGGTACCTCTTAGCATAAGCAATAGGTAAAGATCTTTGGGGTTGATTTACTAAAGGCAAATTCCACTTGAAATTGCAGTCGCTTTAGATCTGAGGGGAAGCTCTGATGATTCTTTCATCCAATCATGTACAAGCAAAAATGCTGTTTTGTTATTTTTTGCATGTCCCCCTCAGATCTACAGCGACTGCACTTCAAAGTGGATTTGTAGTGCAAAGTGGATTTGCCTTTAGTAAATAACCGCCCCATACACCCCACCCACCGTGTAGAAGCTGTAAAGGGGCAGTCCTTAGTCCTAACTCTTCAGCCAGCTAGTGTTGTGGCCCAGTGATACTGTAGGTGTACATGAGAATAGTCCCAGTCAAGGCAGCAATAAGGCTGTATGGTTAATTCCTAATGGGCTCAGTCTCTTTGGCAGCAGATAATAAATTTACACTATAGCAGCTCACCATCCAGTTACACAAAGTGATTAGTCCACTCTTCAATCTGCACCCAGGTGACCCTGGCTGTTAGCACCCCCAAACTTAGTGTTTTGGATCCTGCCCAGGCCGCCGATATATACAGCAGTGATGGTGTACACTGGTCAGCAATGTGCCCTCTCCCATCTCCCTCACTTCAAGAGGAAGCTGTGTCCTATACGTAGGGTTGCCACCTCATCCCTTTAAAACACATATTTATTACACAGGTTCTGTGGCTGATTAAGGTGCTAATTAAACTCACTTGGTGCCTTATCTGCATTAAATTAGCCACAGAATCGGTGTAATTCATGTGTGTTCGGGTTTAAAGGGTATGAGGTGGCAACTCTACCTATACGGCCTGAGAAAATGCAGCTCTTTCCCCTCCTGACAATCTCCCTCTAGGAAATGCAGTTCAAAAGCTCTTGAATACAGTAGTCTCTCCCCTTTGAACTACAGTTCCCACAGTGTAGTGCTGCCTAACTCTATTTATTTTCAAAATGTGGCCAGTAGCAGTTATATGAGAGGTGAGAATAGCTTCCAACTGTCCTTCATTTGGAGGCAAATTGCCTCTTTTGGGTCCAAATCCCTCTGTCCCTCATGCACATGACTGTACAAGATTTTCCGCAGGATCCTCCTGGCTGTACTGTATCTGAACTATATGGCAATGCAGTCTGTATAGCTTAGATGGACAGGTTGTATATAAGTACTACTTCCTTGCCTAGTGAATGATTTATACGAGGCAGCCACTGCTCATGACCGACATGTGAACAATAGTCTGTAATCAGTGGACACCACCACTAATTACACAATTTACATGTTGGGTCTGAATAAGTCATTTATACAGCGGTACATGTGCAGAATGACCTCTGCTTTCAGCACATGCATCACCATCACATAAATTACACCTTCACAGGGGAGATGTAAACAGCACCAGTGTGTAATCAGCAGCGGCAGCAATATATTGTTGATCTATGTTGATCCTGAGCTGCAGTTGTAGCCAATGGGGTTCATGTACACTGTACACATGTAAATGTTAGCACAAACATTTACATACAAACTGTATAAAAAATACCAAACGCATGACCATGATCACAGTTTTTTTTCTAGTTTTAGTTTACATAGCTAAACATTATGGACCAGTGTGCCCCTAAAAAAAAAAATATTGGGGCATCACTGGAAGCATACTACTGTATTTTGCAGAATGGCATGTATTACCATTTATTGGGGGGTATTTACTAAAGGACAAATCTACTTTGCCCTACAAGTGCACTTGGAAGTGCAGTTGCTGTAGATCCGAGGGGGACATGCAAGGAAACTACAAAACGGCATTGTATCTTGTACATGATTGGATGATGAAATCAGCAGAGCTTCCCCTCATTTCAGATCTTCGCCTCAGATCTACTGCGACTGCACTTCCAAGTGCACTTGTAGTGCAAAGTGGATTTGCCTTTCGTAAATAACCCCTATTGTCTTTTTCTGTCATGGAACTTGCTTTTTTGACTTCGATAAATAAAGAATAAAAATAAATAAATACTGGGGCATTCAGATCCGTATAAGTAATTGGTCTGAATGCATCAAAATCAGAACATCTGTTAATAGGAAAAGCCAGAATATAGGAAAAAAATAGTGGTTTAAAAAAGCATCGGGTTAAATCAATTGCTTTTTCATATCATCTCTTCGTGGTCCCTGTAACTAAAGGTGTGTCCTATCTCTACATACTTTGTGCTAAAAGGTGCTCCTCTTTTCCATGTCAGAAAGTTGGGAGGTAGGGTGAGGGTGTCATAATTATTGGGTCTTGGTTGGCTGCTTTTATAGCCTCTCAATGTGGACCAGGATAGATTTTGATACCAATAGGGTTGCGGTTCGGGCTTCCTGTTACCACTGGTTCATGGTGAATCCCTGGGGTTCACAAAGCAAAAACTTCTGGAAAACTTTGTGGTTTAACCATCCAAAATGAGGAACAACCTATAATGCAATGCATAGACTATGCCTCTGATCAGATGAGTCCCAAGGGCCAATCATTAAAAAAAAAATGGATAACTCATATTGTCAGTGTGTGTTAGAGCTGTTAGAAAAAAAAGCAAACAATTCTGTTTAGGGAGCGATACTGCTTTTTTGTAATTTTGGCATTAATACATGTACCCCATGGCAGTGTCTGGCTCTTCCTAAATTCCTTATTAGCTCTGCAAATGGCCATAATTGAATGGCAAGGTTCACCCACATAGACTTCAGTGGAGTTTGCTGCAAAGTTCACAAACTTACATTTTTTTGCAAAACTCGTGAAAATGTTGGTGAACTGAACCAAAACACAATCATTGGATGCCAAGTGATTAGATACTGTATTTCAGGGTTGTGAACCCTCAAGCATTCTATGCATTAAAATGAAAAACCTCCAGCCCCCCCCCCCCCCCGTTTTACTTACCTGAATGCTGTTTTTCTCTGGCCGGGAAGGAGTACACCAGCGCTACCTGGTGTCTCGTGTCCTGATTGGATAGATTAATAGCAGCGCAGCCATTGGCTCCCGCTGCTATCAAATCCAATGATGCGTCCTGCTTTCTGTGTGAATACATGCAAAAGCAAGACTCGGGAGCACGCCCACATGGGTGTCCACCAAGGAGAGCGCGTCTCTGATGTGGGCACCTGATGTGGGGAGGAGCTACCAGTGCCGTCGGTGGACCCCAGAAGAGGAAGATCGGGGCGACTCTGTGCAAAACGAACTAAACAGTGGAGGTAAGTATGACATGTTTGTTATGTGTATATTTTTTTAAACAAGGGTTTACAACCCCTTTAAATGTATATGTACAGACCGACCTCACCTTACCAGGGACTTGAACATTTGGATCCATGATTGTATGGCCAACCTAAAACATATAAATTGTCTCAATAATGCAGGACAACTTAAAGCGGACCTTCAGTAATTTTTTCAACTTTCCATCTATTAACCACTTCACATCCGGCCGTAGCCGAATGACGGCCTCGGCACGGATGTCAATTCCCGGGAGGCCGTCATATGACGGCCTCCCCTTTCCTCGTTCCCTGTGCGCGCTCACGAGCGCGCAGCAGGGAAATTCTGTGTTGGCCGTGTCCCTCGGACACAGCCAATCACAGATCGCTGTAAACGGCCAATCACAGCGGCCGTTTACAGCGCGATCGGCGTGTCCAATGGGAGATGATCTCATATGTAAACATATGAGATCATCTCTCAGCGCCGCTCTCCCTCCTCACACAGAGACAGCGTGTGAGGAGGGGGAGATGAACGGCTGCAGGGCCGTAAGTGTCAAAAAAAAAAAAAAAAACTGAAATGCCATCTGTGCCCACTGCCACCACTGCAATCTGTCCCCAATGCCAATTGCCAGAGCCATCTGTCCCCAATGCCATCTGTAGTCAATGCCATCTGTCGTCAGTGCCACCTGTCCCCAGTGCCACATAGTGCCATCTGTCGTCAGTGTCACGTGTCATCAGTGCCACATATTAGTGCCACCTGTCAGTGTCACGTGCCATCTGTTATCAGTGTCACCTGTCATCAATGCCACGTATCGGTGCCATCTCTCATCAGTGTCATGTGTCATCAGTTCCACGTATTAGTGCCATCTCTCATCAGTGCCACATATTAGTGCCACGTGATATAAGTGCCATCTCTCATCAGTGCCCCGTATTAGTACCATCTGTCATCAGTGCCACATCAGTGTCACGTGTCATCAGTGCCACGTCAGTGTCACGTGTCATTGTCCTGGTGCTCCAGGGCCTTCAAAAGTGTAAAAGGTAGTTAACAAGTTAGATGTGTAATTTATGCTCCTAGAACACGTGATGGCGCTCCCTGCATGTTGGGCCTCTCTAAGTGGCCAGGCTGTGAAAAAGTCCCACACATGTGGTATCGTAATACTCAGGCGGAGTAGCAGAATTTATTTTGGGGTGTCATTTGTGGTATACACATGCTATGTGAGAGAAATAACCTATTACAATGACAATTTTGTAGAAAAAAATAAAAAATAAAAAAATAATTCATTTTGCAAAGAATTGTGGGAAAAAAATATGATCAAAAAGCTCACCATGCCTCTTATTAAATACCTTGGAATGTCTACTTTCAAAAAAGGGGTCATTTGGGGGGTATTTGTACTTTCCTGGCTTGTTCGGGTCACAAGAAATGAGATAGGCCCTCAGTACATCAGATGTGATCAATTTTGTATAATTTGCACCACAGTTTGTAGAGTCTGTAACTTTCACAAAGACCAAATAATATCCACTAATTTGGGTTATCTTTACCAAAGATATGTGGCAGTATAAATTGTGGCCAAAATTTATGAAGAAAAATTAATAATTTCCTAAATTTTATCACAGAAACAAAGAAAAATGCGTTTTTTTTTTTAATTTTCGGTCTTTCGGGCTTTTTTCATTTATAGCGCAAAAAATTAAAAACCCAGAGGTGATCAAATACCACCAAAAGAAAGCTCTATTTGTGGGAAAAAAAGGACAAAAAATTTATTTGGGTACAGTATTGCATGACTGAGTAATTGTCATTCAAAATGTGAGAGCACCTAAAGCTGAAAATTGGTCTGGATAGGAGGGGGGTTTAAGTGCCCGGTAAGCAAGTGGTTAAATCTTCTGCCCTCATTATTTTAACTTTCGATAGTAAAATATTTTTTTCTGCCAGTAAATATCTTGGTCAACTTACTGTTTCTTGTCTGGTAAAAAGCCTAGGCTTGTGACATCATACACTGCTCTCTCACTCATGAGTTTGCCAGGAAGGGAGGGGGGGGTGAGTCATAAGAGGGCCAATGAGAGCTGCAGAGCTGGAGGTGTCCCTCTGTGTGAATCCAGGAAGTGAACGGGCAGCAGCTTCAGCTGCCCACAGTTAAAATGGATGCCAGACTTAGTGGAAGGAGATTTCTGCAGCATATTTGGCAAGTACAGAATCGCAGTATATAGAAAATAATATGCAGAGTGGTTGGAGGGAAGCTTCAGAATGGCAAAGATGGTTTTATTACAAATTATGTGAGCAGACTGCAGTTCCTCTTTAGTCATCCTCCCTCCTTGTTCTCTCCTGTACAAAATGCAGTCACTTCTCTAGTTGAATTATTTAGCAAGACACCCTCGGGTCTCATTACAGATAATAACCTGCCTTCAACATCAACAAACAGCTCATCATTATGTTACTAAGACTGGTAATTACTGCAATGTGAGATGGAATGTCTGTTACTGTGTGTTAACTGTTTATGGAGACAGCTAGAAATCACAGCCTGTATGTTCATTAGGGACTTCCCATACTACATATTCTCCGATTAATCACATTCACTTTACATTCTTCTACACACTCAACAACATTTCAATGCCACCAGAATACAGAAAAAGTAATAATATAAAAAAAAAAATATATATATATATATAATAATATATATATATATATATATATATATTTATTAGCGCTATTCTTTTCTCTCTCCGCGGCTACTGAGGTATGATGGCGCCACCTGTATAGTATTTAGGAGCAGAGTCTTCATAATCCGTGTGATCAGGACAGGATCTTTAAGGCCCCTTTCACACCTAAGCATTTTTCAGGCGCTACAGCGCTAAAAATAGCGCCTGAAAAAAGCGGGTCCTTTAATTCCAGTGTGAAAGCCCTCCGGCTTTCACACTGGAGTGGTGCGCTAGCAGGACAGTAAAAAAAGTCCTGCTAGCAGCATCTTTGGAGCGGTGTATTCACGGCTCCTATACCACTCCTACCCATTGAAATCAATGTGATACCGCGGCAATACCGCTTTGCGGGGGGTTTCAACCCTTTTTGGGCTGCTAGTGGAGATTAAAACCGTCCCGCTAGCGGGCGAATACCGCGGCTAAAACAACGGTAAAGCAGCGCTAAATATAGTGATGCTTTACCGCCAACGCCCGCACCGCCCCAGTGTGAAAGGGGCTTAACAAGCTCAGTGCCTCCACTCAATTGGGGCTTGTGAATAGCAAGTGAAATGCCAATTGAGAAATATATCTCCACATACAATGCCTTGCAAAAGTATTCACCCCCTTGGCTTTTTAACTATTTTGTTACATTACAGCCTTTAGTTCAATGTTTTTTTAATCTGAATTATATGTGATGGATCAGAACACAGTCGTCTAAGTTGGTGAAGTAAAATTAGAAAAATATATACATAAAACTATTTTTCAGAAATAAAAAACTGATAATTGACATGTGCGTATTTATTCACCCCCTTTGTTATGAAGCCCATAAAAAAAGCTCTGGTGCAACCAATTACCTTCAGGTGTCACATAATTAGTGAAATGATGTCCACCTGTGTGCAATCTAAGTGTCACATGATCTGTCATTACATATACACACCTTTTTGAAAGGCCCCAGAGGCTGCAACACCTAAGCAAGAGGCACCACCAACCAAACACTGCCATGAAGACCAAGGAACACTCCGAACAAGTAAGGGATAATGTTGTTTAGTACAAGTCAGGGTTAGGTTATAAAAAAAAATATCCAAATCTTTGATGATCCCTAGGAGCACCATCAAATCTATCATAACCAAATGGAAAGAACATGGCACAACAGTTAACCTATTATAAATGGTAAAAACCACCGACCCGCACAGATGGAGACTTTGAATTTCAAATAAACTTATATATAGGAGCAGCACCTTTTAATAGTGAGTGAAAAAAAGCAAATAATTAACAAGTTAATTACAAACCGCGCTTCCTTTTAAAGTGCAAGTGCAAATAGGAATATGATGATCACAAAGTGTGAGCAATTTTGTGTCGTTGGTGATAGCCATAAATAACTAACATAATGGGGCTGATTTACGAATGGTTTGCGCCATTAGTTGCGGTGCACGGCGATGTGCAACGGCCGTTTTCGTATTTACAAAACATTTGCACCTGTATCACAGTGCAATTCCCCATTTACTATTGTATTCTCGGCGCACGGGAGGCAGCGATCGGTGCGCCACTATAGACATGGCGCATGGCATCTTCAACTTAAAATTTAAAGAAGCTGGAAGTGCCAATATTATGGGGGTGATGTGAGGAAGTGTAGTTATAACTGTCCAACTAACAAATATGCCCAAAATAGAATGAGAAAGTAACTTTTACTGAACAAGCCTGCTAGGCCTGCAAGTACATTTAGAACTGCCTGAGGTCAAATGCTTTGATTCACTGCGCCGGCAAAATCTTAGTAAATGTCAAGCAACATAAATGCATTTGCAAAAGTTGAACGAGCGTACCTCTAAACTTGACTTTTTTGTTTTACGCTGGTTCACTTTTATGTTTTTTAATGATATTTACACACAGGTCATGTTAGCATTAGGGATGAGCCAAAACAGCAAAAATGCGTGGGGGTCCCCCGAGATTCCATACCAGGCCCTTCGGGTCTGATATGGATTTTAAGGGGAACCCCGTGCCAAAATGTAAAAAAAAATAACGTTGGGGTCCCCCTCAAAATCAATACCAGACCCTTATCCGAGCATGCAACCTGGCAGGCCACAGGAAAAGAGGGGGGTTGAGAGAGTGCCCCCCCTCCTGAACCATACCAGGCCACATGCCCTCAACATTGGGAGGGTGCTTTGGGGGTAGCCCCCCAAAGCACCTTGTCCCCATGTTGATGGGGACAAGGGCCTCATCCCCACAACCCTTGCCCGGTGGTTGTGGGGATCTGCGGGCGGGGGGCTTATCGGAATCTGGAAGCCCCCTTTAACAAGGGGACCCCCAGATCCCAGCCCCCCCCCATGTGTGAAATGGTAATGGGGTACAAAATTACCCCTACCATTTCACAAAAAAAGTGTCAAAAATGACAAGACTGTTTTTGAAAATTCTTTTATTTAAAATCGTCTTATTTCCATCTTCTTCGGGCCTTCTTCCTTCCTTCATCTTCTTCTTCCTCCAATCCTCTGCTTCTTGCTCCGGTGTTCTTGTCCGGCATCTTCCTCCACGGCGTCTGCCTCCCATTGATGCGGAGCGGCCCAAGAACGAAGCGTGGAGAAAGATGCCGGACAAGAACACCGGAGCAAGAAGCAGAGAAAGAAGAAGATGGAGGAAGAAGACTTTAAATAAAGGAAAACGGTCTCTTTTTTTTTATTTTTTATTTTTTTGTGAAATGGTAGGGGTACTTTTGTACCCCATTACCATTTCACACAGGGGGGTGGGATCTGGGGGTCCCCATTGTTAAAGGGTTCTTTCAGATTCTGATAAATCCCCCTCCAGCATACCCCCACAACCACCGGGCAAGGGTGGTGGGGATGAGGCCCTTGTCCACATCAACAAGGTGCTTTGGGGTCTACCCCCAAAGAACCCTCCCAATGTTGAGGGCATGTGGCCTGGTATGGTTCAGGAGGGGGGGCTTTCTCTCGTCCCCCCTCTTTTCCTGCGGCCTGCCAGGTTGCGTGCTCGGATAAGGGTCTGGTATGGATTTTGAGGGGGACCCCCACGTCATTTTTTTTTTATTTTGGCGCGGGGTTCCCCTTAATATCAATACCAGACCTAAGGGCCTGGTATGCTCTTGGAGGGGAACCCAATGCCGTTTTATTATTTTAAAAAAAGGTCGCCTGGCCTGGGGGCGACTTAAAGTCTTGATGTAAGTCGCCCCAAGTCGCGCTGTGATTCATACTCAAGTCGTGTCCAAGTTGCCTCCCAAAGTCGCGCTGGAAGTTGTGTTGCCCCTGTGTGAATGGACTCTTAATGATACGGCGTGCGCTATTATCAATGGTATATTATTATTGCTGTTGCGCATATGAGTGCGCCAGTTCACACGCTCAATTAATGATTTATCCAGGGCACCAATTAACGTATGAAACGGCGCAGCGCATTCATCTTGGTAAACGACCCCCATTGTTTTATTGGTGATAACCATAAATGAATCTCAAAAAAAGTCCATTCAGAAGAGTGTCAAAATTGTTGCAATATCAAATAGTAAAAAACAAACAAAATCAGCAACAAATAATGTTCAAAAATTGAGATGAATTTTCAAAAGCATTTAAATTTTCTGGAAGAATCCTCCTAGTATTCAGCAAACAATGATCCACCACCGTCAAGCCTGTTTAATACATTTTTGGCATATTTCACGATGGGAGCCTTCCATTTATTTTCTTCCCATTTATGGCATTAATGGTCTGCAATGACCAATCTCAAACCAAGGGTTCAACCAGTATCCACGCAGACACAGCGTCCCTGATTCACAGCACCTGAACCAAGGCGTGATCGTGAGAATCTTTCTGGTATGTCTTAAGGCCCATAAACACGATCTGACTTTTTGACAACCAACATGCAAATTAGCTGTTTTGGACCAACATCTGACCGTGTGTACGCTCCGAAAATACAGAAATAAGCTATGGGTGGTACCTCGTCCTAGGGAATATACAAAGAAAAAAAGGAACAAGAGGGGGTTTAGCCGACCTGACGGACTATCTCGGCACCTGAACAAACACGGATATTCCGTAATCAATATTTCATTGGTTTATTTAAAAAACATACAAATATACATCACAAAAAGTGAAGAACAAAAAGAAATTTACAACAGTTTGGCCATCGAGTATCGGATATACATTAGGACCTAAAAGATTTCATAATTATGTTTTACTTGCTGGTCAGTTGACGGTTGACGCGTTTCGCTTTTAGCTTCATCAGAACCGTAGTACAGCAATTTTTTTATCTAAATATAGTTGTAAAACAGAAAAAATGAGAATTATTCATCAATGGGCAAATAGTTGCTCCAAAATGTCCCATCAGTAACATGATCATCACCAGTATAGCCCGCGATCTAATTAGTAAGTAGATTGCCTACCTTCTAGGTATATCCTATTGGTTATAAGATACTCAATTTGTGGCAATTCACATTTTCATTTTTAAAAGCAATTTCCTGGAAGGTAGAAGTGAACGTCAGTTTCGGAAGGAATTTCCTTACACCTGCAGATGGTAGAAGAGAAGCCAAAAGGGCAACAGAAAAACAAGGACAATGAGAGAGAAAAAAAAAAAAAGGGCAGAGGGAAAGAGGAGGGGAAATTTATATCTATTTTATAATTTATCATTATTTGGAATGTTATATCCATATTATGGGAATTAAAGCTTATATTAGGAAGGTTGAATCATACCTGGTAGAGTAACATTTTGGGTTCAAGAGGGTCAGAAAAAGTCCCGGTACATTATAGAGAGACCGTATCAGCGTCCCCCAATATTAGAAAAACCTAATGAACAGTGTAAGGGTAATTGTAAATAGTGATGACCATTTTATAAAAGCCCAATCCTCAAATTGTTACTTCTAGATAGTAAAAAATGAAAGCCTATACCTGTTGATGTCCGGTGTAGGTCGTATGGGGAGGGCGGCCTTAGAGCCCTATTTGAGGGCAGCCCCCAGGGGTTGGATAATCCAACGCTGAGTCTGGTAAAGTAGCAAGCAAAAAGTTTGGTAGGTAAATCGTTATGAGAATTGGGGCTGGTGATTATATAGTATCATGCCTATAGAGTCTGGGTACGCCATATGGATTAAAAACTTACCTAGGAGATGGAGCTAGAGCATAAGCCGCCTTCCCAGTGCCTTCTCTGCAGACTACTGAGTGAGTACTGCTTAAGTAGCCTATTTTCCCGCCGAAATCAGGGCGGAAATTAATTTGAGTGTCATTTGGATCAGCTGGAGCTGAGGGGTTGGCCCGTCTAGGCAAGTGTTGGTCAGTTTCAAAGACTGCTGTGCGCGTGATATCTCAGCAAGTGGACATTAGTAATAGTGCATACAAACACCAGATAGACCTGTTGAATCAGCTTCCATAAGGGCCGTGTCGCATTGCAATTGGTCGGGAGAATTTCCAAAGAGGAAAAGATAATATAATCTATATTAGTTAACTCCATTTATGGCCATCAATCCAGCAGAGTGAATTAAAATAGAATATAAGGTTGAAAAGTAGAATATAAATAAAGATAGAAATAAAAATAAAAAAAGATAATAAAGATAAGTATGAATTAAAATAGAATATAAAATAGAAGAGTGGGATATAGATAAACATATAAAAATAAAAGTAAAAATAAATATAAATAAAGCAATAAAAATAAAAAATAAAAATAAGTATAAATAACAATACAAAAAAATAAAAAAAAAAATAAAAAAAAATAAAATAAAAATAAAAATTATAAGGAAGGATAGTTTTGCAGTTGTTGTTCATTGCCAATGGCTTAACTCTTCAGGCAGTATTACATGTAAAGAGAGAGAGAGAAATAGAGGGGGGCTGGTGACTGACTGGCGTTCCTATAATTGTCAAACGTACAAGTAATTATATTGTATCTCGTTGGGGCATCTTAAAGACAAGCATATTAAGGTGGGACATAGAGCAGGTATGGCCCAATGTGATTGAACATCTCATAATCCACATGTATATACTACTTCCTTTATTTTAAAAAAAGAAAAGGAAGACGCCAAACTGTATAGTATTTACAGACATATAATAACTATATTTGAACAGTGAAGTTGTACATAGGGGTTCTTGTGTTTCCATTCTTATCAAAATTCTGCCCACATATTTCAAACAGACAACATACATTTGCCATTTATTTACATTAGACATATAGTAAAGTTCAGATGTTATTGAGAAGTAGAATTTACTGGTCTATTATAGAAAGGGGCGGAAGCTGAGTGAGTCATTGAGGCCAGGGGCTTGCGTGGCATTTAATTTAAAAATCCACCTGGCCTCTCGTTGTAGTAATTTTTGATCAATGTTCCCCCCTCTGGGGGCCTCATTGACTTTTTCCAAAGCTGTGAAGCATACCATTGAGGTATCATTTTTATGATATAAGGAAACATGCCTACCTATTGGAGTGTATAGGAGATTCTTTCTAATGTAATAGATGTGATCATAAATTCTCCTCCAAAAATTTCTAAACGTCTTTCCGACGTAGAATGCTCCACATCTACAAAAGGCTATGTATATTATTCCCTTAGTCTGGCAATTGGCTGTAAATTTGATATTGTGGGTATCGCCATTAGGAAGGCGGAAAGAAGTACCCTCCAGTATCCAGTCACAATATTCACATTTGTGACATTTAGACATTCCGGGGGGGTCCGTAGCCGTCTCCAGGGATCCCTGGAAGTGGGTATGTACCAATCGGTCCTTTAAGGATTGACACTTTTTGTAGGTAATTTGGGGGGTCTCTCTAATGTATTATTTTTTCACGATTTTGTCTCCCGTGAGTAGGTGCCAATATTTACCTATGATCTTTCTTATATCCTCATGGTTATTCGAGTATGTGGTAATCACTCTCGTCATGTTTTGCTCACTCTTATTCTGTCGCTCTCCAAATAGAAGATCCGTTCTTTCTTTGTCTATTGCCTTTTTAAAGGCTTTTTTGAGAATGGTTTTACTATAACCTCTGACTAATAGGCGTTCTCTGAGGAGGTTGGCTTCTGTTCTAAAGGTAGTTTCTGTAGAACAATTTCTTTTTAAGCGTAGGTATTGGGAATAAGGGATGCTCCTGATCAAAGATTGGGGATGGGAGCTGTTTGCGTGGAGGATTGTGTTTCCTGCAGTCTTTTTTCTATATAATGAGGTGGTAATATACCCATCCTCATGTTTTATTATCGTTAGATCAAGAAAAGGTAGGGTTCCTGAACTATATTCCATTGTAAACTTTAAATTAAAGTCATTAACAGATATCAGTTCCATAAATTTTTTGAGATCTTCCAGACTTGCATCCCAGACCATAAATATGTCATCGATGTATCTGTGCCAGCATAAAATGCTGGACAGATACATCGACACATTGGGACTGGAAAAAAGAGAGCGCTCCCACCCCCCCAGGTACAAGTTGGCGTAGGATGGGGCACAACATGTCCCCATCGCTACGCCCTGCACCTGGAGGTAGTGGGAGCCATCAAAGGAAAATACATTCTTAGTGAGAATGTGTGTCAATAATTCCAAAACTAATAGGTTATAGGGTCTTCTTATTGGATCACTTTCCTCAAAAAAGCCCCTAATTATTTGTACTCCCAGATTGTGTGGAATACTGCAATAGAGGGCCTCTACGTCGATGGCAACCAGAACAGTTTGGGGGAACCTTTTTATTGTGCAAGACCCTTAGCAATGCCAGGGTATCTTGCAGGTATGATGGTAGCTGTAAAACATACGGGCGTAGAAATGCATCTACCAATCTACTGCCTTTTTCTGTTTTTGCCCCTATTCCCGATATGATCGGGCGTCCCGGGGGTTTTTTAATGTTTTTATGCGTTTTCGGAAGTGAATAGAAAGAGGGAATCCTCGGAAATGTCGTTTTAAGAGCTTCAAAGATATCTTTATCAATGACTCCTTTGTTAAAGGCCTGTGTGATTAGGATCTCATAGTCCCCATTGAAAGATAGTATCTTATCAAAGGGGATAATTTCATACCATTCTTTATTGGACAAAATGTCCAGACACATTTGTCTATATTGTCCTGTATCCATCACCACCACGTTTCCCCCTTTGTTGGCCATTTTGATTGTGATATCTTTGTTCTCTTGGAGTTGACGTACTGCAAGAGATTGCTGGGGGGTGAAATTTCTAGTTTTATTTCGTCCAAAGTCAAATTTTTTGATGTCATTGGTTGTTTGTTGGAGGAAAGTCCAGATACTTGGATTGGTCTTACGGGATGGAAAATTAGTAGATTTATTCAAGAATTTAGGTATCTCCCTGGGTGGAATCACTCGAGGGGGAGCCCCTGCTAAAGGCAGGGGGACCTCCTCAGTGGGACCACCCTGGGATCCCTCGCTTTCATCTAAAAGATCCATAAGGTCCTTTAGGGCCATAAAGTCCCTGACTGTGAACCCTTTCCATTTCTCACGTTCCACATATTCCTGTTTCTTCTTCTTCCTTTCTTCGTCAAACATATATTTATAGATTAATCTTCGGGCAAATAAATTAAGATCCTTCGTAACTTCGAAGCTGTCTGTATAAGATGATGGGCAGAAGCTAAGACCCAAACCTAACACTTCTAGTTCAGTTTGTGATAGGGGCTTTGATGATAGGTTAATCACTTGTAGTTGCCCCTCTATCTGTCCCTGTACGCAAATTTTTCCAGGCTTTGTGAGGTGGGTGTGCGGTTTGGAGGGTCCTGGGTGGGGGGGAATAATTGAAAAACCTTATCCTTGATGTTTTTCGAAATGGCTCCTCCATTCCGTGAACTGTTGGAATGTGCATATGGGGTAGATGGTTGCAAAAAATGGAGAAAATCTGGAACAGAACACTCTGGACCAGAAAAAGAAAAGAAAAGAAAAAGAAAAGCAGCTACTTTGTGGAGACATTAACTGATCGATTCAGGATAATTAATTAAAGTGAAGTTTATTTATTTATACACTCACGGGTGTGTTTCCCATAAAAAACTTTAGACAGATCAACATTTGGTTGTTGAATCACAATTACCGACATACCGACAACACAAAACAAAACATGGACGGACACCATGTAACAACAAATGCACCATAAAGAACAACAGCATCGGACTAGATCAAGTATAGGGTGCCTGATTAAATATGGGGAATATATTGATAATCCATTTGAATCAAATCAAATAAGTAACTCACAGGTACCTTATTGAAACTAAGCACATTAGAGCATAATTGGAAAACAGAATAGTTATTGATTAGCGAAACAACTAGGATAAAAGCGCATGAGGAATAAATTGATTCAAGTTAAATCATTGTTAATTCAAGTGAATATCCTGGGGAAGTCATCGCTGTAAGGAGAAAAACATATTCAATTTCAAATGTTGCAATTTGTAGCTTTTTGGCTTTGTGAAATCTGAATTGAAACACAAGTTGTTGGCGAAATATTCCTAATTGTCTCCCAAATGAACGCCACAGGCACGGCTAGAAAGCAAAATGGTGTTAGAAGCTTGATTACTTGAGATAAGTCAATTGAGAATCAATCAGTTCTGGTGACCATTTATGATTGCGTTCTGGAAATTAGCTGTCCCAAAAGACTCAACAGGCTGTTTATATGATATAGCAGATGAAAATCTCCAACGTGCCAGAAATTTTAAAGTCATGCAGCACAGATTCAGTTCAGGCTGAGAAAGCTGCTTGTTAGTGACAATAAGACCTTGCTGCAGACATTTGAAAGTGTAAAGACAATTGGTTAACGTTACCCCATCGTCGGCGTCTCACATGTGGAGAGATGTCTGTGGCTTATGTCAAGAGTCCATACCCGACTGATCCGCAGTCCTTGCTGGGTTGAAATTTTGACGCGCGCTAACCAGCGCTGGATGGCCGTTGGATATTTAGAATGCCTGGTGATCAAAGGGGAGGCCAGTGGGTGGCTGAATATTGAACCACTCGTGCCGAGTGAGGTACCTCAAGTTTGGGGGCCGACTAAGCTATGCTTAGTTCCGGGCTGGGCGTTCGGGACTCCGCTTGCGGAGACACCGCTCTGTGTGTGCAAGTCCGCTGTTGATCACATGGTGCACCACGTGACGCGTTTCGCTGAGGGCGTAATTGCAGTAGCTTCTTCCGACGTGTTGTGGGAAGGTGCCTGTGATGCCTTCTTATGCTGATAATCAGCAAATTGCAACAGGTGTTGGTAGAAGGATAAATTTGTGTAAAAAGGTATTATGACCGTTCTAACCAGATCCTTATTTGCTTAAGTAATTCACCTAAAATTGTGGAGGCAAATGGATTATTATACCCTAAATATTGCTTAGGTAATTATGGTTAGAGAAATGGTAGCCTATGGGCAGGGCATGGGAAAAACATTTAATTATAAAACAAACAATTAAACTTTTTTTAAAAAACAAATTTTAAACAAATACCGCGCCAACTGGTAACTAAAGAACAGTTAACCAGATGGAGCGCTCATTTAAGACTAGGTGAGATATTAGCCGAACAATAAGAAAAAATAGAGAAAAAAATATATATATAAAATGAAAAATGAGGAAGATTGACCTGCGACTTGTATTTAAACACTTTATTAAGCAAACTCAAAGAGCACTTTTGAAGAATAAAGTGGCCATTTAATGTAAATGGCGGCACAGAGATTTAACTTGTAAGTCACATGAATAGACTATAAGAGACCAGTATAATGGGAACAGTGTGAGTAAACACTGTGCTCATAAATAACAGCTTTTAAATACTGTGGTGCAACAACTGTATATTAAATAAACCCCCCTTATGCATATTAGTTATGTATTTAAATGCATTTAGGAGTATTTGCAAGCTAAATTAATTTAGCATAACCAATTTTTGCATAATGGGATGAGGTTTATAAACAAACTGAAATTACAGAAAGGCCTGTAGATTTAACTCGGTATTAAGACCTAGTGGAACTAAAGATTTTAAACGATATACCCACCATTTTTCTTTCTGAAGGAGTATCTTATCGAAGTCACCACGTCTTGGTGGTAGCTTTAAAAGATAAATTCCTTTGACTAACAGCCCTGTTGTGTCGCCTCCATGATGGGTAAAAAAATGCTTAGCAAGAGGTTTCTCAGGTATTTTACCCTTTTCACGTATTTCTCTTAAATGCTCACCTATTCGTATTTTTAGGGAACGCTTTGTTTTACCAATGTAGATCTTAGGGCAAGGACACGTGATCATGTAGATAACCCTTGTACTTGAGCAGTTGATAAGGTCAACTATTTTAAAGTTGTCCCTGCCAAGTGCATCAGAAAAAGAAGAGGTGCGGTGTACATAAGGACAGATCTGGCACCTAGTACAGGGGAACATGCCCTTAGTTCTAGGGTAGTCGGAAAGCCAGGTTGAGTCAGCTTCTTTAACAAATTCAGATTGTATCAGAGTGTCCCCAAGACTCCTCGCACGTCTGGCGACGAGCTTAGGTGCATCACCCACAATCTTGGCCAGGGTAGGGGAGCATGTCAGAATCCCCCAGTGTTTTTCTAAGGTCCGACGGACCTCGTTCCATTGAGACCCAAAAGTTGTGATAATTCTTACGGGTTCTGGGGGAGTGGCCTGAGATGACAAGGGAGGTGGTCTATGTCTGTTCACGGTTTCTAACAGACTTGTTCTATCCCTTGAGGCCGCTTTCTTTTTGGCTTTCTTAATCTGGTTATGGGAGTAGCCCCGTTCCCGAAATCGGTGATATAAATCAGCGCTCTCTTTTTTATATTGAGCTGGGTCCGAGCAGTTTCTTTTAATGCGGAGGAACTGCCCAACAGGAATCCCATTTTTCAACCATTGAGGGTGATGGCTTGAGGCGTATAGCAGTGTATTTGCTGCTGTCGATTTTCGGAACGTGCTAGTGCCCAGTAGACCATTTTCCATGGAAACTTTCAAATCAAGGAATGGCAACGAGGAACGGTCATAGTTGTAAGTTAACCTAATATTTCTATGGTTGGAGTTGAGCTGCTGCATAAATTTGTGTAAATCGTCCAAGGTGCCTCGCCAAATCATCAAAACATCATCGATGTACCGCAGCCAGGTCTGTACGTGGCTGCGGTACATCGACGAGGGATACACATCCTCCCTCTCCCATTGGCCCAAATGGAGGCAGGCGTAAGATGGAGCCCAGGCTGCACCCATGGAGGTGCCCTGTATCTGATGATAGTATGTCGTGAGAAATTGAAAAAAATTGTTGGTTAGAGCTAATTTTAATAAATCAATAAGAAACTCGTTTTGGTGACAGGCATATGGGTATGTTGTCTCCAAAAAACTGGACACTGCCTCAATGCCGATTTGGTGAGGGATAGATGTGTATAATGATTCGACATCTATGCCGACTAGCCACACCTCTTCTGGATTGGGATAAGGATCCTGACTGGAGATTATGGACAGTACATGTCCAGTATCTTGCACATAGGACGGAAGGCCCTTGACCATGTCCTGTAATAATGAATCCAGGTACCGTCCTATTCTTTCTAAAGGGCCCTGGCAAGCCGACACAATTGGGCGCCCGGGGGGGTTTTCCAAATTTTTATGGATTTTAGGTATGATGTAGAAAGTCGGTAGGCTGTATTCAGAAACCACAAGATGTTGAAATTCTTTTTTAGTCAAGAGGCCTTCCTCTCTAGCGAAAGTAAGTTTCTCGTTAAGATCATGCACAAGGTTTGGGAAGGGATCCCTTTCAAGTATGTTGTAGGTATTTCTATCGTTTAATAAACGTTTGACTTCTTTCTCATACATGGTTTCTGTCATTAATACGACATTACCACCCTTGTCACTTTTCTTAATTACAATATTTTTAGTTTTTTGTAAATCTGATAGAGCAAGTCTCTCAGCGCTAGTAAGATTGTCCTGGGGAGCTCTGTTCCAATTAATCTTTTCTAGGTCACATTGGACCAATTCCAAGAAAAGGTGCAGCCATCTATTCTTAGACAGCGGAGGCATCTTTTGTGACCTTATTCTCAGGTTAGATGGCCGTCGTACAAGGACAGAGGGTTCGGTGTAGTCGTCATTTTCATCCAATAAGGACATTAGGATATCAATTGCTTTTTCGTCGTTATTTAAATGGTTAGTGGCCATTGGTACTGGGTTGATTTGTTCACTATATAAAGAGCGAAAAAAGACTTTACGCAAAAATAAAGCGACATCTTTGTAGACGGTAAATTCGTCCATACTCGCTGTGGGGGAAAAGGACATTCCCTTCTGTAATAGCCTTATATGGTCATTGGTCAGTGTCATATTAGTCAAATTAACCACTTTTAAATCATTTGTGTTTTGTGAAGTTGTCTCATGAAGGCTAGAAGGGACTAATTTCGTTTTTGGCTCCGGGTGTAAGTGCGCACTTTGCTTTCCTTCAATTTTGGCGCTATCAAGATTTTTTCGGGAGGGGATGGTAACTGACTGTCTGGTTTTGCCACCCCCGTCTGGTCTAAAAAAATTACGTTATTATGTATTTCTTCGTCAGAACCGTTTGATTTAGATCGTCTATTTCGCGATTTCTGTCGATATCCTCGTCCCCGGGATTGACTCCTACCACGTTTGATCGTCAGGTCAAAAGCTTGATCACTCTCAAAATCAGAAACATCACGTCTGAATTTAGCCTGTTTACTGATTTTTAAATTTAACTGTACTTTCTCAATTTCTTTTTTGATGTTATCATTTTGTCTTATAAATTCGTCATTATCTTTAAAAGACTCCAGACTACTGGCACTTTCTGTAATTTGTTCCTGTAGGGTGATCAACTGATTTTTTTCTTCCTCAACTATCAATTGCATAATTGCTACTCCATGTGTGATGCACAGCTCTCGCCATTTTGGGAGGAATCTGTCGGTGTGCAGATGCTCTGCTGGTATAGTTTTGTCACGTAGGCCCCTGGGGACTATACGATGGCTTATATAATTTTCTAAGGAGGATACGTCCCACTTTCGATTTAAATGTTTGATAAGTAATTTTTTATGCTCTTTGAATTTGCTTTTAATTTCTAACTCCTGATCAAAAGATTGAGGAGTATTGGATTGAAACGCGGTTTTTATTTCCTGATCTATCTCATCACCTAACATAAAAGCCATGCCCTGGCCACACAGAAAAAAATATATATATAATAGGAATTGCGATTTCCTCAGTTAAAGATGGGAAGCACACAGGTATTAGCATATCCTGCCGTATAGACCTTAATGATCATGGAATTATTACAAAAATGCAAAAGGGATGGGGTATGGGAAAAGGGGAGGTGGAATGGGGAAATTGGCAGGATAATAGCAATATTAGCCGATTAAAGTTAAATCGACATTCGATCAGGCCAAAAATATGGTAAAAAAGTCGCCGTAGCTAAATATGTATGCAAAAAATGGAGAAAATCTGGAACAGAACACTCTGGACCAGAAAAAGAAAAGAGAAAGAAAAAGAAAAGCAGCTACTTTGTGGAGACATTAACTGATCGATTCAGGATAATTAATTAAAGTGAAGTTTATTTATTAATACACTCACGGGTGTGATTCCCATAGAAAACTTTAGACAGATCAACATTTGGTTGTTGAATCACAATTACCGACATACCGACAACACAAAACAAAACATGGACGGACACCATGTAACAACAAATGCACCATAAAGAACAACAGCATCGGACTAGATCAAGTATAGGGTGCCTGATTAAATATGGGGAATATATTGATAATCCATTTGAATCAAATCAAATAAGTAACTCACAGGTACCTTATTGAAACTAAGCACATTAGAGCATAATTGGAAAACAGAATAGTTATTGATTAGCGAAACAACTAGGATAAAAGCGCATGAGGAATAAATTGATTCAAGTTAAATCATTGTTAATTCAAGTGAATATCCTGGGGAAGTCATCGCTGTAAGGAGAAAAACATATTCAATTTCAAATGTTGCAATTTGTAGCTTTTTGGCTTTGTGAAATCTGAATTGAAACACAAGTTGTTGGCGAAATATTCCTAATTGTCTCCCAAATGAACGCCACAGGCACGGCTAGAAAGCAAAATGGTGTTAGAAGCTTGATTACTTGAGATAAGTCAATTGAGAATCAATCAGTTCTGGTGACCATTTATGATTGCGTTCTGGAAATTAGCTGTCCCAAAAGACTCAACAGGCTGTTTATATGATATAGCAGATGAAAATCTCCAACGTGCCAGAAATTTTAAAGTCATACAGCACAGATTCAGTTCAGGCTGAGAAAGCTGCTTGTTAGTGACAATAAGACCTTGCTGCAGACATTTGAAAGTGTAAAGACAATTGGTTAACATTACCCCATCGTCGGCGTCTCACATGTGGAGAGATGTCTGTGGCTTATGTCAAGAGTCCATACCCGACTGATCCGCAGTACTTGCTGGGTTGAAATTTTGACGCGCGCTAACCAGCGCTGGATGGCCGTTGGATATTTAGAATGCCTGGTGATCGAAAGGGGAGGCCAGTGGGTGGCTGAATATTGAACCACTCGTGCCGAGTGAGGTACCTCAAGTTTGGGGGCCGACTAAGCTATGCTTAGTTCCGAGCTGGGCGTTCGGGACTCCGCTTGCGGAGACACCGCTCTGTGTGTGCAAGTCCGCTGTTGATCACATGGTGCACCACGTGACGCGTTTCGCTGAGGGCGTAATTGCAGTAGCTTCTTCCGACGTGTTGTGGGAAGGTGTCTGTGATGCCTTCTTATGCTGATAATCAGCAGATTGCAACAGGTGTTGGTAGAAGGATAAATTTGTGTAAAAAGGTATTATGACCGTTCTAACCAGATCCTTATTTGCTTAAGTAATTCACCTAAAATTGTGGAGGCAAATGGATTATTATACCCTAAATATTGCTTAGGTAATTATGGTTAGAGAAATGGTAGCCTATGGGCAGGGCATGGGAAAAACATTTAATTATAAAACAAACAATTAAACTTTTTTTAAAAAACAAATTTTAAACAAATACCGCGCCAACTGGTAACTAAAGAACAGTTAACCAGATGGAGCACTCATTTAAGACTAGGTGAGATATTAGCCGAACAATAGGAAAAAATAGAAAAAAAATATATATATAAAATGAAAAATGAGGAAGATTGACCTGCGACTTGTATTTAAACACTTTATTAAGCAAACTCAAAGAGCACTTTTGAGAAATAAAGTAGCCATTTAATATAAATGGCGGCACAGAGATTTAACTTGTAAATCTCGTGAATAGACTATAAGAGACCAGTATAATGGGAACAGTGTGAGTAAACACTGTGCTCATAAATAACAGCTTTTAAATACTGTGGTGCAACAACTGTATATTAAATAAACCCCCCTTATGCATATTAGTTATGTATTTAAATGCATTTAGGAGTATTTGCAAGCTAAATTAATTTAGCATAACCAATTTTTGCATAATGGGATGAGGTTTATAAACAAACTGAGATTACAGAAAGGCCTGTAGATTTAACTCGGTATTAAGACCTAGTGGAACTAAAGATTTTAAACGATATACCCACCATTTTTCTTTCTGAAGGAGTATCTTATCAAAGTCACCACGTCTTGGTGGTAGCTTTAAAAGATAAATTCCTTTGACTAACAACCCTGTTGTGTCGCCTCCATGATGGGTAAAAAAATGCTTAGCAAGAGGTTTCTCAGGTATTTTACCCTTTTCACGTATTTCTCTTAAATGCTCGCCTATTCGTATTTTTAGGGAACGCTTTGTTTTACCTATGTAGATCTTAGGGCAAGGACACGTGATCATGTAGATAACCCTTGTACTTGAGCAGTTGATAAGGTCAACTATTTTAAAGTTGTCCCTGCCAAGTGCATCAGAAAAAGAGGAGGTGCGGTGTACATAAGGACAGACCTGGCACCTAGTACAGGGGAACATGCCCTTAGTTCTAGGGTAGTCGGAAAGCCAGGTTGAGTCAGCTTCTTTAACAATGTGTGGAATACTGCAATAGAGGGCCTCTACGTCGATGGCAACCAGAACAGTTTGGGGGAACCTTTTTATTGTGCAAGACCCTTAGCAATGCCAGGGTATCTTGCAGGTATGATGGTAGCTGTAAAACATACGGGCGTAGAAATGCATCTACCAATCTACTGCCTTTTTCTGTTTTTGCCCCTATTCCCGATATGATCGGGCGTCCCGGGGGTTTTTTAATGTTTTTATGCGTTTTCGGAAGTGAATAGAAAGAGGGAATCCTCGGAAATGTCGTTTTAAGAGCTTCAAAGATATCTTTATCAATGACTCCTTTGTTAAAGGCCTGTGTGATTAGGATCTCATAGTCCCCATTGAAAGATAGTATCTTATCAAAGGGGATAATTTCATACCATTCTTTATTGGACAAAATGTCCAGACACATTTGTCTATATTGTCCTGTATCCATCACCACCACGTTTCCCCCTTTGTCGGCCATTTTGATTGTGATATCTTTGTTCTCTTGGAGTTGACGTACTGCAAGAGATTGCTGGGGGGTGAAATTTCTAGTTTTATTTCGTCCAAAGTCAAATTTTTTGATGTCATTGGTTGTTTGTTGGAGGAAAGTCCAGATACTTGGATTGGTCTTAAGGGATGGAAAATTAGTAGATTTATTCAAGAATTTAGGTATCTCCCTGGGTGGAATCACTCGAGGGGGAGCCCCTGCTAAAGGCAGGGGGACCTCCTCAGTGGGACCACCCTGGGATCCCTCGCTTTCATCTAAAAGATCCATAAGGTCCTTTAGGGCCATAAAGTCCCTGACTGTGAACCCTTTCCATTTCTCACGTTCCACATATTCCTGTTTCTTCTTCTTCCTTTCTTCGTCAAACATATATTTATAGATTAATCTTCGGGCAAATAAATTAAGATCCTTCGTAACTTCGAAGCTGTCTGTATAAGATGATGGGCAGAAGCTAAGACCCAAACCTAACACTTCTAGTTCAGTTTGTGATAGGGGCTTTGATGATAGGTTAATCACTTGTAGTTGCCCCTCTATCTGTCCCTGTACGCAAATTTTTCCAGGCTTTGTGAGGTGGGTGTGCGGTTTGGAGGGTCCTGGGTGGGGGGGAATAATTGAAAAACCTTATCCTTGATGTTTTTCGAAATGGCTCCTCCATTCCGTGAACTGTTGGAATGTGCATATGGGGTAGATGGTTGCAATATAGGGGCTCTATTTGCGCCTGTAAGGGGTTCCGGTCTTAAAGATTCATCTGCAGTCTGATGGCGGGGGTCTATCCCTGCTAGGCCAGTTATTTTAGTTTCATAGTCATTATAGTTATCTGTGGGATGGTCCCTAGTTTTTTTATCTTTCCCTCCCTTTTGGTTACCCTCTCCTGTTGTATGCCTTTTTCTGGACCCTCTCATTCTTCCTCTTCCTCGTGCGGGGGGCATGAACTGTGCTGGCCGGGTACAATATGAGAAATTGGAAGAGTCGGAATCAGTTCTATCTCTAGGGTCACCTTCACTTTGTGACTGTGCTCTTTCCATATTCTGCTCATATCTTTTTGAGTTTCGTTTACCCTGTTTGCCTCCCCGTTGGGGCCATCTATATGCGTATTTCCAGTTGAATGCCATTTTGTCCCTAATAAATTTAATATCTTTTTTGTAAATAAGATCTTTATATACTTTTCCAAATATTCTTTTAGTCCCTTATCTTTCTCAAGAAACTTTGGGTGAGCGCACAAAGAGAGATTTTGCTTCTGGAATTCTATGATCTCAGCATCAAGATCTCTAATATCCTTATTGTAGTGCTCAATAAGCGCTCCCATCATTTTTGTAGTACATTCCTGTAGATTGGACTCCCATTTCTGTTTAAAGTCCAAATTGGTCTCCCAGAGATTCGGGAAGACCTGAATCCTCAGACCATGAGGATTGAGGCCTTCCTTTATATATCTCTCCAAAAAATTTAACCTGCCAAAGAGATTGGACTTGCGTTCTAACGCCTGTTTAAGTTTAGTTATCAGTACCTCTATTTCCAGTTCGATACCATGATCATCCCCACATTCCTTATGCAACTTAGACATGAGTCCGTCCCACTCAGAGCCGGTATAGTCCGTCATTTCCGAATTTTCAAAAAATAGGGAAAAAAATTCTCAACAGAGTAAATTCTAAGTGGTCTGGTGTGCTGTAGATGCTCAGAAGGAAAAAGAATGTAATATCCAAGAATCCAAAGCACAAAATATACCGTATTTATCGGCGTATAACACGCACAGGCGTATAACACGCATATTCATTTTAAGAGGGAAGTTTCAGGAAAAAAAAAAAAAATTAAATAAGGAACTTTGAAGCAAAATAAGGGTCAGTGCCCATCTGTAGCCTCACCATTGCCAATTTGCCATCAATGCAGCCTGATGAATGCCTATCTGCAGCCTCACAAGTGCCATCAATGCAGCCTCATCAGTCCACATCAATGCAGCCTCACCATTGCCATCAATGCAGCCTGATTGATGCCCATCTGCAGCCTAGAGGGGACAGGGAGGGGGGCGGGATGAGTGCCAACAGATTACATACAGTGTGAATCTCCTATGATAGACAGAACAGTGGTCCAATGGCGGCCCAGGAGACGGTACTTCCTATTACAGAGGCCGCTAAGTGAATAGGAGATTCTTACTGTATGTAATCTGACGGCGCTTGTCCTGCCCCCTCCCTGTCCCCTCAGAGGCAGCTAAAATTTAAGTATTGGCGTATAACACGCACATGCTATTTGCACCCGATTTTCATGGTGAAAAAGTGAGTGTTATACGCCAATAAATACAGTATATAAAAATAAAATTCCAGTATTTCGTAATTTGACAATATAAAAGTTAATTGTTACTTCCCACCCCGCATAGATATGCATATGGTGGGTCAACCCGTAGCTAAAGGATGAGCCTCTTCGGCTCCAAAAACTGACCAGCAAGTAAAACATAATTATGAAATCTTTTAGGTCCTAATGTATATCCGATACTCGATGGCCAAACTGTTGTAAATAATTTATTTTTGTTCTTCACTTTTTGTGATGTATATTTGTATATTGTCTTGTATGTTTTCTAAATAAACCAATGAAATATTGATTACGGAATATCCGTGTTTGTTCAGGTGCCGAGATAGTCCGTCAGGTCGGCTAAACCCCCTCTTGTTCCTTTTTTTCTTCGTGTGTACGTTCCATCGGACCAACTTTTTCCAGGTTTCATCGGACTTTTGTTGACTGTGCGAACGGACCAACTTTCTGCCAACAAAAGTCCGATGGACCAAAGTCCGACCGTGTGTACACAAAACCAATGGACTTTTGTACAAACCAATGCAGAACCAATGCAAAAGATCAGACAACAATACAGAAGTTGACCAAAGGTGGCGGTAAAGAGCAGAAAAACCAAGTGATTTGGTGAAAGTTGGCTGAAAAAGTCCTGCCGTGTGTATGCAATACCAACTTGGGGCCAACGCCCTTTGGACAAAAATCCACGGGAAAGTTGGTCCAAGGTCCGATCGTGTGTATGAGGCTTTATAAGTGCCTCTGATTCCTGTAATGGGAGTCACTACAATCTGGTGAGTAGACTGTGTGACCGTTGACGGTGGTGGATCATTGTCTCTTTGATGATTGCTGAATATTAGGAGGATTCATCCAGAAAATGTAAATTCTTTTGAGAATTCATCTCAATTTTTGAACATTATTTGTTGCTGATTTTCTGTTTGTTTTTTACTATTTGATATTGCAACAATTTTGACACTCTTCTAAATGGACTTTTTTTGAGATTAATTTATGGTCATCACCAATGACACAATGTGTTAATTATTTATGGTTATCACCAAGGACACAAAATTGCTCACACTTTCTGATCATCATATTCCTATTGGTATTTTTGTGACTGAAACTATTTGCACTTTTTATTTGCACTTGCTCTTTGAAGGGAGCGCGGTTTGTAATTAACTTGTTAATTATTTGCTTCTTACAACAGTAAACCTGTCAAGAGACAGCCGCACACAAAAACTCACGGAACGGGCAAGGAGGGCATTAATCAGAGGCAGCACAGAGACCTAAGGTAACCCTGGAGGAGCTGCAGAGTTCTACAGCAGAGACTGGAGTATCTGTACAGAGGACGATAATAAGCCGTACGCTCCATAGAGTTGGGCTTTATGGCAGAGTGGCCAGAAGAAAGCCATTATTTTCATCAAAAAACATAATGGCTTGTTTTTAGTTTGCGAAAAGGCATGTGGGAGACTCCCAAAATGTATGGAGGAAGGTGCTCTGGTCTGATGAAACTAAAATTTTACTTTTTGGCCATCAAAGAAAACGCTATGTCTGGCGCAAACCCAACATATCCCATCACCCAAAGAACACCATCCCCACTGTGAAAGATGGTGGTGGCAGCATCATACTGTAGGGATGTTTTTCAGCAGTCGGGACTGGGAAACTGGTCAGAGTTGAGGGAAGGATGGATGATGCTAAATACAGGGATATTCTTGAGCAAAACCTGTACCACTCTGTGTGTGATTTAAGGCTAGGATGGAGGTTCACCTTCCAGCAGGACAATGACCCCAAACACACTGCTAAAGCAACACTTGAGTGGTTTAAGGGGAAACATGTAAATGTGTTGGAATGGCCTATTCAAAGCCCAGACCTCAATCCAATAGAAAATCTGTGGTCAGACTTAGATTGCTGTTCACAAGCGCAAACCATCCAAATTATAGGTGCTGGAGCAGTTTTGCAAGGAGGAATGGGCAAAAATCCCAGTGGTAAGATGTGGCAAGCTCATAAAAACTTATCCAAAGCGACTTGAAGCTGTGATAGCTGCAAAAGGTGGCTCTACAAAGTATTGACTTTAGGGGGTGAATAGTTATGCACGTTGACTTTTTCTGTTATTTTGTCCTATTTGTTGTTTGCTTCACAATAAAATAAAAAAACATCTTTAAAGTTGTGGGCATGTTCTGTAAATTAAATGATGCAAATCCTCAAACAATCCATGTTAATTCCACTTTGTGAGGCAACAAAAACACAAAAAATGCCAAGGGGGGTGAATACTTTTGCAAGGCACTGTAGACCGTAAGCCACACAGCATTGTATTTGAACGTCCATGTATTGAAGAAATAACATTCAGTGAACCATCCAACATAAGGTATTTTCAAAACAGGAACATGAAATCATTAACTGTCTCAGTGAGGTGAAACTGCAACACTTACACAGTCTGTTCTCTCTTAGCAGGAATTTACTCTTCTCCTTCTGCCACATGTCCCTCTCTCCACCCACTTACCCACAAAACCTCTGCTCTTCTTGATGACCTCATCCTTGGTGAGAGAGAGAAAGCACAGCAGCCATATTGGAAAAGGGCAAACACTGCATAACAAGACATACTTGCCGAATTTCCCGGGACATTTCGGGATTTAGACCCTTTTCCCGATTTTTATTGTGTCCTGGGAAATCATTTTTTTCCTGATTTTTCGCCGCCGTTGTTAGAGGTCCGCGGCTAGCGGAGACAATGTGTCTGCCAGTGGCCATTTTTAAGAAGACCAGAAGACGAACACTGGCTACCAGTCCGTCTCTGACCTGTTATGGAAAGGGGCGGGGGTGAGTGGCGCCCACCCCCACTTAATTCCTATTGTAGCCACGCGGCCGTCTCCGCCTCTATTTTGTTCCCCCTCGGAACGGGGAAACCACAATGGCGGCGGAGACACCGCTATACCTGATGTAAGGGGGCTCCAATGAGGGCACGACTGATGTAAGGGGGACTCCACTGGGGGGACGACTGATGTAGGGGGGGGCTCCAATGGTGGAAGCCTGATGTAAGGGGGGGCTCCAATGGGGGACGCCTGATGTAAGTGGGGCTCCAATGGGGGGACACCTGATGTAAGTGGTGCTCCAATGGGAGGACATCTGATGTAAGGAGGGACTCCACTGGGGATGCCTGATGTAAGGAGGGACTCCGCTGGGGACGCCTGATGCAAGGAGGGACTCCGCTGGGGACGCCTGATGCAAGGAGGGACTCCGCTGGGGACGCCTGATGCAAGGAGGGACTCCGCTGGGGACGCCTGATGCAAGGAGGGACTCCGCTGGGGGCACCTGATGCAAGGACGGACTCTGCTTGGGGCACCTGATGCAAGGACAGACTCTGCTAGGGGCACCTGATGCAAGGACAGACTGCTGGGGGCACCTGATGCAAGTATGGACCCTGCTGGGGGCACCTGATGTAAGGACGGACTCTGCTGGGGGCACCTGATGCAAGGACGGACTCTGCTGGGTGCACCTAATGGCATCTGGTGGCAGGCGACGTGGCAGATGACACGCTCAGGGGTCCCACTGATTCTGTATTATAGTGAATTGCATTCATTCTATATTACAATGTAATAGTAGTTCTAATGCGCTTCAATCATCTTGACACTGCAACAACCATGTTGCTGGGATGATTGAAGCGCTAACACCAGGTGTTTGGAGTATCTTTATCTGCTGATTTGTTAAACTCTGGAATACACAGTTCTATTGTGCTGTAGGATCTGGGCCTGCTGTCCCTCCATCCCTCTTTCCTTCCTTCTCTCTCCTTCCCTCCTTCTTTCTCTCTCCCTCCCTCCCTCTTTTCCTCTTTCTCTCTCCATTCCACAGGGGTAGCGCTTCAGGATATCGGATGGCATAGTCGAGGATCACCAGTATGCAGGAGTGACCTCGAGCCGACTTTACCAAAGGACACACTATATCCATGGCTATCCTCTCGAATGGGATCTCAATTATGGGCAGAGGGACCAAAGAGGTCTGGAAGTGGGTCACCGGAGCGGTCAACTGACAGGTGGGACAAGAGGTACAGTATCTCCTTACCTCTGCTTTCAGACCTGGTCAGTAAAACCGGTCGGTGATCCGTGCCGAAGTTTTTTCAACTCCCAGGTGTCCCCCTAAAACATCGTCATGGGCCAGGTCCAGGACCTTGCGTCTATACTGTTGGGGTACCAATAATTGTTCTACCACATTTTCTCTCACTTTGGTAACCCGATAAAGCAATTCCTTACATATTGCGTGTTGCCTCCGCTCATTCGCACCTGGCTCTTGGGGTACCCCATTTACTACTACAACCTGCATGGGCCAAAGTGGGGTCCTGCATCTGGGCAGTACCAAATACCCCCTGGGGACAGTGTTGCCAACCGCCCGTATTTTTATGGGCAGCCCGTTAAAACGGGCACTTTTTCAGGCGCCCGTTAATGTACTTAGTTACGGGAACGTGCCAGTAAAAATATCGGTGACCGTTCCGGCATGGAACTGCGCATGCGCGGTTCTGGAGCTTGCCGAGCCGAGCAGATCCTCCTGTATTCGGCCGGCAGAAGGGGCGGGTCTCAGAGGCTGTGCAGCGCGCTATGCTGACGAGTGGCGAGGCGAGTGATGAAATAGAACATCCCGCCACCGCCAGGAGCGCCAGTTTTTAAAACTCTCTATAACCAGTCCAGGAGGAGGTTGAGCAGCATGTGGATTCGGAACGGAGCCCTGCATCCATATTTCCGAATCCTGAGTCCACTCCACGCAGAGTATTTCTGAGGCCGGGCATGGACGAAGTGACAGCTGAGCGGCTGAGCCCAGTGTGAGTCGACGACGATGACAGAAGGTGATAAAGGCAGGCTGCTGACGCAGGGGATGGATGGAGGCAGAGGGGGAAGATGGAGGCAGAGGGGGGAGATGGAGGCAGAGGGGGATGATAGTGGCAGAGGGGGATGATGGTGGCAGAGGGGGTGATGGTGGCAGAGGGGGAAGATGGAGGCAGAGGGGGAAGATGGAGGCAGAGGGGGATGATGGGGGCAGAGGGGGAAGATGGTGGCAGAGGGGGGAAGATGGAGGCAGAGGGGGAAGATGGGGGCAGAGGGGGAAGATGGGGGCAGAGGGGGAAGATGGAGGCAGAGGGGGGTGATGGTGGCAGAGGGGGGTGATGGTGGCAGAGGGGGAAGATGGTGGCAGAGGGGGAAGATGGAGACAGAGGGGGAAGATGGAGACAGAGGGGGAGGGGGTGTTGGAGGCAGGCCGCAAGGGGTGATGGAGGCAGGCCGCAAGGGGTGATGGAGGCAGGCTGCAGGGGGTGTTGGTGGCAGGGGGTATTGGAGGCAGGCCGCAGGGGGTGATGGATGCAGGCTGCAGGGGGTGTTGGAGGCAGGCCGCAGGGGGTGATGGTGGCAGACCGCAGGGGGTGATGGAGGCAGGCCGCAGGGGGTGATGGAGGCAGGCCGCAGGGGGTGATGGAGGCAGGCCGCAGGGGGTGATGGTGGCAGGCCGCAGGGGGTGATGGTGGCAGGGGGTGTTGGTGGCAGGCCGCAGGGGGTAATGGAGGCAGGCCGCAGGGGGTGATGGTGGCAGGAGGTTTTTGGACTAAATAATCCGCCCTTATATCGAAAATAACAAAAATATGTTTTTTTACCTTAATATCTACCTTAAATCGCATTGCTATTTGCCTAGCGTACTTGTTTGTAGCCTAGATACTCAAATTTGCACCTAAAAATGTAATTTTGTTACTTTTGTGAAATGCCAGTAAAAACGTTGCTGTGCCAGTAAATTTTGGGTGTAGTGCCAGTAAATTTCAATCTGGTAGGTTGGCAACGCTGCCTGGGGAACACCCAAATCTGGCAGGGGTAGAGGCCACTTCCTCATCCTCTTCCCCCAGCATTACCTGAAGTGGGGAAGGTTCCCCCCTCAGTATTCAGGTAGGTCTGTGAACCACACATCTTGACATCCTTAACAGTATCGGCATTAGTTTCATCATCATGAACTAAATTATTAGCATTTTCATTAACTGGGTCCACATTAAGAACATTTGGCATTTCAGGTTTATTCCTCTCAACAGTAGGAACAGAGGGGCTAGTTTCTCCCCAGTCTCGCGATCGTTCAGGTAGTTCTCCTTGTCCCCACAGTTTTGCAAACAATGGACAGTCTCGTCCTATGATAACATCATGTATCAAGTTCTTTACCAACCCCACCTCTTGAGTACCAGTGCCACATGCTGTGGAGATGGACACTGAGATGAGAGGGTACTCTCTAGTGTCCCCGTGAATGCACACAACCCGTAAAGTTTTGCTTACCGGACCAATCTTCCCAATTACTCTAGGATGAACCAGGGTTACCATGCTTCCGGAGTCCAGCAAAGCACGGGCAGGGAGGTGGTTCACTTGGACTTCAGACTCTTCTCCAAGGTCAAGATGTGTTGTACATTCTCTATGGGCATAAAAAGACCCCCTCCGAAGGACCCAGCATTCCATGGGCTCCTCTTGCAGTGGGCCCGGGTATGGCCCCAGGAATGACATCGCCAACATTGTACATCCCCTCCTCTCCGAACAGGAACAGATCGCTGAGGAGGTACCGGGAGGGACTCTTGACCTTCCGGGGTGTTGATTCCAGGGCTCCGGGGGACATCCTTTCGAATAGGCCGTGGCAGACTGGGCCCTTGGCGCTTGTATATCGTTCTACCATCTCGACAAGGAGGCTCACTGTTTTGGGGTCTCCATGGCTGACTCCATGGCTGAAGGTCGTCTGGCAGTGACCTTGGGTATCGGTCCAGCACGACCCGCTCCACGATTTGGGGGCCAGACAACACTTCGGGCTGCAGCCATTTTTTTTACCAGTTGCACCAGGTCCCGCATTTGAGACCGTGGTGGACGATCTGGACGATACTTCCATTGGTGCACTCGTTGGGCCCGAATGGCCGTAGTCACCCCCAAACAAGCCAGTATTTCTGCCTTTAATTTTTAATAGTCTTTAGTGTCATCTGGTGGCAGGTCAAAGTAGGCTTTTTGAGGATCTCCAGTGAGGAAAGGGGCAATTAGGCCGGCCCACTGGTCCTGGGGCCACCCTTCTCTCTCTGCTGTCCTCTCGAACGTAGCAAGAAATGCCTCTACAGCATCACTCAGGGAAAACTTCTGCAAAAGATGGCTTGTCCTCACGGTCACCTGGTCGCCAGGGGCAACAGCCGCTTGCTCACGACCCTGAGAAAGCTGCTGCACTACTTCTTTTAAGGCAGTCACCTGCATAACCCCTTGCTGGGTTGCTTGCTGGGCTGTCAACTGAGCCACCAACAGGCGAGTATTTTCTTGCTGTACCTCCAGCTGGGTTGCTAAGCGCTGATTAGCTTCCTCATGGCGGGTCTGCACTTGCATATTAGCCAGGGACAGCTGTTTAATTAGTTCCTCCATTGCTTCAGCTTTCAGGGTTTGGGCAGCTTTAACCCAGGACATAAATCCACTGTACTGTCCCTTTTTAAATGTCAGTTTATATTCAAATGCAAAAACAGCAAGACAAATGCCTGTTCAGGGGCGGACTGACAGCTCATGGGGCCCCCGGGCAAAAGGAGATCATGGGGCCCCCTGTGTCTCCACCCATGTGTCCCCACCCATGTAATGAACATTCTTCTCACTGACCACCAATGTAATGAACATTCTTCTCACTGACCGCCAATGTAAGGAACATTCTTCTCACTGACAGCCAATGTAAGGAACATTCTTCTCACTGACCGCCAATGTAAGGAACATTCTTCTCACTGACCACCAATGTAAGCAACATTCTTCTCACTGACCACCAATGTAAGCAACATTCTTCTCACTGACCACCAATGTAAGGAACATTCTTCTCACTGACCACCAATGTAAGGAACATTCTTCTCACTGACCACCAATGTAAGGAACATTCTTCTCACTGACCGCCAATGTAAGGAACATTCTTCTCACTGACCGCCAATGTAAGGAACATTCTTCTCACTGACCGCCAATGTAAGGAACATTCTTCTCACTGACCGCCAATGTAAGGAACATTCTTCCCACTGACCGCCAATGTAAGGAGCATTCTTCTCACTGACCGCCAATGTAAGGAACATTCTTCCCACTGACCGCCAATGTAAGGAACATTCTTCTCACTGACCACCAATGTAAGCAACATTCTTCTCACTAACCACCAATGTAAGGAACATTCTTCTCACTGACTACCAATGTAAGGAACATTCTTCTCACTGACCACATACATACATATACATACATACACATATACATACATATATATATATATATATATGTGGAATAAACTCACTTAGCCCAGGTTCACACTGACATAGAAAATGAAACCGTGCAAGTTCAGCTAATCTCGCACGATTTCATACCAGCATGTCAGTGCAAGTTTGGCAGCGATTTCAGAGACATCTGTGCACAGATGTCTATAGAAATCAAACCCAGAAGTCGCCAAAAGTTGTACAGAAACTACTTTTGGGAATCAGCCACCATTTGGGTAGTGCAGTTGCTGATCATTTGTCATGCGATTTGACATGTCAAATCACATGCCGAATTGCTCCAATGTGAACCAGGGCTAAGTTCTATTCCCTATATAACACTGATATCAAATGCAATTTATGGGTACAGCAGCTGGGCACAGTGGCTGTGTTTGATGGGCACAGTGGCTGCTTTTAATGGGCACAGTGGCAGCGTTTGATGGGCACAGTGGCTGCGTTTGATGGCACAGTGGCTGCGTTTGATGGGCACAGTGGTGGCAATTTATGGGCACCGTGGCTGCATTTAATGGGCACAGTGGCTGCGTTTGATGGGCACAGTGGCTGCATTTGATGGCACATTGGCTGCGTTTAATGAGCACAGTGGCTGCATTTGAGGGCACAGTGGCTGCGTTTGATGGGCACAGTGGCTGCGTTTGATGGGCACAGTGGTGGCTGCGTTTTATGGGCACAGTGGCTGCGTTTGATGGGCACAGTGGTGGCAATTTATGGGCACAGTGGCTGCGTTTGGGCAAAGTGGTGGCAATTTATGGGCACAGTGGTGGCAATTTATGGGCACAGTGGTTGCCTTTTATGGCACAGTGGCTGCGTTTGATGGGCACAGTGGTGGCAATTTATGGGCATAGTGGCTGCGTTTGAGGGCACAGTGGCTGCGTTTCATGGGCACAGTGGTGGCAATTTATGGGCACAGTGGCTGCGTTTTATGGCACAGTGGCTGCGTTTGAGGGCACAGTGGTGGCAATTTATGGGCACAATGGCTGCGATTGAGGGCACAGTGGCTGCGCCCCCCCCCCCCAAAAAAAAACTGCAACGCTCTGCAGGCAAAAACAAATTCAAAAAATGCACTTTTTTACATGCAAAAGAGAAAGAGAAAGGGAGAGAGAGGGAGAGAGAGGGAGAGAGGGGGGGAGAGAGTGACCGACCTTAATTCTTCGGATCCACGGGCGGCCGTCCACTTCTCCTATTCTCCTCGTGCAGTGGGCAGGGCGAATGGAAGGAGAAATCAGCGGTGCTGGCGCCGCACGGGCCGAAAGGAACTCGGCGTTCTCGTGCATGCTCCTCCCCTCACTTAGGCAGACAGGCATTTCTATTTTTTTCACTTGAAAAAAGGTTTTATTGAATTTCAAAAAATGTCATACAAAGGAACATAAACAGACATTCCGTATTGCAGGTGATTAGAGTATTACATGTTCATTTACATAATGTCATAACAGAAAAGGTGATACTAATGATATTTGCGGGAGGTCAAGTCCTATGATCCCATTGAGTAGATAAAGATCAGCTAGATAAGTAGACAAAAAAGAAAATAAAAAAAAAAAAATAAGGGGAACAGGTCATACCATGGTGAGGTGGCGGATCTCTCCATTACAGCTTATACTATAGTTTCTGGGGTCTCCAGCCATTTACCCCAGATTTGGTCATATTTAGCGGGACATCCTCTATGCGAGTAGATCAGTTTCTTGTAGGGGAGGGAGTTGTTCACCTCTGCTATCCATTGTGATATCCCAGGGGGATTTGGTCTCATCCATGTTCTGGCTATAACTTTTCTAGCTGAAAAGAGGGTTTCCTGTAGGAATATTTTGGTATATTTATTTAGATCTGGTTGAGGGAATATTCCCAGAAGACACGCTTTGGGTTGTAGCGTTATAGGAGAACCCATGCTATCGTGAAGAAATTGTACCACTTGTGTCCAGTATGGCAGTATTCTAGGGCAGCTCCAGAGGAGGTGGTAAAATGAGCCTGCAGTCTGATTACACATTGGGCAGAGGGCTGTCTGGGAGGGATTGTATTTAGCTATCTTAATTGGCGTGAGGTATGCCCTATGCACAATAAAGATTTGGGTGAGGTGGTCTGACAGTTTGGGAGAGACTAGTTTGCAGGCGTCTAGAGCCTCGCTCCATTCCTCATCCTCCAAAGGACCCACTTCCCCCTCCCATGGGTGTTTTAGTTGATATGCCATTACCGTAGCTTGTGGAAGTGTCAACATGCTGTAGAACTGTGATATTAGCTTTTTGGGGTCTGGGTATTTGACTGCCTCCATCAGTGGATTGCTGGGCAGGGGTGTGTCTCCCACCGGGAATTGGGCATGGTATGCATGATGCATTTGTACATATTTAAAGTGCATTCGGTCCGGGAGGTCAAAGTCGGTTTTTAGCCTGTGGAAAGTTTTAAGTGTATTGTTGTCTACGATATGGGAAAGATATAATACCCCTTTAGAGCTCCACGCCTCACTATCAGGGATTAGATTGAATTCTGGTAGTGTTTGATTATGCCATAAGGGGGTGAAGCTGTTGACCTCCGGTATTTTCAGTTTGGTGCGGGCGATATCCCAGATTCTAGCATAATGGTACATCAAAGATCCCCGATCATGTAATCTATCCGTTCCCCCAGCCTTACTAGTGAGCACTGCAAGGGAGTCTTCTGTAGTACGCGCCCATCTTGGGCATATAAGTGCCAGGAACCTGTCTTTGTCTGTTTTGTCGATATGGAAGAGTTGGGAGAGTTGGGCTGCGATATAGTACTGGTTAAAGTCAGGTAAGGCGGTGCCTGCGAGGTCAGTAGGGTTTTTAAGTTTAGTCCATGCTATCTTATGTCTGTTATTGCCCCAGATAAAGGGTTTAAGTATGGTTTCTATCTGCTTAAAGTACCTGAGTATCAGATATACTGGGGAGTGCCAAAGGATGTAGAGGATTTTTGGTAGCAGAACCATCTTTACCAGATTGATACGGCCCATGACACCCAGAGGAAGCCGGGTCCAAATTTGGGTTTTGGCTTTAAGCATAGCATATAGGGGGGTGACATTTAGTGTTACATAGTCCCTTGGGTCTCTAGTGGTTTGAATGCCTAGGTATTTGATGCTAGCAACCCTCTGCAAGGGTAGTTCGGCTCTATTTCTGGGAGGTGGAAAGCTATCTAATGGTAGAATTTGGGACTTGTCCCAGTTGATGCGGAGGCCAGAGAAGGTTCCAAAGCGTTCTAGGAGTGAAAGTACAGTAGGAAGGGATATCCCTGAGTCTTCCAGATATAATAGCGTGTCATCCGCATAGGTGCTAATGATTTCGGTCACTCCTCCCTTACTAAGGCCAACAATATCTGGGTGTGTGCGTATGGCCACTGCCAGAGGTTCGGCCGCAAGAGCGTACAATAGTGGAGACAGGGGGCAACCCTGCCTGGTCCCCCTAGTAAGGGGGAACTGGTCTGAGGCCCACCCGTTTGCCACCACCTTCGCAACAGGGTCCTGGTAAAGTAGTTGTATCCATTTAATAAATTTGGGGCCCAGTCCGAATTCACGGAGGCAGGACCAAAGGTACCCCCATTCGACCGAGTCGAAGGCTTTAGCTGTATCTAACGCAACTACTATTCGAGACCCGGGGTTGTCGTGGTTTGATTGTAGGTTGATAAAGAGTCGTCTTAAGTTAAAGGAGGTATTCCTACCAGGCATAAAGCCTGCCTGATCTGTGTGGATGAGGGTAAGTATAACCTTATTAAGTCGGTTGGCTAGGACTTTCGCGAGAATTTTCACGTCAACTTGTAATAAGGATATGGGCCTGTAAGACTCTGGGATGTGGGGATCTTTGTCTGGTTTGGGGATTAATACTATGGTGGCTTCACGCATTGAACTCGGGAGTATCGAGGTCTCAAATATGGAGTTGTATAGTGCGAGTAGTTTGGGGATCAATAGTTCTGAGTAGTTGGAGTAAAATTCTACCGGCAGGCCATCAGACCCTGGGGATTTGTTTCTGGAGAACTGTGCTATGGCTGCGCTAATCTCGTCTATCCCAAGAGGCGCCTCCAGCTCTTCGACCTGCTCCCCCATTAACTGAGGGAGGAACAGGCAGGAGAGGAACAGGTCCATCTCAGAAGTGTCAGTGGGGGCTCTCGTGGCGTATAGGTTTGTAAAGAAGTCCCTAAAGCATTTGGTCACCTCTCTAGGTTCTGTCCGCAAGGTATTGTCGGGGGATCGAAGTGAGATTACAACTGGTGGTCTTTCCTCTGAGTGTACTAAGTAGGCCAAGAGTTTTCCCGCCCTCTCCCCATGTTCAAAAGATTTTTGTTTATGGAAAAATAGTTTACGTTTAGACTTTTCATAGTGTAGTTGGTCCAGTAGCCTGGTTCTTAACTTTATAATCTGGGCTTTCTCTAACGTCGGTTCCCTAAGGTATTCGGATTCTGCTGTCGTCAAGTCGTCTGTCGCTTTGTCTATAGCTTGTGCAGATTTTCCCTTTATCTGGTTGATGCGCATCGTGAGGGTCATACGAACATGTATTTTGAATGTTTCCCAGACCGCCTGGGGTGGTGCAGTACCCTCATTGGTGCTCAGAAATTGTTCCCAGTCTGACATTAAACTGTCATCTTCTGGAAACAATGTCAACCAGAATGGGTTCAGTTTCCAGGTAATTGGTGGCCTATCATAAGGTACAGACAGTTTGGTCCAGCAGGGGGAGTGGTCAGATAGCGATCTAGGGGAGAGGCCTGCATCTATTAATCTTGGCTGTAGTACCCTGGATATGAGGATTAAGTCTATGCGGGACATAGAGTGATGAGAGGGGGAGAAACATGAGTATGCCTTAGTCGTGGGGTGTTTAGTCCTCCAAGTATCCACCAACCCAAAATCAAGGAGCAGTCTGGCAAAGCGAGTCTGGTGGGTAGGTGGAGGGGCAGTTGCGTTACCACAAATTCTATCCATACCAGGGTTTAAGACATTGTTAAAATCCCCCGCCCAAACTGCAGGAATTGAGGGGTGCATAGCCATATAGTCAAATCCCACAGATAAAACATGAGCATTAAACGGGGGAGGTACATAGAAAGCCAGCAGTAGGAAAAATTCTGCTTGTATTTTAACCTTTAAAAGTACATACCTTCCCTCTGAGTCAATTACTGAGTCCTGGAGCTCAAAATGTGTGTGTTTGGAGACCAAAATTGATACCCCCCTAGATTGGGTCGTGTGTACCGAATGGTAGGCCCATCCTATCCATGGGCGTTTTAAAGCCCGTACAGAGGAGCCCTCAGCATGGGTCTCCACTAGGACCATAACATTAGCCCTCTCTTTTTTAAGTAAGGAAAAAACAGCTGACCTTTTAACTGGATCCCTCATACCTCGGACGTTCCAGGTAAGAAACTTCAAGGAGGCCATAGCAGATGGTAGAGAATATTGTCCGGAGCTCCAGGACTCAGCCACCCAGAAATACATTAGATTAAAGCAGATAATTGTTCACCATAGTATGAAAAGTAAAATGAAAAGTTTAGGCAATAAAACTCAATCACAACATATAAACAGTCGCCTTCCGGCCTTAGTTCCCACATATCCCCCCTCCCTGCCCTGCACAGACCCAACCTTGTGCGGGCTTGTTCCCCGAACTGCCAACGTGGCATAAAACATGTCCAACCTGTGGAGAAAGGGTGGTTAATTGTCTGTAAGACATGTTTCGGTGGTGTATACGCCATAGTGCGTAGGTATCTTTTCTCCAGGTTGTAAGGGTAAAAATAATAAACTGGGGCGAAACTTCGCTGCATAACGGTGCATATTGTAGGACTATGCTCACTATCTGTGAGCTCTCTAGGGGGTGCTGTCCTCCGCCGGCGTGGAGTGTGGCTGATGTTCATCACTCCAGGAATGTAAGAAAGTGTCTGTTGAATACGGGGGTACTGGTAGATTCATTCAGAGTTCAGGTGTAGATATACTTGTGTCATAGCATCAGGGGGTACATCTCAATGGGTGGCAGGTGTAGGATGTCTTGTTGCGTCGGGAGTGGGGTATTATCCCCCTGGATATACACCATCTCTCGCACAAGTATAAAATTGTAGAAGCACAGCAGGGACAAGATCTATACGCTTGATTGAAGCAGTGGCGAAATGGTATGATGGAATACAATGGGTTAAACAGGTATTCATCTGTGTTCCTCCAAGCGTTCAAGCCAGGTCAGAGCAGCTTCAGGATCCTCAAAGAAGTGTGCCCTGTCTTCCCCTTCCACTCGCAGCCTGGCTGGAAATAGCATGGCATACTTAATATGTTTAATGCGTAGGCGCCTCTTAACTTCAGTGAAGGATTTACGTTTGCGTTGGACCTCTGCCGAGAAATCAGGGAATATGGCCAGCATCTTGTTCCCAAAGGGTATGTTACCCTTCTCTCTGCTAAGGCGCAGGATAGTGTCCCTGTCCCTGAAGTTTAAAAACTTGGCAATGAACGTACGGGGGGGGGGCCCCGGGGGAGGAGGTCTGCCTGACATGCGGTGCGCTCTCTCAACCACAAACGTGGGGGAAAAGGCTTCTCTGCCGTATGTGTCGCTGAGGAGTGTTTCTAGGAAGGTTGGGGGGTCTTTACCTTCGGCCCCCTCAGGCAATCCAATGAACCTCAAGTTGCATCTACGGAGCCTATTTTCAAGGTCGTCCTGCTTTTGCAGGAGCTGGTTCACTTGTATCTGCATGGCGTCAGAGGAGTTCTGAATGGGGGGGAGGGAGTCTTCCACACTGCTTATACGGGCTTCGGCCTCGGTGACCCTTTCCCTAAGCTTTTGAAAATCCTGCCTCACTAGGGAAATGTCAACCTTTACCTCCTCGATCTTGGTGGTGAGGTTCGTTTGGCAGGTTGTAACTGCTGCCTGGCAGGCTGTAATTGCATCGAGTACCTTAGCGGTGTCCGACCGTTGTGCTGTATCCTCCTCCAGCGCGCCGGCGCCATCTTGGTCTGGGGCCTCCGTTTCCAAGCGGCGATATTTCGCCAGTTTGCCCGCTGGGTCGTTGGATTTCTTTGGCGGAGACATGGTCCCAATACTCTCCCCTGACTGGGGGTGAAGATTAGGGGTCCGTAGAGCTGATGGGTTTTGCAGGATATGTGTCTCAGGATGTTCGGCCGGCGGAGCTCAGGTCTCTAGCGTCCTATCTCATGCCGCTCCAGGCCACGCCCCCCGGCAGACAGGCATTTCAGTGGGCGGCGCCGTATGCATGCATTGCAACGTGCGGCGGCCGCTGCTGCTGTGTAACCAAGCCCCGAGTTTAAAGCAACCACAGGACTGGCACCTCCAGGGGCGGACTGAGCCAGCCCGGCCCCCCCCCCAGCACGGGGTCCTCGGGCGGCCACCGAATCACCGAATGGTCAGTCCGTCCCTGCGCCTGCACTCTGTTCTGCCCGCATTCGAGCACCACTTGTAAAGTTCGGGGGACCAGTTAGATCGCAGGACACAGGCTTTTCACTCAAAAGGAGGTTTATTGAACTTGAACTTGAATAGCTTTACAGCAGCAAAAACAAAAGAAAGAGATTTCAGTCTCACTGACTTGCAAAGTCCAGAATTTCCATCGCAATCAAACAGTCCTTGGTTTCCGTTGCAGGCCGCTTCCTCTGCCAGGAGGCTTCTGCCTCTCATGCCCGCGATCGCTCGTGGCCGGCGGTCATTGCAACCACCGGTTACGAGCATCGGCACCCCCACTGAGCAGTGGGTGCACGCCTGCTATCACGCTTAGAGGGACCGACGTATAGCTATGACGGTTTGCGGGATCGTGCCGACCTGCCGCCGTATAATGACGGCGGCTGGTCGGCAAGTGGTTAAACTCTATCAAAACAAAGCAGACTTTCTGGGCATATCATATAGTTTAAAATAAATTTAGTCTTCATTACAAAAATTATTAAAATAACATTGGACGGACAAAAATACCCTACTAACTGACAAGGTCAACAGATACCCAACAGAATAGACATGGAAGTCTTGATCTAGATTCTAGTATATATGATCCGTAGGGGATACAAACACAATGTGTAGAGATATCAAAGAGTTGGATTACGTAAAATCCTCCATGCTTTCTTGTCAACGGGTTTCACAGTTTTAATAGCTTCCTCGGGACGTATTGGGTAGGTGCTAATACAAAATTTAAATAATACAAAGGAAAAAAGACATAAATATCCACATTATTGAATCATATTATATATATATCACATTGGACAGTGTATATTGATCTTGGAAAATAACATATAAGGACCTACACACCAACATTACATATATGCTTGCCTGATAAACCTTGAAACCAGGTATAGAGTGACACCACACAAGACAAATTACGAATCAAGATTAATCCTTCCCACTGACTGAATTTGCAGAAGTAGAGAGTAAACCAATTATTTAGTGACACTTGGGTTGAGGAGGAGAGGAAATCTCACTTCCAATGTAACCGGGGTCACTGATAATTTTACACTTTGTGGATGCTATCAGGGTTACCTTATGTACCTAATATGTTGCCCTTGCCCCCTTCCCCCACCTCATGCTTTAATTGGCTGTTTAAATACAGCTCTCATATACAATATTTATCCTTTAGATATTGACATACGTCTCGTGGTGTCTGATATGTGGCCCTCCTCTCCATTCAGTACTCTACTTTGATTGAATCATCTTATCCCCTATTAATTGGTAATGATACACCACACATAAGATACAGGCTACTACCAGCTAATGAACAAGGAGATATCTTATAATACATTGTTTTTCTTGCATTTATAGAATCAGCAGTGACCCCGGTTACATTGGAGGTGAGATTTCCTCTCCTCCTCAACCCAAGTGTCACTAAATAATTGGTTTACTCTCTACTTCTGCAAATTCCGTCTGTGGGAAGGATTAATCTTGTGTGGTGTCACACTCTATACCTGGTCTCAAGGTTTATCAGGCAAGCATATATGTAATGTTGGTGTGTAGGTCCTTAAGTTATTTTCCAAGATCAATATACATTGTCCAATGTGATATATATATAATATGATTCAATACTGTGCAGGGGCGTACCTAGTGCATTTGGCATCCGGGGCGGATCCTATATCTGGCACCCCCACCTTAAAACGTAAAAACACCCCACTGTGCCCCTTCAAACTTCTGCATCCTTAAATATCTCTTTGTCACTACTGTGTACATTACACAGCACCCTGCACCCCTTTACAATACACAGCACCCTGCACCTCTGGACCCCTTTACATTACACAGCACTCTGAACCTTTTTACATTACACAGCACCCTGCACCTCTGGACCCCTTTACATTACACAGCACTCTGGACCCCTTTACAATACACAGCACCCTGCACCTCTGGACCCCTTTACATTACACAGCACTCTGGACCCCTTTACATTACACAGCACCCTGCACCCCTTTACATTACACAGCACTCTGGACCCCTTTACATTACACAGCACCCTGCACCTCTGGACCCCTTTACATTACACAGCACTCTGGACCCCTTTACATTACACAGCACTCTGGACCACTTTACATTACACAGCACCCTGCGCCTCTGGACCCCTTTACATTACACAGCACCCTGCACCTCTGGACCCCTTTACATTACACAGCACTCTGGACCCCTTTACATTACACAGCACCCTGCACCTCTGGGCCCCTTTATATTACACAGCACTCTGGGCCCCTTTACATTACACAGCACTCTGGGCCCCTTTACATTACACAGCACTCTGGACCCCTTTACATTACACAGCACTCTGGACCCCTTTACATTACACAGCACTCTGGACCCCTTTACATTACACAGCACTCTGGACCCCTTTACATTACACAGCACTCTGCACCTCTGGACCCCTTTACATTAAACAGCACCCTGCACCTCTAGACCCCTTTACATTACACAGCACCTGTATGTTACACAGACCCGCCTGCAATACAGCCCCCCCCCCCCCCCCCTACAATTCAGACCCCCCCCCTACAGTACAGACCCCCCCTACAATTCAGACCCCCTCCTACAGTGGAGACCCCCCTACAGTGGAGACCCCCCCCTTCAGTGCAGACCCCCCCTACAATTCAGACCCCCCTCTACAGTGCAGACCCCCCCCCCCCCCCTACAGTGGAGACCCCCCAACTATAATACAGAGTGCCCCTCCCTCAGACCCATAATGTACCTTGGGTCGGGAGTGTCAGCGCGGAACACACAGCACAGTATAGACTACAATGAGGAGGGGGAGGGGGAGGCGGCGCCGGCGGCTTCACTCTGCTCGGCTGTTTGAGACAGCCGAGACAGAGCGGCGAACACCCCCCCTTCCCCTCACCTCACCTGCCGCTGTCTGTTACCGCGCCGCTGCACAAATTAAATCCGCGCTCGGCGTGCTCAGTCTCTGCTTCAATCGCGGAGGGGGGCGCCGGCCTGACACCCCCGCCAGTGTGTGGCACCCGGTGCGGCCCGCACCCCCCTTAGTATGCCACTGATACTGTGGATATTTGTCTGTTTTTCTTTTTTATTATTTCAATTTTGTATTAGTACCTACCCAATATGTCCTTAGGAAGCTATTAAAACCGTGAAACGTGTTGACAAGAAAGCATGGAGGAGTTCATAGATCCAACTCTGATACCGATACACATTGTGTTTTGTATCCCCTACGGATTATATATACTAGAATCTAGATCCATACTTCCATGTCTATTCTATTGGGTATTTGTTGACCTTATCAGTTAGTAGGGTGTTTTTTGTCCATCTAATGTTATTTCAATGATTTTTGTAATAAAGACTATTTTTTATAAACTACTGCCTCATGATATGCCCACAAAGTCCACTTTGTTTTGATAGTTTAAACTCATTCAATCCTCTCTATATAAACCCAAGAGCAAAAACTTAACACATTTAAACCTTACCAGTCCTTAGATGTGGTGGCATTAGTTTTAATTTTTCAGACCTATTTGCCATTATTTTCACCTGATCTGTCAAGCATCACACTGGTAAACTGCATTAAATTACATTTAAAGTGGAGGGCCACCCTAAAAAAAAAAAAAGAGCATTAATATTCTGGAGAAAAAAATAAAAATAAATATTTTTTTTTACCTGATCCGAAATCCCTGTTGCTAGGCAGTCTTCCTCCTTCCTACTCCGCGGTGATCTTCGGTCTTCTGTCCTCCGCCGCGTTGTGTTCTGGGTAATGGGGCGCGCTGTGTTCTGGGAACTGTGTGTTCTCTAACACAGCGCGTCCCATTCACAAAGAGCCGCGCAACTCGCGCATGCGCAGTAGGAAACAGGCAGTGAAGCCGTAGTCTCCACTGCCTGTTTCCCTTACTGAGGATGTCGGCGCTGGGACCGGAGCGCCGAGGGACATGTCGGCCTCGGCGGCCGACATCGCGGGCGCCCTGGGAGGGTAAGTGTACTTATTAAAAGTCAGCAGCTACTTTTTTTTTTTTAGCTGCTGACTTTTAAAAAAAAAAAAAATTTCAGCTGAAAAAACGCTTTAAATTTCACTCCCCTCTGCAGTGTTTTTCTTTTTCCATAAACAAGGTTTCATTTATTTATTTGCTTATTTACTTAATATTATAGGTATTTATATAGTACTGACAATTTATGCAGCAATATACATTCAAATCAGTCCCTGCCCTTTTAGGCTAGGTTCACACTGTTGCAAGTGCGGGACAGTATGTAAATCACATGTGTTCCTGCAGCAGCAAGCACCTGCAGCCAAAATGCACTGCTCTTTTGCAGATATGCAGGGGTGCCATTCATTCTCAGCGGCAGCCCCACGCATCTAAAAATGCATTGCAGGGGAGGGGATGGACGTGCAGACGTAGGACGTAGGCACGGAGGGAGGGGTCAGCCCGCAGGTGGATCTGAGAGAAGGGATGCAGAGGAGCGTACAGGGACACCACGGAGCGTGAGAGGCTCCAGGAGAAAGTACCGCCGTGTCGGGCGGGAGGTCCGGGTATGTCTAAGCGCCGTACGCCGGCTAATCCATCTCAGCTGGGGAGACCCAGCCTAACAGCTAAACTTACGGCAACCGGGACCGGAGCGATGTCCTGACGCGGACCTCAAAGGCGTCCCTGCAGCTTCTCCCCTGGTTCATTTCCACTCCTTTCCCGTCGCCCCCTCGGCTCCACCGGCTCCACTGCTTGTTTGTTCTCACAAACATGTTCCCCTGAAGCAAATCAAGCCCAGCACAGGCGGACAAAAACAAAGGGGACGCGAGGCATAACTCTGTGAGTATAATATAGGCATCTGGCCTCAAAGCTCTTCTCAACAAACCGGAGGTAAGCTATAAGGCTGCTTATAACAGTATGATAAGGAAAGACGCTAAAGGTTTGACAGAGCCAGGAAAAAAGCCCAGTTAAAGGGTTTTTTTTTTTTTTGCCTCAAATAATAGCTTTACGGTATCACCTTCAGGCTCACATTTATGCTATATTCTCTTTGGCTAAAGTGTTCCGTACTTGATTTATCCCGGTCTGTGGTGCTTTTATTATTATAGCTCTCTTTTTTTTTATGAGTCTCTGTTTTGGCTACCGACTGAGGAGAGAGAAGACTCCCTCCCCCCCCCCCTAAACCTCTCGAAGACTGGGGTAAATCACCAAGTGAAGAGGACAAGATGTCTGTTAATGCCTGAAAAACCCAGCAAAAGGTTCAGTAAAGCTCTCTTTGCCCCCCGTGGGCTGTGAAAGGGAAAAAAAGGAAAGAAAAAAAAAAAAAAAACTTTCTCCCTCATCCATAACTTCTTTATGGTATTACACGACAGGTTCACACAGAGAGATATTTCCTATGGTTAATAAGTGCTTGGCACTGGACGTTCCTTGGAATTTTTTCTTTTTCTCTTTTGGGGTATGTTTGTTGTATCATTTTTTGTTTCCCATCGGACGATGGTCTGGTTTTGAGGAGCGGGAATAAACCCCCCCCCCTTCCCCCAAATATCCATAAAGAGTCGGGACCCAGTCAGAGATTGAGTGCGTACACAACCAGCAAATTAATCAACCAACCAACCCGGGGGATATATTAGATCCTCACTATAGAAAACAGCACACGAAGCACAGGTTTTCAAAAATCTGGAACTTAAGCGGGTCTGAGTGGATTCCCTGCGATTTCATCATCCTATACTCCGAAGAGAGCCAGAGAGAGTAAGCAGAGCAGGAATACCGGGTTTCCATCTCCTTCCCCCTGAAGGGTTTACGATCCGGGGCACAGATCAGCATCCCTGTTATCCCTCCTCCCTAGGATTTGCATCTTCCAAAGGCCCTTTCCCATGTAATCTTACATTGGTGGCTGAACGTAAGATAATATACTAACTCCATTAGGAACATAAATATAAACTAAGTATATGCTAAAGGGTAGCGGAAAAGTACGGGTTTAGAAAGGGAGCTTGAGTAGAGGAGGAGAACAAGAGGGGTGAAGTTTGAAAAAAAAAAAAAAAAAAAAATGAGTAAAGGTACATCCAAAGCGCCCAAGAAAGGGGCCCCTAAAACACCAAAAGAAGATACGAGCACCATTCAACAATATTTAAAACAAGGAGGTATCCCAAAAACACCAGAGACTACCCACCAGCCCAAGGCTATTATGGAGAAAAATAAAGGTACTTCCAGGAAAACGGAAGGGGCCCATGATCAATCTAGAGACGATTGTACAAATGGAAGCGAAGTGGAGATTAGTAGAGTTGAAGATCATGATCAGGGCGACCACCTTCCAACAAAAACAGAAATGGAGGCAATGTTATTGAAAGTGGAAAATGTGATAAAAATGGAAATAACTACTCTGAGAGAGGACTTGGGCCATGTATTGACCAGAGTCGAGGTGGTGGAGGAAAGAGTAGAGGAAATGGCCAAGGAAATTAACAACATAAAGATTTCACTCAAAAGGTGCCAACTGAACCAGAGAGAAATGTTACAGAAAATAGAAGATCAGGAGAACAGAGACAGAAGACAAAATTTCCGCCTGAGGGCGATCCCAGAACAAAAAGGGGAGGATCTAGAAAAAATAGTCAGATTACTTCTTGGCCCCATAATAGGGCTAGAAGAGGGGCAATTCCCGAAGATTGAAAGAGTACATCGTATCGGAGCGTTGGATCGATCAGAGCACGGAAGAGTAAGGGATGTAATAGTTAGGCTCCGGAATTATAGGGATAAAGAAAACATCTGGCAGAAGACAAGAGGCAACCCCCACTTACAATACGAAGGCGCTGAGATACAGCTGTATGCGGATCTCTCGGCACGCACGCTAGAAAGAAGACGGCATCAGAGACCGCTGTTGGAAGTAATGCGCAAAGAAAATATAAAATACAGATGGGGGTTCCCAGCATGCCTTATTGGCATAAAAGAAGGACGGTCTGCCAGACTCAGGGTACCAGAGGAGCTGCGGGACTTTTGCACCAATCTAGATATCCCTATTCCCGCTCTTCCGGGATGGACAGAGAGCTGGGAGAGCGATTTTGGGATGGGCCGGGGAGGGCGGGGGGGACGAGCGGGGCACGAGGGGAGCTAAATGCAGAAAATAGATGAGATCTCATTCTACTCCTGTATCCACCTGGCCCACTATTTCCCGAGTCCAACTGGGAAAAAGAAAGTGGGAGGGGGCGGGGAAAGAACCCCACCTCACCTTAGCTGTTCCGAGGGACTCTAAGTAATGGGTAACCGTCGGAATAGAGACCCGAGATGGGGTCGGGAAGGGGAAGGGGGGAGGGGGAGGAAGAGGGGGGAAGGGAGGGAGGGGTTTAGGAGGGTAGGAGGGAGGAAAGGGGTTCGGGGGGGAAGACTCTCATCGCTGCCCTTTACTCAGGTAATTTTTTGGTTATTTGACTAATGACTCCCGACTTGAAATTCCTAACCTATAATGTGAAAGGATTGAACTCTACTAGCAAACGGCATATGATTCTCGAAGAGATAGGGAGATATGGGGCCAATGTGATTTTCCTCCAAGAAACACATCTTGCTCACAACACAAACCTGAAACTGCTATCAAGAACATACCCTAACTGGTTCTATGCCGATTCTCCCTCAAGTAGATCTAGAGGGGTGGCCATTGGCTTTTCTGGAGATATGCATTTCCAGCTAGAAGATAGAAAGGTAGATCCAGAGGGAAGGTATTTGTTCCTGAGGGGATCCCTATTTGGAACAACATATACGTTTGCCAATGTTTACGCGCCAAATAATAACCCTATTAGGTTTATGAATGGGATACTGAGAAAACTGGGGGCTTTCAGAAAGGGTTATGTAATTCTTATGGGTGATTTTAATTTTGTCATGGACCCCAGTTTAGACAGTACGTCCGGTGGCCAGGGGACAAGAAACGAACAGTTATCGTCTGTAAAAAATGAATTCCACAAAAAACAACTGTTGGACGTGTGGAGGGTACAGCACCCCCAAACAAGGGACTATACGTTTTTCTCCCCTGTCCACGGGACGTACACTAGATTAGATTATATATTTGTAGATCACGGAATTTTGGATAGAGTACTACAAACAAAAATAGAGACAATTACGCTTTCCGACCACGCCCCCGCCTCTGTGACTCTGGCTGTGCCAGAATATAAACCCCCATCATGTGGGTGGAAACTTAATGAGGAGTTACTGCGAGACGGGGAAGTGGTGGAATGCGTAAAAAGAGAATTGGAGGGTTTTTTTTCTGATAACGATAATGGGGAAGTTAATGGGGCCAGTCTCTGGGAGGCACACAAAGCATTCATTAGAGGGATACTGATAGGGAAAGCCGCGTGGGCGAATAAGGAGAGGAGGAGGAAAGTGCAGGATCTGTCGAACGACTTAAAAAACCTGGAACAAAAACATAAGGCAGCCTCGGCCCAAAATAAGGTTTTATTTCAAGACCTTTTAGCAAAGAGGGATGAACTGAGAGACTGCTTAGAACATGAAGCAAAGCTGATTTATAACAGGACAATAAAAGAACGGTATATCTGGGGGAATAAATCCAGTAAACACCTGGCAAGAATAGTTCAAAAACAAAAAACAAAAAATTATATAGAAAAAATCCAAGACAAAAACGGTGAGTTTAAATATGTTTCCCAAGATATTGCTTCATCCTTCAGGGCGTATTATGAAGAGCTCTACTCCGTAGATTATAAGGACGCTAAAAAGGGGGACCAAACAAAAAATATTTCAAAAAAAAAAAAAAATAATATAAAAAAAATCTCAGACTTTCTTAAAAGAGCGGGGTTGGAATCTCTGGGCCATGAAGATAGAGAGGCACTAGAACAGCCAATTTCGGAGGCGGAAATATTGCGAGCACTGAAGAACTCCTCTATAGGGAAAAGCCCGGGCCCAGATGGCTTCTCCATCTTTTACTATAAAACTTTTAAGGAGATCCTGATCCCTAGACTCCAACAATATATGAATGGGCTTGGAACAACATACGCTATGGGCGAAGCCTCCCTGTCAGCAACTATAACAGTTCTCCCTAAAGAAGGGAAAGATGGATCTAAGTGTTCTAACTACAGGCCTATCTCCCTGTTGAATGCAGACACTAAGTTGTATGCCAAAATTTTGGCTGAGAGAGTGAGAGGGCACCTGGAGACACTGATTCACCCTGATCAGGTGGGCTTCGTCCCAGGGAGGGAAGGGAGGGACAATGGAGTCCGGACTCTACTGGCCCTCCAGAGGATGAGGGATTCGGGGACCCCCAGTCTGCTTTTGTCTATAGATGCAGAAAAAGCATTTGACAGAGTAGACTGGGGGTTCATGTTTAACACCCTTGAGCACATGGGGTTTGGGCCGAGATTCATTAGTCGAATCAAGGCCCTTTATGGTAGCCCTAAGGCAAATATTAAAGTCAATGGAGTCCTCTCCGAATGGTTCGAAATGAGGAATGGGACGAGGCAAGGCTGCCCCCTGTCTCCTCTCCTTTTCGTCCTGACATTGGAGCCACTATTGTCATCAATAAGTAATAACCCCGACATAGAGGGATGTAGAGTGGAGGGAGAGTCCCACAGATTGGCGGCATTTGCAGACGACATATTGTTTTACGTTGTTAACCCTCGGAAGACGATGCCCATTCTTTTGAAATCCCTCACAGAATATGGAGCCCTCTCAAATTTTCGGGTTAACCCCTTTAAATCTCATATACTTAATATTAATGTAAGTAAAACAGAGCAGAGGTTACTAAAGAAAGAACATAAATTTGTTTGGAAGACGCAAATAAAATACCTGGGGATAGAGTTGGCTAACTCAATTGGAAAATTGTATAGGATCAACTTCCTCCCCTTATTAGATGAAGTAAAAAAAAAATGTAAGGAATACAATAGCAGGCCCATGTCCTGGATTGGACGAGTCAACACGGTTAAAATGATGATACTACCTGTAATAACTTATAAGTTACAGATGCTCCCTCTCCCCCTACCCCAGCAATACCTTAGGAAGCTTAACTCAATACTGATGAATTTTGTATGGAAAAATGGGAAACACCGCACGTCGTTGAATCTTTTAAAACAGGGTAAGAACCATGGGGGACTGGCGGTCCCCGATATAATTAGCTATTATCACGCAATTGCACTCTCTAGAATTCCAGATTGGGGGAAAATAAACTCAAGTAAAAGATGGGTACACTTAGAAAGGGCATTGAGCAAGACTCACTTAGGAAGAATTATCTGGAACCCTCCGGGGTATAGAGCACTGGATGTTCATACACACACTATCACATGGCACACGTTAAAAATCTGGGACAAGGTTTATAAACAGTTGAACGGAAACTATAACTCACCTTTACTTTCACTCAAGGAGAATGACTATTTCCCTCCTGGGAAAATAGACATAGGAGGGAATTGGATAATTAAAGATGAAACAAAATTAGGGGATGTAATATTGGCGGGACAACCACTAGCACTAACTGATCTAAAAAAAAGAGTGGATATATTTAAAATCGATGAATGGCGGTACCTCCAGTTGTGCCAGTTCGTGAAGAAACTTCCACAACCAATCAGGGCATGTGGAAACCTGACGAGGATAGAGCAAATATGCACAGCAGAAAATACCAAAAAGTCCATATCAAAAATATATAAGGTGCTGATTGAGAAGGACAGGCTGGCGGTCCCCCCATTCATCGAGAAATGGGAGAGAGATTTAGGGTCACAGATAAACACTGGGATGATTAGAAAAATAATGAAGCTCACTCATAGTTCATCAGTAGATATGCGAACAGCTGAAATGAATTACAAATGTTTAATTAGGTGGTACGCGACCCCCGACATAACAAGCAAATTTCAGGAAGGGAGATCCCCCAACTGTTGGAGGGGTTGCAATTTGAGAGGGAGCATGGGTCACTTATGGTGGGAATGTCAGAAAATACAAAAATACTGGGAGAGGGTGTTGAGTTATATCAAAGAAATCACTCAAATAGAAGTAAAAAAAAATCCATGGGTGATATTGATGCACGCTACAGAAGAGGGAGTCAGGCAATACAGGAGTACATTGGTCCCACATCTGCTAAACGCCGCAAAAAGATTAATCCCAAGGAAGTGGCAAGAACAGGAAAGTCCCTCTATGGGGGAATGGATAGATGAAGTGGAGGTGACTTATAGGCTTGAATGCTTGAAAGAGAATATTGAGGAAGTTACCCAACCAAAGGGGAAGTGGGAATGCTGGGAAACATTTAAAAGATCCTGGAGTTACGCAGAGTTGTTACAGACTTAATGAGATTCAATCAATTAGCAAAGAATAACAACACATTAAAACTGAACGGAAAGAGGGAAACTTCTTTTAAAAAAAAAAAAAAAAAAAAAAAAAAAAAAAAAAAGGTATAAGAGAGAGGGCAGCGATGGGAGTTAGGGATGGAGGGGGGGTGGAGGGGGGGGGGAAAAAAAAAAAAAATGTAACAAGAGTTTTGAATAAAAATTAAGTGGGACTTTGAGAATGTTATAAATTTAAAAAGTTTAAGCCCCTATGATGACAAGACTAGACGGGACAGAGGTGAAGACCTCATTGATATAGTCCTGCTTAATAGATTCTTCTGAGGGGGAAAAAAAAAAAAAAAAGAAAAAAAAAAAAATAAAAAAAAAAAAAAAAAAAAAAAAAAAAACATAAAAATGCATTGCGTTTTTAGATGCATGAAACCTGCTGGTGCAAAAGTACCATGCTGTTTCTGTGCTGTTGCGATTTCGAAAAGGTGCAGGGACCTAACCCCTGCATTTTCCCACAGGTACAACAGCCCATTTAAATGAATAAGCTGCTTTGCCCACGCAAAACGTGAGTCTTTTCACTTTTTTTTTTTTTTTGGATTTTTTTTTTATAAAATCCAACTCCCCTCAACGACTTGTCATGCTACTTTGCAGTCCCAAATCATGGGACAAGTCGTATAAGTGTGAAAGGGGCCTAACTGACTCTGGAAAGTCAAAAATTATAAAAAAGTCTTTCAGAGGGATGTAGCACTCTTGAAATTGCTAAGATATAGAAGCGTGATCACAGAACCGTCAAACGTTTTGTTGCAAATAGTCAACAGGGTCGCAAGAAACATCAACAGAGCTCAGCCTCACACAGGGGAAGTATTGGCACCCGCGGCCTGCTCACCCAGCACCGGCGCTAGCTGTTCCTGAAGCCATCCAGCTCCCCTGGCAGCAGCCTGCAGCTGAGCCAGAAGCTGCTCCACTTTAGCCATGTCACCTGAATCTTGCTCCTGCACACTGTGGTGACACTGGGGAGGGGGCAGCTTCTTTTATTAACTCTGTCCTCTCCTCCCCCATGGCTCTCCCAATCGAGTTAGCCCTCTTATATTATGTACCCTGTTTCCCCTGTCATGTCAGCCTTCTGCTATTTTTATTTTATTATTTTTTGCCTTTTTCCCTTTTTTCTGCAAGACTCCTATTTAATTAAATTGTTGTCCACCTGATGTGGAAATAAAAGTATCCCAATCCAATTTTTTTGGTAGCGAAGAAGGTCCCAGTAATTTATGGCGTGCTAGCTAAGGAAACGGCACGTGCAGAATTTAGGTTGTTGCCTGCTGATAATTGGTAATATAGTGATACACTTCCCTTGGCACCAGTCATTTAGAATGCATTCATGTAGCTGAATCTGGAAAGATGAGATGTTTGATTGCATCAGTGGGTCACAAGTTAATGATTAAGTACGTGAGACATAGCATGTAATGTAATGGATAACCAGAAAAGAGGAATACGCACTACAAACATGCTCATTGTGAGGGACATGAAGGAACAAGGTGTTTGAAGAATTAGTACCTAAAGGTGCCCATCAGGGGAGGACTGGGAACTTTTAAACCAAAAAACACAACCAACTGGCCTTTTCATAGTATGGTCAGTTTTCTATGGGTTAAAGATAATGTACCATGCAAAGTCTGCCTCAGTGATTGGTGGCTATTGTGAAAAGTAGTTGTGAGATTTCCGAACTACAAAAGAAGCCAGAGAGTCAGTGCTGGAATGTTTCCTGTGGTAAGGGCGGCACAGTGGTGTAGTGGTTAGCACTCTCACCTAGCAGTAAGAAGGGTCACTGGTTTGAATCCTAACCACGACACTACCTGCCTGGAGTTTGCATGTTCTCCCTGTGCCTGAGTGGGTTTCCTCCGGGTACTCCAGTTTCCTCCCACAATCCAAAGACATGCAGGTAGGTTAATTGGCATCTGTCTAAAAATTGGCCTTAGTATATGAATGGGGAACTTGGATTGTGGGCTCCTTGAGGGTAGGGACCGATGTGAGTGTGCAATGTACAGGGATAGGGACAATTGTAGACACTCAGGTTGAACTGGATGGACTGATGTCTTAATTCAACCTTACTAACTATGAAACTGTGTGATTTCAGGTCTAAACTGGGATCAAGTTGCTATATAATACTCACCATGTGTCCCTGACTAAGGGGGTCTCACTTTCCCACTAAAGTCTGAATGGTGCTGTATATCCACTCAGGGTCACCAGCTCAATATACTGTATATTATTAGTACTGGCCCAGTGGTCAAATGCCCCCCTGTTGCACAATCCTCCCCAAGTGCCCAAAGACATTGACACTCTTCTGATCTGATCTTTTTAGACATATTAGGCAACAGTCCATTGTTTGTGGGACAACACATGACAGCCCCAAGCAAGCGTTCTTGTGGAACAAAACCATTGTGAAGATTATAAATCTTGGCCGATCATTATTTATTTTCTCATTTTTTTTTCTCCTCCAATGGCAGAAAAGGTTTGACTATACCATTTTGTTTAAGGGAATAACAGATCCACGAGGCATCTAAATGTAGTGCATGTATTTCTGACCAATCTCTAATGTTCATGGTCAGCTTCAAGGACTATCTGTACTGAGTGAAAAATGAAGGCTGACCTTCTTCTGAAAATGCTAGTTGCCTGACTCTTTTTGGCTTCAGTGCTTTGAGATGTTGTCCTGAAACATGTAAACAGACCGGGTAGGTCAGACTGACTTCAGAGCTTTTAATCTGCATACCTGTTCTGGTTAAGTGATCCAGAAAAGTACTGAAGCCATTGGATCAGTATCTCAGCCAGAGTGAGTGGGGCTAGACTAACTGTAAGATCCAGAAATTGTAAACCTTAATGTAAACCCCACTGAAGTCAATGCAGTCAAATTTTTTCTAAATCATTTCGGTCTATTTGCAAGGCTAATAGGCAAGAATTGTTTAAAAAAAAAAAAGGCATGGCGAGCTGGGTACAGCCCTGAGGGACATGTGACAATGCAATAATACATAAAAAAAATGATCATTGAGTGGAGAGAGGGCACTCCTTTTTATGCAACTTCAAAGGTGACCTGGGAAAAACACCAATTCTGACAATTACAGGCTTGGGAGATGCATTTAAGCGTATCATACCAGATAGAAAAGCTAAAATAAAAATGTAGCTTATCCTCTCACATTCATACAGCTTGACCAGTGGCACAACAGTTTGATAAGGTAATTGGCATGCTTCTTTTTTTTATTACAGTACAATGCTGCATTTTCCTAAAATTTTAATAAAATATTAAAACAATACAAACCACAACCCCACATTTGCCCATCTTTTGCCTACCGCTACTGTCCCTGTGAGACAGAGAAGGGGTAATAGGAGGAAAGATTTGATGCTGTCAGTGAGCAGGAGTGGGGTTGTGGTGCTGATGGTATGTAGGAGGAGGGCTTACAGTGTTGGCGATGAGGAAGAGGTAAATTGGGATGGCTTAAAGGGGACATTCCAGGTCCAAGAGGAGAATGGTACTGAGGGATCCATGAGGGTATACAAAGCGCTCTTCCAAGAAGATGGCCTCAATTTTTAACTTTTTGCTTAACCCTTTTGTTTATGAAGGTTCTTTAATAAATGTCATAGTGTTCAAGGGCTCAAAACAAGATGCAACGGCACACGTGAACTTGATATTTCTCTGCAGGAAATCTGCTTTTACGTAAAAGTGATTACTTTTACTGGACTCTAAAGGTGTAGGCCCCCCATCCATGTTGCTGCCATCCACTGTGATTCCCTGGCACTCCCATTTCTCTGGGGAGCCTAGGACTGTGGTGAAAATGTCTCAGCAAGGAGAGCAGGAAGAGGTCTGAGAACATCCATTCCCCAATCTTCTCTGTGATGAAGGAACCGAAAAGGATTTTGTCACCGGGTTTTGGGGTCAGAGCTGTTATTTCCTGCCCACTGTGGCCATGAAAGCAGCTAAGCAAGCACAATCTATTCTCCATGTACACATAAATTGCACCACACATGTAAGGTATCACCGTGAACATTAAAGTGAGAGCAATAATTCTAGGGCCATAATTCATTGACGTCAATGTCCACATTTAACCCAAAAGGGGTATAACTTTTAATTTTGTGTATCCATGACATCTCCAATCTGGAGATGCCACGCACGAGACCCCCCTCTCCAAGGTGGAGTATATTTATCGATCCCCAGGAAAATCGTTTTTGATGGATCCTTCTTGTGGACCTCTAAATAGTGTCTTGACACTGGGTGCTTAGGGAACCCTCCCAGAATGTTGGTGACATGTTCGTTCAACCTCACTTTAAGGGGGCGTTTAGTCCTGCCCACATACTGGAGCCCACATGGGCACTGGAGCAAATACACTACCCCCTCAGTAGAGCAGGTAATGAAAGGTTTAATCTCAAATTCTGCTCCAGTGCTAGTTGAAATGAATTTATGTGTCCTCTTGTGACTACACCCGCTAAGAGAACAGATCCTACATCTCCTACACTGATAAAAGCCTGTAAGGTTATCAAAAAAGCATTTTTTTACCGTAGGTGGATCCAAAACATTGGGTGATATTTTAACTTTAAGGGAGGGGACACCTCTAAACACAATCTGTGGTCTTTGCGGAAGAACTGTGTTGAGGGTTGTGTCACTAGTGAGGACGTGCCAATGTTTTTTAATAATTTTTCCTATATTCCTATGTTGGGTGGAATAAGATGTTATGAAGGGGACCATAGCTGAACCCCTATCTCTAGCTGGTTTCTCTTTAAGTAAGGGCTCTTTCACACGGACGGACCGTATGTCCGTTTTTCATCCATCCGTTTTCGGATGAATAACGGACATACATGTATCCCTATGGGATAGCGGGTGTCAGCGGATGAGCATCCGCTGACACCCGCTCTCGTCCGTGCCCGCTATGCTCCGTTTCTGCAGACGGAGGAAAACCCCATTTTGTCATCCGTCTGCAGAGCGGATCGGGTGACGACGGACTCTACGGTCCGTCGTCACCCGATCTCCCATAGGGGAGAGCGGCGCTCTGACAGGTCCGTCCCTGCACGGAGTGCAGAGACAGACCTGTCATCTTCCTGCTCAGCGGAGATCGCTCCGGCGATCCCCGCTGAGCAAGCGGCTATCCACGGGGCGGATCAGCACTGATCCGCCCTGTGTGAAAGAGCCCTAAGTCTGCTCTGTTGATCATCGACACCTCATCCAGCACAGCCTTTGGGGAGGAAGTGGTGTAACCTTTCTCAAGGAACCGTTCAGTGAGAATCTCCGCTTGAGTGGAGAACTCAGTGGGATCAGAACAGTTTCTCTTTAACCTTAAGTACTGACTCAAACTTAATTCATGCCATCACTAAATGTTTGTGAAGGTCTTAGCTGGTAACAAGGACAACAAGGCAGCAGATGACAGGGGCATGAAGGACTTTGGAAGGGGCCAGGGAGGGGGGACCTTGGAGGACTTTCTATGCTCTGTACCTCCAAGCAGTTTGATGTAATTTATCAGCCACTGCCTAGTTCTGGAGCTAATAGGGCCACTCAGTGAAGTCAGGCAGAGCGCATTCCTCTCCTCTTGCAATCTTTAAATGGCTTTCCCCTTAAGGCTGACTCATGATTAAATCAATTGAAAATTATCAGTTTATGAAGTGCCAATTGCAGCCTCCCTGTACACTAACCATCCCCAGGGTTCCCTAGGGTTGGGTCTTGAGTACAGAACGTGGCACGCTCTCTTACTTTCCTCCTTCCTGTAGCTCCGCTTGGGCCGAAGAATGGAGCTGCCGATGTCACTTCCGGTTTTTTTCTGTTTCGCGAATCCCGGAAGTGGCCTCGAGGTTCGAACAACAATTCTCCCACCCATAGAATCACAGGGATTTTACGGGAGTAAGCTACTCTGCGTTTTGTATTGCGTCGCAAGGCGATTTAAAAGCCTGCAAATGAAGCGCCATGTCTGCAATCTCGTGATTGCAAAGACGTGGCGCTTCCCATAGAGCACTGCGTCCGGCGCCCGAACACAGTGCACTATGTTAAAGGACTTTTTTTTTTTCTTAAAGGGGCTGTTTTAAAAATTAAAAAAAAAAAAAACGGGCCGCCACTGGTCCAGTGTTTATTTGTAGTAGGCTCCAGTTTGAGCAGCCCCCGGCAGCTATTTTAAAATCAAGAAATAAAAATGTTGCGTATGTAGCAAGGTCCCAGGCCTCTAATGAGAACCTCCAGGGCCAGAGATAGCTGACATCCTTCTGTGTATAGTGGGTTGTGAGGCATGGTGGGTGCAAGATGATTAACCAGGCACTTACACCCCATTCCTGCCCATTTTTCAGCGCGTTTGCATTTTGAATGATAATTGCGCGGTCATGCTACACTGTACCCAAATTAAATTTTTATAATTTTCTTCACACAAATAGAGCTTTCTTTTGGTGGTATTTAATCACTGCTGAGTTTTTATTTTTTACAAAAAAAAAAAAAAGGGGCCAAAAAATTGGAAAAAAACATTCTGGGATGCCATCATACGGCGGGCGGCAACTAGTTAAAGTCATTGGGCGCCAGACACTTCTTGAATGAAAAAGAGTTTATTTCTCTTAAAAAACCTTTGGGGGAAAGAGGGTTAAGGCCAGGACACCCTTAAGCCCCATACACACGCTCGGACAATCCGCGGACCAGGTCAGTCGGACTTTGTCCGACGTACTTTGTCCGATGTTGGCGTTGCGTACACACGGTCGGACTACGTTGTCGGAATATCCGGTCCGGAAGAACGTCGTGACGTAAGTCGTCGTCCACGAGATTACAAAAGGGAAGTTCAGCACCACGTCAGGCACCCGTTGGGCTCCTTCTGCTGATCCCGTGTTTATCGAGAGTTAGTGGAAGTTTGGTGACTTAAGATTCGCGCTTCTCATTTTTCTGACTCAGATCGTTACTGCTCTTCAGTTTGTGCTTGTCGTGCGTATCTGTTTATTAGTGCGTGTAGTCAGTTTGCATTTGTTGGTCATTGCGGCCTATATCTTGATATAGGACGCTTTGATTTGCACTGCTTATTGTCTGCTCGTTGCTGGTATTCACTTCGTTCTTTCAGGCCTTGCTGTTTATCGGTGCTTTCTGTTTGTCCGTTCTGACCAGCCGACCTTTTGTGACCTTCTGAGCGATGTTTCCCGTGCGTACTCGTCGCCGAGTTCGTGCTGTACGCGGAATTGGTGTCGGGCTTTTAGCTTTGACCCAAGACCCGTCCATGAACAGAGTGACGAGGAGTATGTGGACCAAGAATTGGTTGCTTCAGCGTGACCAGTTCTCGCACATGCCTTTGCTTCGTGAGATCCGGGAGAATAATCCTGATGATTTCAGGAACTTTCTCAGGATGACGGACCCCGATTTTCACCGTCTTTTGGCTTTGCTGACCCCCTTTATCAGCCGGCAGGATACCTGCATGAGACAAGCCATTACTCCGGAGCAGAGGCTTGTTGCCACGTTGAGGTACTTGGCGACAGGGAGAAGTCTTCAGGATTTGAAGTTCTCTTCAGGTATCTCTCCCCAGGCCCTGGGAATCATTATTCCAGAGACCTGTTCTGCCATCATTCAGGTCCTGCAGGAGGACTATATTAAGGTAACATTTCTACTTTACTATTCCCTTCTATGTATGCTCTGTTTGCTAATGACTTGTATTTTTGACCTCCTTCCCTAATTACCATGATTGCAATATGTTCTAATATGCTGTGCCCCTTTTCTCCTTCATGCATTTTTCCCTTCACTTACCTCACCAGCATGCTCTTCTGCCCCAATAGACACCTATGGCCTAGTCACTTAAGCAATGTCTTTTGTCTGCTGCATAGTATTGTTTGCCCCAAAACACCCCCTAAAATATGCACAAATGTTTGCTGTGTGGTTTACTTCATGTAGAGCCCCCTTTTTTTGTTTTTTTTTGTGGGGGGGGGGGGGGGGGGCAAACTCATTAGGAACCCCCTCCCCCAACTGCTCTGTCAGATGGTACCAATCCTTTATCTGCTGGCTTTCCCAAGGTCCATACACACTATATACCTACCTCTTTATAGTGCGCATCTTTAGGGATGAATTCAGCAAAGCATGTAGTGCAAGGGACTGCCTCCATACATTCCATTTCCTATTTTTTTGTCTTCTTTCCCTCCTATTAGCTTGCTTGGTAATTTAATAATGTCACACTGTGCCTGCCTTTTTTGGGGGGGGGGGGGGGGTTGAAATGTTATTTGATCTTTCCTGTGGCCTGCCAATAGTGTTAAGTACAGAGGGTCTGGCCAAACTAGCCCACATTATTGAGCCATTTGCCAATCAATGAAGTGCAGAGGGTTAGCTGTCCACCACCCCCCCCCCCCAAAACCCCTAGTTATTGCCAATGGCCCATCAGAAGTGGGGGGATTGATGGGGGGGTGAGTAATCTGTGAAGGGGAGCCTCTACTTTTCTGTGCAAATACTTTCCAGCCTCCAATTTTAGACAATGCTCTTGTTCCAAGATGTTGATTGTCTAATCTGCTTGCAATGTTTAGGTGCAAAGTGACTAATTTTTTTTTCTTGTTTCACTCCACAGTTCCCTTCCACGCCACAGGAATGGCAGACTGTGGCCTCCCACTTTGCCAGCCGTTGGGACTTTCCTAACTGCGGAGGGGCAATTGATGGGAAACACGTCCGCATCGTCCCACCGCCCAACTCGGGGTCCTACTATTATAATTATAAAGGGTTTAATAGTGTAGTGATGTTGGCGGTGGTGTCGGCAACATACGAGTTTATGTATGTGGACGTGGGGATGAACGGCCGGATATCGGATGGTGGGGCCATTACGCACACGGAGTTCTACTGGCGTCTCCAAAGTGGCAGTCTGTGCTTGCCACCTCCAGAGGAGAATGCCGAAGGACTCCCCTTCGTCTTTGTCGCAGATGAAGCGTTTGCGTTGACTCCCCATGTGATGAGGCCGTTCCCGATGAGGACCCTCACCCCGGACCAGAGGGTCTTCAACTACAGGCTGTCCAGAGCCAGAAGAGTTGTGGAGAACGCTTTTTGGCATCCTGGCCAGCCGCTTCCGCCTGTTCCTGACGGCATTTAACTTGGCGGAATACAAACTGAACCACATAGTTCTTGCCTGTTGCATATTGCACAACTTCCTCAAAAGACATAACAGGAACTATGTGGTGCCCGTTGGCCCAGATGTGGAGGGCCCTCCAAATGCCGAACTCACAGCCCTTCGAGTGGCACGTCCAGGCTTGCCCCCTCTAAATGCCCGTGTGGTCCGGGACCAATATATGCAGTACTTTGTGGGTAGGGGGGCCATTGCTCTGCCTGACGATGTGTGAGAGGCATTTTTTAATAAATCTGATATTTTAACCAACCTATGATTTCATGTCATTTCAGTCTTCTTTTTAGCTTATTTTACTTTGACATTTTTTCCCTTTGCCTTCGACAGTGGGAATGCACTTTCTGGGCAAAAGGAGGTAACAGTCTCTTCTTCCCAAAAAGATTATTCTCATGTTGTGTGTTTGATACCTAATCTTTGGTCTAGAGAAGGTTTGTACTGCATAACTGACACCCAAAATACTCCTTTTCATCACCAGGTCTGACATGTGTGTATTCTCCAAAATGCTGTGCTCCGTGTTTTCGTACAAAGCACTGTGGGTGTCATTTACATAAGTCAAATCCGCTATGCTCTACAAGTGCATTGAAAAAGTTCCCCGGGAAAGAAAATTGGAGTGCAAAGTGGATTTGCCTTTAGTAAATAACACCCATTGCCCCCCATATCCTTTTCATTTTACATACATAATGCATTGTGTTTTTTAAATAAGGAAGCCACACATTTAGAAAAATAAAAGTTTACTAGGAAAACATTCCCAAGTGCGTTTACAATCTTCACGCCAAAACTGACAACATCTTGGTTATTTACAACATTGTTTACAAACATTCCGCAATTGGTAAAACCAGGCATGGAGCAAAACAGAACCTAGGAACTTGGAAAGTTCAACTTTGTAAAGTGAAGACAAGATCAGACATGACTATATGTTCAAAGTGTGTTTGATCTTGCCTTCATCACATGGGGGGGTCACCCCCGAAAAGTGGAAATTTGGAACATGCACACAATTTGGGTCTGAAAATGGTCATTAGATGGGAAAACACATGCCTAGAAGCTTCAAAAGTGCCATTTTCCATCATGGGGATGAATGGACGTTTTTTGGGGGTGCAACCCCTTCACCACAACCACTTTCGTAGTTCGTAAAGTGTTTGCACCCCCAAAAAAACGTTGCCATTCATCCACCATGGTGGGAGCTAGCACATGTGGACACAATGTGTGCATGTTCCAAATTTCAGACAGTTTTTAAGTTGCAAATGTGTTCAGAAGCAGGCACAAATGTGTGTTAATTACTTGGTGCGTTTTCATATTTTTCCTAAAACATCAATGATGTTCTTCAATTTTTGTTGAACATCATTGATGTTTTGCTTTATGTAATCTAGATCTCGATTGCAGACCATTATCTCTCCGATGAGTACGTGGGCACTCTCTGTGGTAAAGTGCGATTTTTCTTCCACAACATCCACGTCACCTAAAAACCACAAACAAACAAAAATGGGGTGTTGGAAATGAGGCAGCCATACATGGATTAGCTTACCAGTAGCTGTGTTCTCCCACACTCACCTGTTGTGGTGACAATTTCTCCAAGTTCGATGATCTCTCCTTCCTCCTCCTCCTCCTCCTCTGCTTCTGCTCTTTCCCCTTTTTTGGGAGGTGTTGGTTTGGGGGTTTCCTCAGACGGCCCAAGTTTTCGCTCCCCTATGAGAATGTCCAAAAGGAAGATTTAGCAACACAAACTATTGAGGGCAGAAATAGGAAATGACAAACATTGCTTGAAAGTGACGGACACTATTTTAGTTTGGCCAGTTACAAATGTCAACTACATGAATGTAGTCACTTTGTAAAGGTGCTAAACTGACTAGCTTTTTGGTAGAAGTTTGTGTGATGGAGACCCCCCTCTAGTATCCACTGGAGCACATGTGTGGAAAAGGCTAATAAAAAGGGGGTTTGGGTGTCCCAGCACTAGTGCTCTCGAGTCCAGATGGGTAAACAGCTACTGGGTGACCTCTCCTTTACATTGAATAAATTGGCTTTACATTCTGGATGACATTTCTAGGGAGAACAAACTTCCTTTCCCCCAAAAAAACACCAAACATCGTATTATAAGTGGCCGCACGATCGAGGTTGCGTACGATCGAATGCACACACACACGACCATGACAGTGGCAGAAAGATCGAGGCTGAGTACGATCGAATGCACAGACAAACATGAAAGTGGCCATTTTGGAATGTACAACTTTGTAAAAATCAAACCACATGGAGCAGTATGCAAGCAAGAAATCAAACACAAAACACAACTACTTACTTTTTTGAAGAATTCTCTTGATCTTTCTGTACTGATCGGCCTCCCTCAGTTTCAGGTCTGACCAGCGTTTCCTCAGTTGCTCCTTGGATCGTTGTACCCCAAAATGATTGTACAGCCTTCTCACAACTTTAGACATGATCTTGGCCTTGCGGACATTGGGGTTGAGGTAAGGCCCATACTTCCCATCATAGTCGCTCCTCTTTAATATGTCCACCATCTCCAACATTTCTCCAAATGACATATTGGAGGCCTTGAATTTCAGGCTCCGGGATCGGGACGTTTCTGCCTCCGGACTTTCCTCGTCCTCCTCCTCGTTGGGGGATATTTGGGGCGCACCTGCTGTGTCCCCGCCATGTGCTCTCCCCACTGCGCCGTAAAGAGAAGGGGTGGGGAATAGACGAGAAAGATCGTCAGGGGCGGGCGGAGTTTGACGCATGCGCACTGTATATAAAACGTCACACGCCTGTGTCGTAGCCACGATCTGGGAGACGAGGGGAGAGAAAGCTCACGCACGAGACGATCGCTACAAACGAAGGTACAATTTGACGTTGGTACATAACTAGCCTAGACTGATTAGAACTTGAGGCTTCTTTATGGAGAAGATTAGGAGAGTTTAGGCTGACATTATTTATATTGTTTTGTGTGGCGTTGTGTCTTGCAGAGGTGATGGATGCCTTCTACAACGTGAGCTTTCTCCCACACTTCATTGATAAATACCGGCAATTCCCCCTCTTATGGCAGGCAAAACACAGGGATTATAGCAACAGACCAAAGAGGTACGCAGCCCTGCTGAAACTGGTGGCATTTGTAAAGCCTACCCTGCCCATGGCAACCGTCGCAAACTTAAAAGTGAAGATCACCAACATGAAGACTACCTATTTCCGGGAGCGCAATAAGGTCCTGAAGTCACAAGCATCTGGAGCTGCAGCAGCTGATGTCCATGTCCCCACGCTCTGGTACTATGACAGGCTCCACTTTCTCAAAGACCAGGCTACTGTCAGGAAGTCACTCTCGACTCTTCCTTGCACGCGTCCTTCCACGCACGCCACCCTTGATGAGGATTCCGAGGACCAACCTGGGCCTTCCAGTCAGGAATATGTGCAGGTGCCCAGCTTGTTCCAGGTATAGTAGTTTTGGAACCAGTTTGTGGAATAATGAATGATGTTCAGTTAATTCAGGATCCCCAATTGCTTATTTCCTAACGTGATTGACATATCAACAGACAGTGGTGTGGGAGACATTTTTGGGAAGAATCTAAACTGCAGGGCTGAGAATTGTATGGTTTTGTATTTGAAAACATTTTGCAACAGTCACTAGATGAGAATTGTGTGTGTTTGATGAACAAATAACTGAAACTATGTCCCTTTTTCATACACAGGAGGACCTCAGCCAGGAGGTGGCTGTGGAAGGTGGCAGTCAGGAGGAGGCAGGGGGTAGTGGCAGCCAACAGGGGGGTAGGCGTAGGAGCCTGACTGTCTCCCAAGTCTCTCCCCTCCGCCTTCCCTACAGAAGGGCGAAAAACATGGGGGAGGTGGGAGAGTCAGCGCTCCAGCTGATAAAAGATGCCTCAGCCTCCCTCTATGCCACACCCACCTACGAGGAGGCCTTTGCCTCCTTGGTTACAAGTAAATTTACGGGTATGGAGGCGGGGCAACGCAGCATGTGTGAGGAGGTCATCCTCAAAATACTAAATGAGGGGATGGCTGGGGAGATGACTCCCCTCACACATGTTTGCGAGAGTGACCTTGCTCCGCCTCCTCCTCCTCCTTCTGCCACCCCACCAGCACCAGCACCACGGCGTGGAAGGAAGCGTACAAGGAAGACAAGAGAGTGACAACCTGGACTCAGTCTGGTCTGAGAGAAGATGGAGCCTCTCGTAGTACCAGAGCCTGGGGACCTAGATGGCATCTGCTGCAGTTCCGGATGTTTTGGACTTCAGGACCAGATTGCGCTCCCTTATTATTTAGATAGGTAGTCTTCATGCCCCCAATTGTTTAAGTCTGTAAAATGATGGTTGCCATGGGTGTCCAAGGCTTTGCAAATTCCCCAAGTTTCACCATGGCTGCGTTCCTCTTTGGTCTGTTGCTGAGACCTAAATAAAGGTTTTTTTGATTTGAAATAATCATTGACTATTGTGTTTTACTTTTCTACAATGACAGTTTTTCTTTGAGTAGGCAGGTACATTTCACTAATCCTAGAATTAACAAGGGGCACCAACAACCAACAAACTCCTAGTAAATGTAAGCAAGAAATACAAATGTTAATAATGTGGTTTTGCTAAGTTGAGACATACAAACCCCCTCCAAAAAAAAAAAAATCTCCTTCAAATATGTATTCCCCCAAAAAAAAAAAATCTGGGTAAAAAAATAAGAAAGATTGTATTACGATCTGAGTAAAAATAAACATGTAGTGTATAAATGCTGCAAAGTAATAAAGAAGTAAGTTTGTGAGAAGTGCGGGTGAATAGGAGCAGCTAAAAGATGTCATTCTTGTTGCATTGTAAAGAAAAAGAGAATGCGCTGCATTAAAGACATTTTAACATTGCAGCGTGACGAATGTGCTGTGTCGATTAGGAAAGGTAGTTTTACCTGACCGAGCGCTTCCGTCACAGAATTTCTTCTGAGCATGCGTAGCACTTTGTCCGTCGGACAAGCGTACACACGCTCGGATTTGGTGTGATCGGACCGGGTTGACGGGAAATCTTTCCAGCAGGAGATAAGACTTTGTCCGACGGACAAACCGACGAACACTGTCCGATGGTGCATACACACGGTCTGATTTTTCAACAACCTTGTCCGATCGGACCAAATTGATGAAAAAGTCCGACCGTGTGTATGGGGCTTTAGGTAGTTGCAAGTTCAATTGGCAGACTCCAAGACTTCGATAGGAGGACAGCCATGAAGGGAAAGTCATCCAGCAAGACGCCACATCTGCATGTGCAGGAATGCTGTCTTCTATGGTACCAGTTCCTAACAAACGTAACATTTCCTTGCTATTCCACTACAATCACTCCTTGTAGTTCTTCAGCCCACTGAGCTCCTGGTCTCTCACTAGACCTGCTCATTCACTATCACTGAATCCTTTGAGCTCCTCCAATCTACACAGTAGTATCTTCCTGAAGCGTCACCCTCGCTTCTCTGCTGGGTCCCTAGCTTGGCACTCAAGATACTTCTTAAGCTTCACCCCACTGGCCTGCTCAGTCCCTGGCTTGACACACAAGGCTGCTCTGCAAGCGTCACCTCCGCTGGCTGGGTCCCTGGCTTGATACCTACTAAAGTTTCCCGATTCTTCACCGTCCCCGGTTGGTGAGAATACTGCTCCGGTACTTCAGTTACTCACTGTGGTCCCTGGTAATACAACAGACGTCCACCCCGACAGCCATGTGGCACAGAACACAGATCAACCTGACCTCACACAAAATTACAGGCTCTCCCAGCAGGCCAAGGGATTAAAAAAAAAACCCTGCCCATTGCCTGAGATACCCCATATACCCAAAACCTGACTTTGCCTTGCCCTTCTCATTACTAGTAACACCAAGTACCCGGCCACCTAGTGGTAGAAGAGAAAAGTGCACGTGAGCTTGTCCACATTGGCTCTGGACAGGCGGCTGCGCTTGTCTGTGATAACGCCCCCTGCCGTGCTAAATACACGTTCAGATAATACACTGGCGGCAGGGCAGGCCAGCACCTCCAAGGCGTAAAGGGCAAGCACAGGCCATGTGCCCAATTTGGAGACCCAGAAGTTGAAGGGGGCAGACCCGTCATGCACTACGTGTACGCGTGTGCACACATACTGCTCCACCATGTTGGTGAAATGCTGCCTCCTGCTAAGACGTTCCATATCAGCTGGTGGTGCTGGTTGTTGTGGCGTGCCGACAAAGCTTTTCCACATTCCGGCTATGCTAACCCTGCCTTGCGAGGTGCTGGCGGTGCCCCGGCTGCATTGGCGACCTCTTCCTCCTCCTCTGCCTTCGCCTTGTGCTTCCACCGTACCCCCGCTTCCAAGTGGGAATGCCACCAGCAGCGTGTCTACCAGCGTGCGCTTGTACTCGCGCATCTTACGATCGCGCTCCAGTGAGGTAATTAAGGACGGCACGTTGTCCTTGTAACGGGGATCCAGCATGGTGGCCACCCAATAATCAGCACCAGTTAAAATGTGGGCAACTCGGCGGTCGTTGCGGAGACACTGCAGCATGTAATCGCTCATGTGTGCCAGGCTTCCCAGAGGCAAGGAAAAGCTGTCCTCTGTGGGAGGTGTATCGTCTGTGTCCTCTGTATCCCCCCAGCCACGCACCAGTGATGGACATGAGCTGGTCTGGGTGCCACCCTGCTGTGAACATGGTTCCTCCTCCTCCTCCATCTAATCCTCATCCTCCACCTCGTCATCCTCCAGAACTGTGCCCTTGCTGCCAGACAATTGTGTACCTGGCGCTTGTTGGTGCAGGAACCCACCCTCGTAGCCACTTGTAAATGACTGCCCTGAAAGCCTTGGAAATGAACCCTTTTCCTCCTCCTCTTCCTCCTCCTCCTCATCCTGTGCCACATCCTCTTCCATCATCGCCTTAAGAGTTTTTTCAAGGAGGCATAGAACTGGGATAGTAACGCTGAGAACGGCGTCATCGGCACTGGCCATGTTGGTGGAGTACTCGAAACAGCGCAACAAGGCACACAGGTCTCGCATGGAGGCCCAGTTATTGGCGGTGAAGTGGTGCTGTTCCGCAGAGCCACTCATGCGTGCGTGCTGCAGCTGAAACTCCGCTATAGCCTGCTGCTGCTCGCACAGTCTGGCAAGCATGTGCAAGGTGGAGTTCCACCTTGTGGGCACGTCACATATGAGACGGTGAGCGGGAAGGCCGAAGTTACGCTGCAGCGCTGACAGGCGAGCAGCAGCAGGGTGAGAACGCCGAAAGTGCGCACAGACGGCCCGCACTTTCTGCAGCAGCTCTGGCATATCGGGGTAATTCTTCAGGAACCTCTGGACCACCAAGTTCAGCACATGCGCCAGGCAAGGGATGTGCGTCAAACCGGCAAGGCCCAGAGCTGCTACGAGATTTCGCCCATTATCGCACACCACCAGGCCGGGCTTGAGGCTCACTGCCACCAACCACTCATCAGTCTGTTGTTCCATGTCCCTCCACAACTCCTGCGCGGTGTGGGGTTTTTCCCCCAAACAGGAAAGTTTTAAAACTGCCTGCTGTCGTTTAGCCCTGGCTGTGCTGAAGTTGGTGTTACGCTGACCGGATGAGGAGGAGGTAGAGGATGAGGAGGCGGAGTAGGAGGAGTTAGCAACAGGAGGCAAACTGAAGTGCCCTGCAATCCTCGGTGGTGGAAGGACATGCGCCAAAGTGCTATCCGCCTCAGGCCCAGCCGCCACTACATTTACCCAGTGTGCTGTTAGGGAGATATAACGTCCCTGACCGTGCTTACTGGTCCACGCATCCGTAGTTAGGTGGACCTTGCCACAGATGGTGTTGCGCAGTGCACACCTGATTTTGTCCCCCACTTGGTTGTGCAGGGAAGGGATAGCTCGTCTGGAAAAGTAGTGGGGGCTGCGCACGACGTACTGTGGGACAGCCAATGACATCAGCCTTTGAAAACTCTGCGTCTCCACCAGACGGAATGACAGCATTTCAAAGGCGAGCAAAGGCGAGGGGTACTTCCTCTTCCGCTCCAGTGTTTGGGAAATAGAGAGCTGAAAGCTTCCATGGAACATTGTGAAGATGGTTGGTGACCCAGGTGGTAGTGTTGCTGGCAGATCCTCTGTTTGCGGGTTGGCAGGTGTCACTGTCACTACAGAGGTGGATGAAGAGGCCGAGACTGCGGCAGAAGAGGAAGCAGGAGGAGCCAGAGACCTTTCTTTCTCTCTTTTCTGTCTACTCCACTGCATCTCGTGCTTTGCACTTAGATGCCTGGTCATGCAGGTTGTGCTCAGGTTGAGAACGTTTATGCCTCGCTTCAAGCTCTGATTGCACAGCGTGCAAACCACTTGTGTCTTGTCATCAGGACATTGTCTGAAGAACTGCCACGCTAGGGAACTCCTTGCACCTGGCTTTGGTGTGCTCGGTCCCTTGCTGCGTTGGGCAGTAGCAGACGTACTGTCTAGGGGACGGACGCTCCGCTTTTGCACCCTGCTCCCTCTTCTGCTGTGCTGGTGGCTCTGTGCCACGCTAGGGAACTCCTTGCACCTGACGCCCTGACGCCCTGCTGGGCGTCATATGACGCCCAGCAGGATAACATGCCGAGGGACGCGCATCGCGGCGATCTCGAGTGCGGCGTGTCAGTCTGACACCCTGCATCTCCGATTGTGATAAGAAGCCTCTGTCAGAGGCTTCTTACCACGTAATCAGCTGTGACCAATCACAGCTGATCATCGTGAGAACCAGGAAGTGCCGGTAAACTGCATTCCTCAGTTCGCGCTGACAGGGAGAGCCGATTGGCGGCTCTCCCTGTCAGAGGGGGTGGGGGGTCTGTGCTGATAATCAGCACATTGATTATCAGCTCAGCCCCCTCAGATGTGCCACAACACCTCAGATGTGCCCCAATTAAAACACAGCTCACAGTGCCCATCAAAGTGCTAATCAGTGCCCATATCAGTGCTAATCAGTGCCCACCACAGTGCCAGTCAGTGCCCAGCAGTAAAACTTGTCAGTACCTCAACATCAGTGCTGCCCATCAGTGCCACCTGTCAGGGCCAATCAGTACCGCCTATCTGCCAATCAGTGCCGCCTGTCAGTGCCCATCACAGCCGCCTGTCAGTGCCCATCAGTGCCGCCAGTCAGTGCTGCATATCAGTGCTGCCTATTGTTGCCCATTAGTGCTGCATATCAGTGCCGCCTATCAGTGCCTATCAATTCTACATATCAGTACATCCTCATCAGTGCTTATCAGTGCCCACCAATGCCGCCTCATCAGTGCCCGCCAGTGAAGGAGAAAACAACATTTTATAACCGAAACTAAGAAAATATTTTTTTTTTCAAAAATGTAGTATTTTTTAGTTTGTTTAGCAAAAAATAAAAATCCCAGTGGTAATCAAATACCACCAAAAGAAAGCTCTATTTGTGGGAACAAAATGATAAAAAAATGTATTTGGGTACAGTGTAGTGTGACCGCGCAATTGTTATTCAAACTGCGACAGCGCTGAAAGCTGAAAATTGTCCTGAGAGGGAAGGGGCGAAAGTGTCGGGTATTGAAGTGGTTAAAGAGGAAGTAAACTTCCTCTGCAGACATTTACATATAGGTAAGCCTATAGTAAGGCTTCGCTATAGGTAGTGAAAATATCTCTTAAACCTGTACAGTTTAGGAGATATTCACATTGCATGCAGCCAATGACATCACTGGTTTACCAGACATTGTATCAAGCTTAACTACCTATGACAAGGGAGTCTGTCATGCATAATATTAGGCTGGATTCACACCTATACATTTTTAGTGCATTTTGCAGATTTGCACTACAGTCCATTTAACATGGTTTCCTATAGAACACGTTCTGTAGTGCAAATCTGCAAAAAGCACTAAAAATGCATAAGTGTGAATCCAGCCTTATATCACAGTCCTGTCTGAACATCTGCACAGTTTTAGGTGCTTTTAAATTTGAGTCTGATGATATGTGCCAGATACAACCTCTAGTACAAGGGTTCTTCAAAAAGTTTCCGCACTTTTCTTTAAACAAACTTTTTGAAGACCCCATGCATCTTCTATCTGTTATCCTCAGAGTGGATTCGATATTTTGTTCTCTAACCACATAGCTGGTTATTTATATTTACCACTGCATATAGATATTCAAGAAGAAATTGTATTTTTTTTAAACTTCACCTATCAACTAAATTATACACCAATTTTAGGTTTTTATCAGATTAATTGAAACAATAATCGTCATCCTCATGTGACTGATAGAAAGTGAAAGAAAACAGGGGTGCCACCATGACAGTACTGGATCAGACCAGCTAGATAAGACAGTCCATTTCTTGGAACAAAAAGGGAGTACAGGGGGTCCCCGGGTTACAAACAAGACAGGGACTGTAGGTTTGTTCTTAAGTTGAATCTGTTTGTAAGTCGGAACAGGTACATTTTTTAAGTGTAGCTCCAGCCAAAAAATCTATTTTTAAGCTTTTTGGAGAACATTGGGAAGGGTTATCACCCCTGTAACATTTGTTTTGCTGTCTGTGCCCCTGTTCAGAAGATTTCACCTCACCTTCTGTCCCAATGAAAATTGGATTTTGAAAATTTTGGGTTGTTAGGGAAACATGGACTGGTGATAAAGCATCAGTGGAGACACCTTTTTCCCATATTAACTCTTACAGGAGTGAATTTCCCTTCCTAGGGGTGGATTTCCTCTCACTTCCTGTTGTCTCCCTCCGTTTGTAAGTAGGAGTCGTTTGTAAGTCGGATGTTTGTAAGTCGGGGACCCCCTGTAAACTGTTGCTTCTTATCTGGTGGTGAAGGTCATCATAGACTGAAAACTGTGTCTAAAAAAAATAAAACAAGCAAGTGCATTACAAATTCTTAGTCATAGAGTCTATAAATATAACTCAACATTATCAGACCCCTATATATGTACTAATTTTCCTCGCAGCACCCATCTTGGCATCATATAAATCTGTTAATCTGACTATTTGATAACACTCTATCTCTTCCTTGGGGTCATCTTCCTCAGGCCATTGTAGAAATCCTTTGTATTCCATATCCGATTCCCGACCGGCGAACGACGATGTACGTCGGCAGAATGGCACGGACAGGCAGGAGGGCATATATATAAAAGTCCCTTTTTAATGCCGTCCGTGCCATCGGGAGCGCGCCGGGAGTGGCGCGCTCCCGCGCCGGTCGGGACCCCCCGTGAGGCCGGTCGCCGGGTCCCGCGGTCTCGATCGTCGCGGGGACACCCACGATCGTCTCATGGGAAGGCTGAACGGGGAGATGCGGAAATAAACAGCATCGCCCCGTTCTGCCTAGCAACTAGTGACGCCGATCTCTGCTCCCTGTGATTGGAGCAGAGATCAGCATTCACTAGCTGACAGCCACGCCCCCCCACAGTAAGAAACACACCCCTAGGCATACTTAACACCTACACTGCCACCTAGCGGTTAACCCCTTCACTGCCAGTGTCATTTATACAGGAATCAATGCATTTAAATAGCATTGATTGCTGTATAAATGACAATGGTCCCAAAAATGTGTCAAAAATGTCAGATGTGTCCGCCATAATGTCGCAGTCACAATAAAAATCGCTGATCGCCGCCATTACTAATAAAAAAAAATTATTAATAAAAATGCTATAAAACTATTCCCTATCTTGTAAACGCTATAACTTCTGCGCAAACCAATCAATAATCGCTTATTGCGTTTTTTTTTACCAAAAATATGTAGAAGAATACGTATCGGCCTAAACTGAGGAAAAAAAAGTTGTTTTATATATTTTTGGGGGATATTTATTATAGCAAAAAATAAAAAAGAATGCGTTTTTTTTCAAAATTGACGCTCTTTTTTGTTTAAAGCGCAAAAAATAAAAACCGCAGGGGCGATCAAATACCACCAAAAGAAAGCTCTATTTGTGGGAAAAAAAGGACGTCAATTTTGTTTGGGAGCCACGTTGCACGACCGCGCAATTGTCAGTTAAAGCGACGCAGTGCCGAATCGCAAAAAGGGGCCTGGTCCTTTGGCTGCAAATTGGTCCGGTCTGAAAGTGGATATTAAAAAAAAAAACAAATAAGCAAGCATTCCTATAATGATGATTCCTATGAGGACAAAAGTATCTGTTGAATCCATGAAAATGTACCATTTCGAAACAAAGTGTAATCTGGGTTTGTCATATTTTCTATCATATTGCCACATTGTATACCTTTTTCCCTTACTAAACAAGGGGATATTTTCAGGGGCCTTAAATCGGAGCTCCACCCTAAAGTGTAACTTCCGCTTATCGGATTCCTCCCCCCCTCCGGTGCCACAATTGGCACCTTTAAGGGGGAGGGGGGTGCAGATATTTGGATAATCCAGGTATCTGCACCCACTTCCGGGACTATCTAGACGCAGCTGCCCCGCCCCTATCCGCAGATGCCCCCCCCCGTTGTGTCCTGGGAAACACACAGTTCCCAGGACACAACGGGGACCAGTAAAGATGCGCAGCGCGACTCACGCATGCGCAGTAGGGAACCGGGCAGTGAAGCCGCAACACTTCACTTTATGATTCCCTGACAAAGGATGGCGGCGGGGGCAGCCGAGAGACGATCGATCGCTCGTCATCTTCTGCCGACATCGCTGGAACCTGAAACAGGTAAGTGTCCATTTATTAAAAGTCAGCAGCTGCAGTACTTGTAGCTGCTGACTTTTAATATTTTTTGTGCAGGTGGCCATCCTCTTTAAGTTATATTTTGCATAAAATGTATTTTCACAATAATAGAACATTTGTGGTATTTCTGGACATTTAGTTTTTGAGCAGCTTTGTATTGCTTAAGGGTTTTTCACCTTAAAGCGGTTCTGCACTCTGAAAAAAAAATTTTTTTTTTAGGACGTAATATAAAGTGTGCTTACCTTTATTAGGGGACTCACCTGTTCCATCTTCCATCTCGATCGCCGCCGGTTTTCGTCCGATGAAGTTCCTCGTCTTCTTCTTTAGTGCTGGGGGCCATCTTGCCTGTGGGCATGTGAAACACCCACAGGAACTTTAGATGGCCCAGCATGCACCGCCGTTACTCGCGCGTGCGCAGTAACGGCACATCTGCCGACATCTCACGAGATGTCGGCAGATGTGGCCGAAATCTCGGGAGATTTCGGAAGATGTGGCCGAAATCTCGCGAGATTTCGGAAGATGCCCGCACTGACTCCTGGGATCAATGACACCAGATCCCAGGAGACAGTGCGGCGTGACGACGATCGACGCAAGACCCCGCCCGCCGCCGCAGAGGGAGAAGACCGGAAGTCTTCAATTACAAGGTAAGTAAAAAAAAAAAAAAAAAAAAACATTTCATTTAGTACTCTTTGCCTGATTTGGAAGGCAAAGAGATTTACTAAATGAAAAGGGTGCAGAACCGCTTTAATGCATAGAGCCCGATCGTTCCAGCTACGGGGGCGAGCACAGCAGCTGCAGCCACTGTCTCGGGTCCTCATTGGATAGATTTACAGCAGCAGGAGCCATTGGCGCGCTGCTGTAATTCAAATACAGTGACACGGGATGAAGCAGCAGGACTCTGGAGTGCGCCCGCACAAGTGCCCCCTTGGAAAGCGGCTCTCCGAGGTGGGCACTTGAGAAGAGGAGGAGCCAGGAGCGCCATGGGGGGACCCCAGAAAAGAAGGATCAGGGCCACTCTGTGCAAAACTCTTGCACAGAGGAGGTAAGTATGACATGTTTTTTATTTAAAAAACAAACAAAAAAAAACCCGAACCTTTACAATCACTTTAATTCTAGCACCTATCTAGGAGGGTGCTACATTACAATGGGGCACTATTCCTTCCACTGACATCAATAACGAAGCACTGTTCCACTGAACAGAGCCAGAACATTTTCTACTCCCATTGGCCACACTCTGGCGCCCCTAAACTCTGAAGAACAGTTAACTCTGCCCTATGTTTAGAAAGTTTGGAGACCCCTGCCCTACATGGCTGATTAATAAATTAAGTTATAACTAAGTACCTACTTACCTTACCAGTGCTACTAGGCAGCCATCTTGGTCCCTTGAGTGATGAGGATCATTTTCATTAGTGCATGTTTCACAACACTTAGCAACTCCGAAACAAATAAACATAAACAACTCCCAAAACAAGGCCCGTCACTGTAATCAGTATATTCTTTAATTAATACAGGGTAATGTGATCACTTTTGAAGGCTTATTTTTTCAAGGCAGGGAAGTCTCCCAGGTAGAGATACACCGTCTTATTAGCAGTCAGTGTAATTGGATGGTAGGGCGTCTCAGGACAAAAACTGTTTCGTAACTCCTCTCCCAGGGGATTAGGATCCCTATTCATCTAGAATTAGTGCATACATCTATTTATAATTAAGGATCCTTTATATGTTCATGTAAAGGTAGACTTTTGGAAGCAATGTAAACCTACTTCTTTGTTTGGATTAGGGTAATTGGAGTACCCGTAAAACGGTGTTAAACCCAGCCTTTAAATGTTGTGGCCGCATTTACAGCATTTTAAGCATTATTTACCTTATTTTTACCTGGAGAGCCAGCCAATAACACACTTCCTGTTAGGGGGTCTCCACTCTGGATAGAGGAGCAATAGGGACATCCTTGGACATCATTGTCAGTCTGTGGTGAGGGTAATGTTGGAGTAGCAGATTTAGATGGACTTGACTAACAAATTAAAGCTGAACTCCAGCTAACAGCCGACCGCCGCACACAGATCTACATTGGCAGAATGGCACAGGCAGGCAAATGGGCATACCTGTACGTACCTTAAAATTTGCCACCTATCGGGCGTGCGTGCCCGCGGGTCCCGGGAGCTCGATGTTCGCCAGCGGCCCACAATTGCGGTGTGGAGAGGTAGAACTGGGAGATGCCTGTGCAAACAGGGCATTTCCCCATTCTGCCTAGTGACATGACAGGGATCTACTGCTCCTTGTCATCAGGAGCAATGATCGCTGTCATGTCAGTGGAAGACCATCCCCCCCACAGTTAGAATCACTTCCTAGGACACACTTAACCCCTTGATCGCCCCCTAGTCTTTAACCCCTTCCCTGCCATTGTCATTTACACAGCAATCAGTGCCTTTTTATAGCACTGATTGCTGTATAAATGCCAATGGTCCCAAAAGTGTCCGATGTGTCCGCCATAATGTCGCAGATCGCCGCCATTACTAATAAAAAAAAATTTATAATAAAAATGCTATAAATCTATCCCCTATTTTGTAGACTCTATAACTTTTGCGCAAACCAATCAATATACGATTATTGCGTTTTTTTTTACCACAGATATGTATAAGAATATATTCAAAACTGGAGAGAGCAACAAGGGTGGGACTTTAAATGATGTGCGAATTTGCAATAAGATAGATTGGTGAACAATTGGGGAAATTGAATGAGTTCATATACAGTATAACATGCATATAATAATAGTAACAGTTACAAATAGTGAACAATGTTGACAGTAAGTATGATAGCAACATAGATACATAATAATATGAACATCACAATATTCCACAGTGCACCAAGTTGGAGTTGATATAAAACCATAGAACATAGGGTAATGCCTGCATGGCAAATAGCCACAAAATCCTGTGGGGTAGATTGTTGTATGACAGCTGTAGAAATTTGAGTAAAATTAATGACCAACACGACTTTTGGTAGCTCTACGCATTTCGTGGCTGAAGCACCACTCATCAGGAGCAAGCGCGTGAGGTATCTAGAATAAAAAGTTTGTGTGAGAATAGTCTATTGATTGCAGACATGAAACAGAAGTGGGGTACTAAAAGGAACCCCGCACAGGGTACATGCTTACGCACCAGGGTTCGTGTGGCGGTGGCTGATAGCCGGGCATCGCCGGCCACTCGGAAATACCACCCCCCGGGAGCTGAGGTGAAAGGATCAGCGGGACGACCCACAGGGTGCTGACCACCGCTGACAGGGACCCACGAGGCAAATCTGTGTGGGGGAGTATGGGTGAGAGGTGAAAAAACAAACAAGAGGGGAAAGGTGCCAAAAAAATGAACAAGTTGAGTAGGGGAACAAAATGGTAATAGTGAAGTGCAGGTGGGGGCTGGAAGAGAGGGGGGAGAAGGGAAAGCAGGAGAGAGAGAAAGAGAGAGAGAGAAGGAAAGAGAGAAAGAGAGAGGAAGGCAGAAAGAAGTATAAAGATAGAGAGAAAAAGAAAGAGAGAGAAAGTGAAAGAGAGGGGAAGAGAGGGAGGGAGAAAAAGAGAAAGAGATAGAAAGAAAGAGAGAAAGCCAAATGCCGGTAGACAGAAAAGGGAAAGTTGTAGGGAAAGTGAGAAATAGAATGAGTGAGGCAGTGAAAAAAAGTTGATGATACCTGGTGTATGAAGTGAATAAGTGGACGGCTGAAAAAAATGGCAGTCTCTAAAACAAACGTGACATCCAAAGTGTTGGGAGCCTCGAGAGCCAGCAACGGTGAGGCCACGCCCCTATAAGCGCCACCGCAGAAACCCTCCCACCAGCGTCATGCCGCACACAAGAGGGAAGGGCCGGAGGCGCCGCCGAACGGGAACTCAAAGGCCCGGCCAGTTCGCACCAGCGTCCCGCCCACGTAGTGTGCGAGTGTGGAATCCACCTGGAGGATCGCATATGCGTCCATAGGACGCATGCGTCCAACGTGGGGTGCGTGACGCTGACACGCAGTGGCGGCACATCCCCCCGCCCAATCAGGGGATGGAGGAGGAGCCACTAGGCGCGTCACAGCTCCCGGGCAGGAAGCAGCCCAAACCACTGGATATAAATATATATTGGCCTAAACTGAGAAAAAAAAACATTTTTTTATATATTTTTTGGGGATATTTATTGTATCAAAAAGTAAAAAATATAGCTTTTTTCAAAATTTCGCAATTTTTTTTGTTTATATCGCAAAAAATAAAAACTGCAGGAGGTGATCAAATACCACCAAAAGAAATCTCTATTTGTGGGGAAAAAAGGACGTCAATTTTGTTTGGGTGCAACGTCGCACGACCACGCAATTGTCAGTTAAAACGACGCAGTGCCGTATCGCAAAAAAGTGCTCTGGTCAGGAAGGGGGTAAATCCTTCCGGGGCTGAAGTGGTTAAGCAATTACAGCAAGTTTTTTCCTTTCTGGAAAAATGAGTAATAGTTGACAATTGTAAGCACCCCTGTTAGTAAATGGTTTGACTCAAATCTCTGGCTGCTACTTTGGCTGGACAGCTTGGTCTTTTAATGAAAGTTGAAAAACTTATTGGCTGGATCACCGGGTGAAAATAAAAAACAAAATGAGTGCAGCCACTACATCTGAGGATTTTTTGTTTTTGAGTTTAATAATGCTTTCATAGTTTTATGTATATTTGCAGGAGATAGCTGCATATATTTTTTTTAATAGCGTGATCATACATTTAAAAATCGCTTTTAGGGCTCGTTCACATGTGCGCTGCTCTCTGAAGAGTGATCTGTGTTCAGGTGGTAAGGAGGCATTGTATTGACTTACCGCCTGCTTTAACACATACCACAACCTGTTTTTCCCTGTGAGTAGTACAATGCAAGACACCGTTTCCTCCTTCTTTTTCAAACATTCATAGAATGTTACAAAGGGGATTATTTACGAAAGGCAAATCCACTTTGCACTTGAAAGTGTACTTGGAAGTGCAGTCGCTGTAAATCTGAGGGGTAGATCTGAAATGAGGGGAAGCTCTGCTGATTTTATCATCCAATCATGAGCAAGCTAAAATGCTGTTTTTTTATTTTCCTTGCATGTCCCCCTCGGATCTACAGTGACTGCACTTCCAAGTGCAGTTTCAGTGCACTTGTAGTGCAAAGTGGATTTGCCTTTAGTATAAAACCCCCAAAGTAACTTTTCATTCATCTGCCATGCAAAGAAATGCAGGGTCACACAGACGACTGCAGAGTTGTGCGGAAAAATGCAGACATGTTGCAGTTTTCTACATCGCTCTGCCCTGCCGTGTTAATGTGCCCTTGTGGAGAGCTGCATGTTTCTTCTACAGAAAAACACAGCTCTCTGCACTAGTGTGAATCAACCCTTACCCATCCCACGCTCCGGCGCCGCTCTCTTTCCCCAGGTTAGGACATTGCTGTGAGAGTGGTCTGTGATTTATCAGACATTCTAGTGAATCTGCCCAATTTAGACATCAGAGCACTGCACACCTACCGGCAGACCACTTCTATCTTTTATCTGAAGATTGATCATGTTGGACATAGAGAAGGCCTTTTCTGTGGGAGGTCCTCAGGAGGATGGGTTTTCCCTTACCTTTCATAGAATAATCCAACTGCCTATATTTTATAATAATCCAACTGCCTCCGTTAGGCTGGGTGGTGGCCTTTCATCTTCCTTTTCCTTGCACAGAGAAACTCGTCATGGTTGCCCTCTCTCTCCGGCCCTATATGCCATTGCGATCGAACCAGTGGCAGAGGCGCCTTCCACTTCTGCACACATTGAGGGCCTTTGTGTGGGCTGGTTGGAGGAGAGGGTAGCCCTGTAGGGTGATGACTTATTGTTGCTGAATGATGCAGGGCTCTCCTTACAGGGAGCGTTACAAGTATTAAGCTTTGCGGCAGGCATCTGAGTAGGTCTCCTTAAACCTAACCCTGGTTATACATGATACAAGGCTTCAGTTGAAGGCGTGGGAATCGCTGCCACTCTCCCTATTGGGGCAGATTATTCTTCTTAAAATGAAAGTGAATGTGGGTTTACTTACCTCTTCTGCCACTCTCCTCATTGGATCACTAAATCTTTTTTTACTCGCCTAAATCTAATTTTCTCTACCTTTCTATGGGGCCCTCACCCTCAAATTATCCACACTTATGAGACCCTCCTCTCAGAGGCGAATGGCTCTCCCAGACTCCCATAAATATTTTCTGGACACCCAGTTGGTTACTGCCGCCCGTTGGCTCTCCCCAGACCATACAAATTCATCTACAATGCTGAAGGGGGCTATTGTTGGATCCCTAGAGGCTCTGCAAACTCTTATATTTTGTGGCCCCAAGGCTCCATATCCTTTAACTTAATCTATGTCCACAATTATCATAGCCAGGAGGGCCGGATTGGTTAGTGAAAAATACCCTGACACCGCGGTGTCACCTAATGCACCCCTCTGGAGGAACCCCTCCCTACCTCACTTCTTTATGCTACCAGATCCAATTGTGTGGACTAAATACAAAATTAAATGTACCACTCAGATAGTGGATCATGGTTCTCTACGCCCTTTAGCCCGTCTATCTGAAGACTTTAATGTCCCCCTAACACACAATTTTATTTATAGGCAGCTCTCCCAAACGCCTCTGTGAGGATAGTGGAGTCAAAGCTCGAACAAACGTTCAGAACCGAATGCACTGAAAAACACACATCTCACATTTATGCCCATCTTGTGTCGGTTGCCCTGCCTCTATTAGACAAATTGAGAGATAAATGGCTGAGGGATGCACCACACTTAGACTACGATGATTGGGATAACATTTTGGATCTCCAGTTAATCCAGATAATCCAGTTAATAATAGTGCATAGAGCCTATTTTACCCACCAGCCATCTAGGCTTCACATAATGAATCCCTCCCATTCTTCGAAGTGTTGGAGGTGTGGTTGTTCCCAAGGTGACTATTCCTACATCTTTTGGTCATGATCTGCGATCACAAGATTTTGGAAGGAGGTGCTATCCCGCATTAATACTTATACATCAACACCAGTCCCTCAAGCCATCAAAATGTGTCTCTTAGGCCTTGTTGACAATCTTCTTCATACCAGTGCGGAAAAAAAACCTTGTTTTTGTTTTTCTGCATATTAATATTTTTGCATATTATAAAAGACACAAAAGAAAAAGTAACAATTAGAGAACTCCCAAAAGCATCCCCCCATCGGCCTTTCATCTTGCTTTTCGTTGGAAAGAGAAATTCATCAGGGTTACCCTCTCTCTCCGTCCCCAGTTGCCATCTACACGGTTTAGTGAGATATTTGCCAAAAGACAGGCACCGCTGTCTACGGCGCATGTGCCGTAGACATCGTCGTGCAGGCGCACTGAGCGCGCCGCTGTTAGCGACAATATGTAGCGAGTGGCGGATCCCTTGCACATGCGCAGGAGTGACATCATTGCATCTCCGTCGAATGACAGCGCCGGAGCAGCGAGACTCACCAAGAAGATGGAGGCTCCGTACACAAGGGGACAGTGGTGACTTCGCTGGCTCCTGTGTCAGGTAAGTGACACATAATGGGCTACTATGCGATGCATAGTAGTCTATTATGCTTTACCTTTGCAGGGAGACAAAGAGGAAGTAAACCCATCAGGGTTTACTTCCTCTTTAAGGGCCTTTGTGTGGGCTGGTTGGAGGAGAGGGTAGCCCTGTACGCTGATGACTGTTTGTTCCTGAATGATACAGGGAGCATTGCAGTGAGCATTACAAGTATTAAACTTCTCAGCAGGCCTCTGAGTATATCCCCTTAAACCTAACCCTAATTTTACATGATACTAGGCGTCAGTTGAAGGTGTGGGAATCACTGCTACTCTCCCTATTGGGGCAGATTAATCTGCTTAAAATGAAAGTAAACTTGGGTGGGGGAAAAAACAAGTAACAATTAGAAAACTCCCAAAAGCATCATTGCCATCCTGGTGTTGATCACGCTAACAGATATGTTCCTCCATCTTCTCTGTGGGCAGCTGACTCGGCCTCTAATGCCCCGTACACACGGTCGGAAATTCCGACGAAAAATGTCCGATCGGACCATGTTGTCGGAAAATCCGGCCGTGTGTGGGCTCCATCAGACTTTTTCCGTCGGAATTTCCGACCGTGTGTAAGGGGCATTAGAGGCTGAGTCAGCTGCCCACAGAGAAGATGGAGGAACATCTGTTCCCAAATCTCTCCTGTGACAATTGACACCAGAAGCTTTGAGGATTTTGCCACTTCTGGTTTCACTATTTTCAAACCCTTGCTGAGACAGACAAAGAAGGAGCTGATCTGTGTTTGATGAGATGCCTTGAACCCCTGATGTCTCAAAGAGTATCTTTCACTTCCCAAAGCTATCAAAAGGAAGATTGTTCACCCCTTTGTGATAACATTAAAGTTAAATGAAAAAAAATTCTCACGGAAATGCAAACACACACATAGGTCCGGCATGCATATGTAAACAGTGATTTCATCACACATGTGAGGTATCGCCACAAACGTCGGAGTGAGAGCAATAATTTTATCAATATAGCTCACGTATTTAACTCTGCGCTTACCCCTGCTCTCAAATTTTCCGACAACAAAATCCGATCGGACTTTTTCCGATCGTGTGTAGAGAATTCCGACGGACAAAGTGCCACGCATGCTCAGATCAAATTACGAGACAAAAGCTATTGGCTAATAGCCTCTACGTAGTTCCGTCGTACGCAACGAACGTCACCACGTTCAGAATGATCGGATTTTCCGACAACTTTGTCCGACCGTGTGTATGCAACACCAGCGTTGGACAAAATCCGTCGGAAAAATTCTGACAGATTTTGTGGTCGGAATTTCCGACCGTGTGTACGGGGCATTACAGTGCTTCCGGGCTCCCCAGTGGAACTGTAAAGCTTGAGATCGGCGGTGGGGGTGTTGGGGGGAGTCCTTTCTGAGAGCTGTAAAAGTGACTTACATTTACAGGAAAGCCAATTGCTGGCTGTAAGAAAATTATATCAGGGCTGTGGTTATGCTTGCTGTCCAGGCCGTATATATACAGTGGAACCTCGGATTGCGAGTAACGGAGTTTCTGAGCGTTTCGCAATACAAGCTATTTTTTTTTTTTAAATCCTGACTTTCTTTGCGAGCAGGATTCAAGCCGCCGGGTGTGCAGTACCGCATTTGGCCAGAGGTGCGGGGGCACTGGTGATGCTCAGAGACACTCCATTCCCAAGTGTTCCAAGTGTCTTCAGCACCCCGCACCTCTGGCCACATGCGGTACTGCATACACCGGCGCCCCCCCACCTCTGGCCACATACAGTACTGCATAGACCAGCAGTGGCTGTGGAACTGATTATCTGAGTTTCCATTATTTCCTATGGGAAAACTCGCTTTGATACGCTTTGATATGCTCATAATCCAAGGTACTACTGTATGTACACCCAGCAGCAAGCGGTTAAAGCAGTCCTAACAACAAAATTACTGCCCTTTAGATCAGCATCCTCCCTTAGATTAGAGTGCCCATTTAGATCAGCATCCTCCCTTAGATCAAAAGTCTCCCTTATGCCGTGTGCACACGAGCGGATTTTCCGTCGGAAAAATCTTGGATGTTTTTTCCGACGGAATTCCGCTCAAGCTTGGCTTGCATACACACGGTCACACAAAAGTTCGCTGAACTTTCGACCGCCAAGAACGCGGTGACGTACAGCGTACGCGGCATTATATATATATATATATATATATTTTTTTCCCCATAAAGATTTTCTTTTATTGAAGATAATGCAAGACATAACAGATATAACAGTACAAATACTTAAGGCACCTTTGACATTTTGGTAAAACTAAACAAAAGTAGGCACAAATAAACAATCACTTACTCGTTTCAGAACATGGCCGCTAGATGCACAACCTTAAACTCAACATGACTATACATGTATATCACTATTAGGTGTTTGATTCATTAGGTGCACTTATTTAAAGAGATCTGTTTATCCTCTCGTTCCCGACTTACTAACTTAGGGCCATTAGGGAGTTTACCTCCTGGTATCCGTATGTCCGATCTTCAGAGGGATGTGGACTGGCGACCCACCATGAAGTCGCCCCCGGGCTCCACACCCTCCCTGAATAGAAGATCAGTTAGGAGAGGGATAAGGGGGGGGGGGAGGGGAAGAGAGGGGAGGGGAGGAAGGGGCAAGGAAAAGCTAAGGAGGGGAGCAGAGGTAAGCGCAGAAGGGCTTGGGGAAGAGGTGGGATGACCACCAGCTATCCTCCCCATCAATTTCTCACAGTTCCCCTGTTATTTTGTTATTGTTTTCCGGACCAATGGTTCGTAAACATGGTAAAGCTTCTTTGCTGTTATCTTACAAACCTGTGTTGTTTATCAGATTTTGATATTCTTGGGACTTACGAAACTTAAACCAGGAATCCCAAATCACTGTGTAATTGGCAATTCTGTCTTGGGTGGAAGATATCAGCTCCTCTATCCCCGCAATGTGGTTGACTCGTGACGCCCATTCTTTCATTGATGGAGTCAAAGTGGACTTCCTGCGGCATTAGATTTGATTTCCCCCCTAGATCAGGAGCCTTCCCTTAGATTAGATGCTCCCCTTGGATCAGAGTCCCCTTACCTTACAGGGCAGGAACCCAGAAGCCATTAGGCAGATACAAAATAAGGTTATAATTGCGCTACCAAGAAAAAAAAATAAAAAATTGTGCAAAAATGTGAATAGCAGCCAGCATCAACAATGATACAATTGAAAAAATAAACAAAAAATGCAGCGCTAAGTGAAACAACTCATTCGGTAAAATGAGAATAGTGAAAATGTGATGGAAATGGCCCAATAACACAGAGCCAAATATGTAATGACAAAAGTGAAACGATCAAAAATCCATGGAAGTAAGTGAAAAGTCCTAAGTTCTAAAAAATGGATCCACCTGAATAGATTAAAACCTGTGTGCAGGCACAACCATATAAAGGAAAAAAGCGTCCCTTCATCATTGAATAATCAATCCTAGATGATAGATGGGCAAAATTCCTGGAAGGAGTACAGGACTCTAAATACATAGAATGAAATTGCAGAAATCCTCAAAACAACACCCGATAAGCCTTCATGTAGAAATATATAAAAAAAAAAACACTGACTGTATGGAAAGAAAGTAATGGGTACTCTTACCCGAAGGTGTTGACCCACACACCTTGGTGGTGAGTCGATCAAGCGTGAAGTTATATTGGCTGCGATCGATCCTCCAACGGGGGTGATGGAATGCCAGACGCACCAGACTGCACACGATGTTGAATGCGACTATGCAGCAATCAATCCGCCACCGAAGATACTGGAATGCAGCATACACCCAATAACACACGATGAACCATGCGATCAGGATGTAGGATCTCACAGACTTTGACTCCGAAGATGGCAATGGGCACCCACATACAGATGAGTCTATTTTTTTTTATTGTTTTTCTTCTCATACACTCATCTGTATGTGGGTGCCCATTGCCATCTTCGGAGTCAAAGTCGGTGAGATCCTACATCCTGATCGCATGGTTCATTAGATTACGTCTTTAACCACTTCAGCCCCGGACCAATTGGCAGCCAAAGGACCAGGCCCCTTTTTGCGATTCGGCACTGCGTCGTTTTAACTGACAATTTCGCGGTCGTGCGACGTGGCTCCCAAACAAAATTGGCGTCCTTTTTTTCCCACAAATAGAGCTTTCTTTTGGTGGTATTTGATCGCCCCTGCGGTTTTTATTTTTTGCGCTATAAACAAAAATAGAGCGACAATTTTGAAAAAAAATGCAATATTTTTTACTTTTTGCTATAATAAATATCCCCCAAAAATATATAAAAAAACATTTTTTTTCCTCAGTTTCGGCCGATACGTATTCTTCTACATATTTTTGGTAAAAAAAATCGCAATTAGCGATTATTGATTGGTTTGCGCAAAAGTTATAGCGTTTACAAAATAGGGGATAGTTTTATAGCATTTTTATTAATATTTTTTTTTTACTAGTAATGGCGGCGATCAGCGATTTTTATTGTGACTGCGACATTATGGCGGACACATCGGACATTTTTGACACATTTTTGGGACATTTGTCATTTATATAGAATTCAGTGCTATTTAAATAGCACTGATTCCTATGTAAATGACAGTTGTAGTGAAGGGGTTAACCACTAGGGGGCGGGGATGAGTCAGTGTGACGTGTTGTGTTTATTTTACTGTAGGGGGGCGTGGCTGTACGTGTGACGTCATTGATCGGCGTTCCCGATGACAGGGAACCGCCGATCACTGACAGTCAGTGTAGGAAGCGCGGGGAGAGGTTTGTTTTCACAAACCTCTCCCCGTTCTTCAGCTCCGTAACCCGATCGCGGGACACCAGCGGCGATCGGGTCCGCTGGTCCCGCGGCCGGGGTCACGGAGCTCCCGACCGGGTCGCGAGCGCGCCGCTAGCGGCGCGCGCGCGACCCACAGGCAGGCACATGCACGATCACGTACAGGTACGTGATTCTGCCTGCCCGTGCCATTTTGCCGACGTATATCGGCGTTAGGCGGTCGGGAAGCGGTTAATATGGTTTGGACTCTGGGCAAACCCCCCCCCCCCAATTAAATTTTGCTCTTCACCCCGACATTGCAAAAAACAGACACACACATAGAATTATCTTAAAAAAATAACTTTAATAATGTAAACATAAAAGAACTGGTCCACAAACAAGTTCTTAGCTAGATCTGTAACAGTACGTACTCGCCAACTTTAGTAGCACTTATATGTTAATATATTAATAACTTTCCGTAATAAAGTGCAAATCAACATTATGTTTTGTTTGTAAAACAAATAGCCATGTTGTCTAGTAACACAAACATAAATATTCATAAATAATAGAACAATTAACAACAACACATAGCAATTAAACAAACAGTATTAAAATTTACAACCCATAGAACACAAAATCAAACATTCAAAACAAAGTGCGTATGCTCCACTCCAATTTAGAGAATAGGTAATTAGGTAGCAGCGTTACATAATATACTGTATAAGCCGAGTTTTTCAGCACATTTTTTTGGGGGCTGAAAGTGTCCCCCTCGGCTTATACTCGAGTCAGGCACTTTTCTGCAGCAGAAAATGACATTTTCCGACCCGACTTTGGGGCCACCGTATCTCGGCCACTTGGTGTTTTGGAACCCCAAATAGTATGCCAACCCAGTGGAACTAGCACTACAACATATCCAAAGATGGGGTTCCTAGCATTAAGTGGCCCCGAGATACGGGGCCCCAAAGTCAGTTTGGAAAATGTCATTCTCTGCTGCAGAAAAGTGCTTGACATTTTCCGACCCGACTTTGGGGCCCCATATCTCGGGGACACTTGGTGCTAGGAACACCAAATTTGGTGTGCAAACCCAGTGGAACTAGCACTACAAAATATGGGGTTCCTATCACCAAGTGACCCCGAGATACAGGGTCCCAAAGTCACTCAACTGTGTCCATCTGCAGCAATGTCATTTTGGGACCCTTTGGGTCCAGAGACCCCAAATTTTGGCTGCAGCTAGGAGTCATCTAGGAACCCTTAACTACCAAGTTTGACGTTTGGGGGACCTATGGCTGCAAATGGGCACAGTGAGGCATGCAAATGGGCACAGTGAGGCTGCAAATGGGCATTGTTGACCCTCTTTTCCTCTTACAGTAGCTGCGCATTTCTCACCCTAGGCTTATACTCTAGTCAATACGTTTTTCCAGTTGTTTGTGGTAAAATTAGGTGCCTCGGCTTATATTCGAGTATATACGGTACTACACTAAATATGAAAGCTATGTGCTTCCGTGCTAAATGGGTGATAAAACCACCCTTTCATTAGCTTTCGGTCCACAAAAAAAACTAAAACAAACCACTAAAAAAAAAAAAAAAAAAAAGATTTTCCGTATAGCAGCCTTATGGAAAATCCCGGTATGTTAACATTTCTATTAGGCAACAGCTGCTAGTATTACAGACTATTATCAACCACTAATATAAAAGTGCAGATAACTTTATAACATAAAAAGTAAAGAAATACTTTAATCCAATTTATACCACCAGTCTATTTGCTTTTTGAGCAGCAAATGTCTTTGTAATGTTGGTGAAGTCAAGACTGCGAAGTATATCTGATTCATCAGACATTATAGACAGTTTGGTGAGACGACTTTGGCTCATGGTTGTGTGTTGTAAATTTTTGTTCCGTTTCATTTTTGAAAAAGATCATTCAGCTGAACAGTTAGTGTTCATTAAAGTGAGATACAGGCATACCCCACTTTTAAGTACACAATGGGGTTTATTTACTAAAGCTGGAAAGCGCAAAATCCGGCTCACCTCTGCATAGAAACCAATGAGCTTCTAACCTTGGCTTGTTCAATTAAGCTTTGGTAATAAAACCTGGAAGCTCATTGGTTTCTATGCAGAAGTGAGCCTGATTTTGAACTTTCCAGCTTTAGTAAATAAACCCCATTGTGTACTTAAAAGGGGTTATGCCTGTACATTTTTAAAGCAATTTCCCTGTTGGGAAAGGAATCTTTTACATCCTTGTCAAAAATGGTATTGTATATAAATTGCTCTATGCGGCAGTCATCTGTTTTTTTTTTATCTAGAAAAAAACTGAATTAGCTCGTCACCAAAGGTTGTGCCCAGATCATGCTTGTAGAAAGCGGACAACTTTTCTGCTGCAATTTTAATGGAATCGAAGTCCATCACTGGAAAGTTTATAAAGAAACCAAATAAATCACACACTTCACTGTAAGCTCCTAGTCGATGCTCCAGACACACTTAAAGTTTGTCAACACATGGGAGAAAGGCCTTAACATAAAAGGTCTCCTTGGGTGTTAAGTGTGCTTCTTCACTGTGTCCATAGTCAAGTGGCTGCTGACGGACATTCCGGTGTTGAAGTCAGCGATGTTGCACAGTACAGTGGTGTGAAAAAGTGTTTGCCCCTTCCTCATTTCCTGTTCCTTTGCATGTTTGTCACACTTAAGTGTTTCGGAACATCAAACCAATTTAAACAATAGTCAAGGACAACACAAGTAAACACAAAATGCAATTTGTAAATGAAGGTGTTTATTATTAAAGGTGAAAAAAAATCCAAACCATCGTGGCCCTGTGTGAAAAAGTGATTGCCCCCTAAACCTAATAACTGGTTGGGCCACCCTTAGCAGCAACAACTGCAACCAAGCGTTTGCGATAACGTGCAATGAGGCTTTTACAGCGTCCTGGAGGAATTTTGGCCCACTCATCTTTGCAGAATTGTCCTAATTCAGTTACATTAGAGGGTTTTCGAGCATGAACGGCCTTTTTAAGGTCATACCACAACATCTCAATAGGATTCAGGTCTGGACTTTGGCTAGGCCACTCCAAAGTCTTCATTTTGTTTTTCTTCAGCCATTCGGTGGTGGACTTGCTGGTGTGTTTAGGATCATTGTCCTGCTGCAGAACCCAAGTTCGTTTCAGCTTGAGTACACGAACAGATGGTCAGACATTCTCCTTCAGGATCTCTTGGTAGACAGCAGAATTCATAGTTCCTTTTATCACGGCAAGTCTTCCAGGTCCTGAAGCAGCAAAACAGCCCCAGACCATCACACTACCACCACCATATTTTACTGTTGGTATAATGTTCTTTTTCTGAAATGCAGTGTTCCTTCTACGCCAGATATACTTGGACACACACCTTCCAAAGAGTTCCACTTTTGTCTCATCGGTCCACAGAATGTTGTCCCAAAAGTCTTGGGGATCATCAAGATGTGTTGTGGAGAAATTGAGACGAGCTTTGATGTTCTTTTTGCTCAGCAGTGGTTTTCTCCTTGGAACTCTGCCATGCAGGCCATTTTTGCCCAGTCTTTTCCTGATGGTGGAGGCATGAACGCTGACCTTAACTGAGGCAAGTGAGGCCTGCAGTTCCTTGGACGTTGTTGTGGGGTCTTTTGTGACCTCTTGGATGAGTCGTCGCTGCGCTCTTGGGGTAATTTTGGGCGGCCGGCCACTCCTGGGAAGGTTCACCACTGTTCCATGTCTTCGCCATTTGTGGATAATGGCTCTCACTGTGGTTCGCTGGATTCCCAAAGCTTTGGAAATGGCTTTATAACCCTTTCCAGACTGATAGATCTCAATTACTTTCTTTCTCAATTGTTCCTGAATTTCTTTGGGTCTCGGCATGATGTGTAGCTTTTAAGGATCTTCTGGTGGACCTTACTGTGTCAAGCAGCTCCTATTTAAGTGATGCCTTGATTGTGAACAGGTGTGGCAATAATCAGGCCTGGGTGTGGCTAGAGAAATTGAACTCAGGTGTGGACAACCACAGTTATAGTATGTTTTAACAAGGGGGGCAATCACTTTTTCACACAGGGCCATGATGGTTTGGATTTTTTTTCACCTTTAATAATAAACACCTTCATTTACAAATTGCATTTTGTGTTTACTTGTGTTGTCCTTGACTATTGTTTAAATTGGTTTGATGTTCCGAAACACTTAAGTGTGACAAACATGCAAAGGAACAGGAAATGAGGAAGGGGGCAAACACTTTTTCACACCACTGTATATTCTTCAGTATCTGTTAGACACTTGCCAGCTTCTTCAAATGCATCAAATTTAGTATGTTGTTCATTCATAAAATCTTTTAATGAATTCAAAACGCCAATTGCTGAATTTAGGTTGAGTTGAACGGACTACAAAGTTTTGCTGCTGCGGTTGAAGCACTGTAAAACAGTGTTCCGGAATTCAGCAAAAATTCCGGTTTCAAGTTTGCTCATTTGACCAAACAGTCCTTTTACCATGTTACGGCACTCTGACCTCTCTTCGCAGTCAGCTGAAATTTCCAACAAAATGCCCATTATATTTTGATAGCCATGGACTAGTGCCTGACAAGCATCAGCACGACATGACCAACGTGTGTCACTTAGCTTTTTTTGGCATGGACACAGAGAGGTCATTCTCATCAAGCTTGTCTTTAAGCTTCTTGTAGCGCCTGGTTGAGCCAGTAAAGAATGCATACAGAGCTTGTATGAAATCAAAAAACTTGACAGCCTCACTACATGAATTTGCAGCATCCTTTCCAACAAGGTTTAGTGAGTGTCCAAAACAAGGTATATACTTTGCATATTTATTCAGGGTAACAATTTTTGATTGCATACCCTGCATTGTCGTAACTCTGTGCATGGCATTCTTGTATGGAAAGTCCAACATTATTAAGGAATTTTAGGAGCGCATTCGCCATTTCTTCTCCTTTATGCCCCATTGAGGGTAAAAAGGTTAGAAAACGCTCCACAGGTTGATTTCCTTCCAGGGCGGACTGACCATTCGGCCACTTGGGCACTGCCCCTAGGGCCCTGGGCTACTAGGGGGCCCCATCAGGGTTGCCAGCCTCAGTAAAACCAGGGACAGTATGTAAAAATCTGTGTTTTTTTTTACATCTGTCTCTGAAAATGTCCCTTACCATCATCCTTTTGGTCTAAAAATCCAGAGATTATAGCTGCCTCACCTCTTCAGTACCTTCTCAGCCAATAGAAACATGTCTGTGTATACTGTGTCATTGTATACTGCGCGTGTTTATACTGTGTGGCCCCATAATCTCTGATTGCCTGGGGGCCCCATAATCTCCTATTGCCCGGGGCTCCATAATCTCCTATTGCCCGGGGCCCCGTGAGTTGTCAGTCCGCCCCTGTTTCCTTCTAAGTATCATAAAATCACTATGAGCTGATCAGTATGGGAATAATCTTCAGATGAATCTACAGATACTGAGTAGTATTTTGCCATTTTAACCCGGCTGATGACATGTTTTAAAATCTTTTCCCCTGTAATCTGTATAAGTTCTTCACAGACATTTGCTGATAGATAACTTGTAAATCCTTTGCCCTTGTTTGCCTTGGTTTGGATTTGTTGTGCTAGGAAAGCATCGTACTCTGACAGTAATTCCAAAATTCCAAGATAGTTGCCATTGTGTTTGGATCCAATAACTTGGTCATCTTCTCTAAAAGCCAATCATCTTTCGGCAAGAAAAATGATGACACTAAGCAACCGATTTATTAGGTTTTGACCATAGCTTGTCAGCTCTTCAATCTCTTGTTGCATTTTATGGTCAATCCGACCCTCCAGTTTAGAATATTTGGCTGTATCAATCACAGCACAAATATGATTTCGAGACTGTTCATGTGATGAAATTCGTTCACTGGCGTTTCCAGTCGCTGAAGCCATCATTGGATAATGCATTTCGTGTTGCGCCAAACAATTTGCAGTCAAAACAGTAGATTCTGACAGTGTTTTTTGAGTAGCAAAGCCACCTTCTTTCAACCTTGTCTCCATTGGGTCAGTTGCGCATAAACATGTTGAAAGTACAGCAACGTCCGTCTTTAAATGACGTTGCAAACCCTTCATTTCTCAGTTGTTCCAGAGGTTTTCTCACTGACACATTTCCATGTTTTGACCAGTACTCCCGCATCTCAATAGTAGATATGTTGGGCCACAAACCAATGTCAGTCATGAAACCTGACTGTTCCACAAATTCGGGGACTATATCAAATGCTTCAACAGTAGGCTCCACAGTATGGAGGCTAGGCAGCAAACCAGTATTTTGGAATAGGCCTGGTTTCTCGTCCTCCGTGGGCACTGGTGTTGTTTCTAGTGGCTTAAGTGGATCAGAAGACACTACTGCATCAGCTTCAGAGATAAAGTCAGAGGTACTTTGAGCAACAATCACTTCCTGAGAAGATGTACCAGCAGGTTCCTCAGAAGATCCATTTCTAGGTATAAGAAAACCAGTAATTCTTGGTATCCTGCATAGTTTTTCCTCCAACTCCTGCTTCTTCTTTCGCTTCTGTGCACCACTAAGAGATTTTGACATATTGAGGGCTTATCAGCTCTTCAAAAAATAGATGCGACTGACGCCTGCATTATAAAAATAAATGATGCTATATGCAGTCTCTTATTACCTACTAAATGCTTATATGTTGTAGCATTCAGTAGTAAAATGCCAGACTCCCAAACCTCTCCTTTTCCCTCTCATGTTAGTTGCAGTCCTGTACACTGCTCTATCTATGCACAATACCCATCCAATAGTCCATCTTAAGAGTGAGCAAAAGAGGGTGGCTGCATTCCTTCATATAGTAGGAATACAGTAGGACCATGAAGAAGGAACTCGTACATCCTCTAACAGAAAGTCAGATCACAGCACCCACAAAAGGGAGATTTGGAGGAAGCTGAGAGCAAGAGAATGATTTTATTTTTTTTGGCTAAGAATATAATGTATATAGCACTATATATACCTATATATTGATTCTTTGTAGAGTGAGGTGGATTCACTTAAACCCCTCTCACACTGGGGCGTTATTCAGGCGCTTTTGGGCTAAAAATAGTGCCTGTAAAGCGCCTGAAAAATGGCTCCCCTGCAGTCTCAGTGTAAAAGCCGGAGGGCTTTCACACTGAGGCGATGCGCTGGCAGGACGTTAAAAAACTCCTGCAAGCACCGCTCCTAAACCACTCCTGCCCATAGAAATGAATGGGTACTGCTGCCAAACCGCCGGAAAAGCGCCGCTTTGCGGGTTGTTTTAACCCTTATTTCCGTCCGCTAGCGACTGTAAAAAACGAAGGTAAAGCTCTGTTAAAAATAGCGTTGCTTTACCAGCGCCGACACCCCAGTGTGAAAGGGGCCTTAGAGTGTACAGCAGCTACGATATTTTGATTTATATATATATATATATATATATATATATATATATATATATATATATATATATATATATATATATTGTTAATATACAGGTGACTGCAGAGACAGGTAGGGGCTGAGATATACAAAACTGAAGGAGGGAGAAAGGGTTAAAACCAATTCCACAGCCATGGAATCTGCTGATCTGCACTTAATAAATTAATTATTCATTAGTTCCTCCTTCCCCTGTAAGGCCCCTTTCACATGGACGGACCGTTCAGATCCGCCTGTCAGTTTTGACGGCGGATCTGAACGGGCGCTCCATGTTAGTCTATGGAGCGTCGGATGTCAGTGGAGACATCTCCGCTGACATCCGACCTGGTCCGATCCGCCAAAAGCAGACGTATGGCTCCTCGTCCAGATCCGTCGCTGGCGGATCGGATCGGGTGAGATCTGATGAAAACGGACACACTGTCCGTTTTCATCCGATCTCTCCATAGAGACCAGCGGCGCTCGCAAGCCCCTCCCCGCTCAGTGAGCAGAGAGGGACTTGTCATCCGCCGGTTCAGCGGAGATCAACGGAGAGAGGCGGGCTCCGTGGAAGCGGAGTCCGCCTCGTGTGAAAGGGGCCTAAGAGAAAGGGCTGGTCTTACCAATGTAAACAACTGTGATTGCTGTCATTACAGTTATCACATGGTACAGAGCAGCTTGGATTGGCTCTGTACACTGTGTCTGTAAAATTAGCCATTTGATGATGTCTCAGTTCACAGTCAATACCAGGCGCACTTGCTTGCCCCGATGGTCATGTTTGCAGTGCCGTTCATTTTTTTTTAGAAATGGGCATCCACCATTTTGACGCTCAAAAACTCATTCACACCAGCATCTATAACATAGCATTTAGATATGATATGTATGCTGTATCTAAACACAGCATAGTAGGATCCATGGGGCCATACACACAATTGAAAATGTGCAACCTGTTTAAAGTGATTGTAAAGTCTTGTTTTTTTTTTTTAAGTAACAATAACAAACATGTCATACTTACCTGCTCTGTGCAGTGGATTTGCACAGAACAAGCCAGATCCTTCTCTTCTTGGGTCCCTCTTTAGGATAAAAAACCATCTGCCTTTACAATCACTTTAAGGGTGTATAAAAAAGGTAGGCCAAAGCTGCATCCAGGGCCGTACATTTTTTGGAGATTTTACGTGTCTTCTAACACATTAGAAGAATTGTATGCGTCTAAACACAAGTACTTTAGGCACATATTTTACACAGGATCTTCTGCTAGCCCCACCAGCAAGAATCTGCATTTTGTGCAGAAAATACACATATGCCCGTTGAATGAAGCCTGAGCAGTACCCTGAAAAATTTACCTTTTTGACTTGAACTCCTTCTGATACAAGGAAGCACTTCCTGATATGTGAGTGTGCCTAGGCACTCCTGCACCTACTGCCTCCTAGCTGTATATCTGAAATGTGAGAAATTCTGCCTGTGACTGCTAGTCTCGTGAAATTTGTAGTGAAATTTGGTGATGTCACTCCTATGCTGTTCACCATTCTCCTTGCTGGAGGCTCTGATATAAGGAAGCAAAGCTCTGCCTCTACCAAGATGGCCATCTCCAGAGAGAGACAATGCAGCAAAAGGCATGGAAAGTCAGGGAGACCACAGACAATACTAGTAACTAGTCCTTTGCCCTCTATCTGCCTTTTTAAGAACATCCTCCAGAACTCAGGTCTTCTTTAAGTGTCTGTTCTACAAAATGTTTAGAATACCCCATTTTAATCTTGTGTTTTTGGGTTCTGTTCTCAGGCGATGGCAGTTTTACAAGATGTTCTCCATGAGATCAATGCTCTTAAGGATTCTCAACAAAAAGCGGAAAGTAGGCTACAGAAAGTCATAGAGAGCATGCAGCAGGTAAGTGACACACTAGTTTGTTTAAATCTGAACTCTGCAAAATAGTGTTATGCCCTGTACACACGATAGGATTTTCCGATGGAAAATGTGTGATAGGACCTTGTTGTCGGAAATTCCGACCGTGTGTAGGCTCCATCACACATTTTCCATAGGAATTTCCGCCACGCAAAATTTGAGATCTGGTTCTCAAATTTTCCAACAACAAAATCCGTTGTCAGAAATTCCGATTGTGTGTACACAATTCCAACGAACAAAGTGCCACGCATGCTCGGAATCAAGCAGAAGAGCGGCACTGGCTATTGAACTTAATTTTTCTCAGCTCGTCGTACGTGTTGTACGTCATTGCGTTCTTGACGTTCGGAATTTCCGACCAACTTTGTGTGACCGTGTGTATGCAAGACAAGTTTAAGCCAACATCCGTCGGAAAAAATTCCATGGATTTTGTTGTCGGAAAATCCTATCGTGTGTACAGGGCATTAGTCTGTTGGGAAAAGGTTGGTCAGGGTCAGGTGTCCTGTTGAGATTTTGCTGTAAGATTGTGTTCACTTATTTTTCTTCACTTCTTGATCTCCCTGACAGGTCCGCTATAACATTTGTCTATCTGAATGTTTGTATGATAGTAGTGATCTACATAGTTACATAGTTAGTCAGGTTGAATAAAGACACAAGTCCATCTAGTTCAACTAAAAAAAAAAACATACAATCCTATATACACAATTCTTCACCGACAGTTGATCCAGACTAAAGGGGAAAAACCCCAGCAAAGCATGCTCCAATTTGCTACAACAGGGGAAAAAATTCCTTCCTGATCCCTCGAGAGGCAATCTGATTTTCCTGGATCAAATTTACCTATAAATGTTAGTACCCAGTTATATTATGTACATTTAGGAAAGAATCCAGGTCTTTTTTAAAGCAATCTACTGAGCTGGCCAGAACCACCTCTGGAGGGAGTCTATTCCACATTTTTTTTTCTTACTGTGAAGAAACCTTTCCGTATTTGGAGATCCTCTAGACGTAAAGCGTGCCCCCTTGTCCTCTTTGATGACCTTAAAGAGGAGTATCCATAAAAAAAAAAAAATTAAAAGTCAGCAGCTACAAATACTGCAGCTGCTGACTTATTGGAATAAGTTATTTAAGCAGCCCAAAGGCCGCCGATCTTTGTCGGTTTCCTGTGCGAGATATCTGATACGTCAGACATCTAGGACCGACTCGTTCGAGACAAGCGCTGTTGGTGCCGGTTCGTGAGCTCCGTTTTCGTCTGTCCGCCTCCTTTTGTTGCAGTCCCGCGTTCCGGGTTCGTAAGTCGTGTTGTCCCTTCGTGTCGCACTCGTGTCGCCGAGTCGCAGTTCCGTACAAAGAGTCTGGTTCGGCTGTCGCAGGTAGGGCTTCGGCTCCCATGTTTTACGTTCTCATGCACTGCTTATCATGTCACTAAACTGTGGTCTGCGTAGCTCACGAACCACGCACCGCTTGTCTCGAAAAACCTAAACAGTCACACGCACGTTTTTGCTTGTACACGATCGGGAGCCACCTAGCGGCACGCACATTCAGGGCCGCCCGCCATGACATTCCGACCGATGCCGCATCCGGCACTCAAGGGTTCCCCTTACGCGGTCGTATTACGTAGTCTTTGAATCGTTCAAACATGGCTCACGCACGGGTGCCGTTCGCACTCACACGCATCGTACATGTACTGTCATATTATTCAAATCGGTTATGCCAGCAAGCGTGCCGAATCGCTATTTGCATTCCGAATCGCTGTTGGCATGTTAATTGTACGAATCACTTCGACCGTGTCGAATCATTTCATGTATTAGCATGGCAATCATTTCATCATTTCAAACATGGCTAACGTATCAGGCCATTCGGTCATGCTAAGTCATTTCGCATCAGTTAAACAGGGCGTTCATGCCATCATTTCGATCCTGGCCGCACTCAGATTCAAGTCATGTCGCACTTAGGCACGGATTTGTCTCGGAGTACCCAGGTTACGGCCGTATTACCATACATGTTTCAGAGATTGGCCCACCGCTCGTACGGATGCGGGCTCGAGTCCAGCCTTTGGCATGATATCGGTCATTGGCCACGTATCGGTCTGAATCCGGTCGCATCCGGGATGCATCGATTCGCACTGATTCGCCTAGCCGCTCGGCCTCCTTTCTATACATGCTCCAGAGATTAGATTCGGTTACAAGTTGCTCGGTTTGTTGTAATCTAGTCTTTGTCATGGTTTCATTTCGGTCACCATACCTCTGGGTAGGTCCGGTCGCATCCATAGATGCTCCGATCGGGGCGATCCAGACGCACGACTACCCGGCCTCATTTCGATACATGCGCCAAGGGCGGAATCGCATCACAGGTTGCGTGCATTCTTGATTCTTGCCCCTGTCATGGTATGTCATTTCTGTCATCTTACCACGCCCGGCAGGAATGCAGTCACTTCCCCGCACTAATTCGTGTCGGCGTGCCCTAGGCCGGCCTCATTTCAATACATGCGCCAGGGACGGAATCGCAAAAAAAAAATAAAAAATAAGAGACTTTGATTCTTGTCCTTGTCATGTTATATCATTTCTATGTCACCTTACCACGCCCCCGCGTTAATTGGTCACCTCCCGGTACGAATTCGCGCCGGCGTGCCCTAGGCCGGCCGCATTTCTACAAAAAAAAAAAAAAAGAGAGAAAGGGGTTCAGTCACTAGACAGTGGCATGACGATCGAGGTCGCTGGCACACGAGTGCTTGCGTTCCAAATGCATACTGTAGCACTTGGAGTCGGACCCGGTGGCAGCTGGATGTCACAGTTCGGCCTCAGCGTACCCAGGCAGTTGGCCTCATTTCACGGTTGTCTCATTTCTGTACGTGCTCCAGAGTCCGGCTCACAGTCACCCCCATACGGTACGAACGGGCCGGGCCCTGTCACGGGAAGTTCATTTCAGTTAAGGCAACATGTCATGTCAGTCATTCGTGTTGTTATCTGTCATTTGATTCCACAGCTGTCTCGGCAGTCGACTTAAGTCACTATCGCCTGTTGTTATCATCCACGTTGGGTTCCGTCGCTCTGGACGGCAGCAGTTTCAGGCTCTTAAATAGGTACTTTCTCTCACACTCTCTCAGGTCAGTCGGATTCAGTAGGTCCACCTGCACCAGCTTGATCAGGGTTCCAGCAGGTAAAAAAAAAAAAACGCAGGGGCACGGGGGGGGCTCCTGCTTTCTCATGGCAGGTACGTATACCGTAGGTGACACGTCCAAACTCATTTCTTGTCACCTCTTTATAGGCCCAGCCTGCAGACACGTGACCAGTCTACTAAGCAACGGGTCTTGGCAGCCGCCATGTCATCAGTCGGCAGCGATGACCTCACCACCCCGCTATCTCCGGCGTCAGCCTCCGAGGCTGGCAGTGTCCAGTCTCTTAGGGCATGGACAATTCCCAGGCTGTCCGCCGAGCTGAGGCGCAGAGGGATACCCTTCTCGTCCGCGGCCAGGAAGGCGGAGCTATTCAGGCTCCTCTTCCCACCACCGGCCGCAGCAGGCCCCAGCAGCCAGCAGGCGTCTCTGGAATCTATTTCAGCCGCCGTCGCTCAGCTACACACCCTCGTGTCTTCCCTGTCTTCCTCGATCGTTGAGGTCCAGGACAGGGTGTCTCGTCTAGAGACCAGCCCGGCTGCCGCGGTTCCGGACCCTGCGGTGGTCCCAACCATCAGTGCACCGGCCGCAGGTAGTGAGCTTGCCACGACTACCGTTCACCCTTCCCACCTGGTGCCACCCAGCGTAAGGAAGGACATTTTAGAGGGCAGAGACGTTAACCTGGCCTCACTCATGATCTCGGTCCATGACTTGGCCGAGAACAAGGCCTACACCTGGGGGGACGTCTCGGTGGTTTTGAAAGCAAAGGATCCGAGGCTCAACAGAAAGCTCACGGTGCCCGAGTTCACGCTCGCTTTCGGCATGTTCAGGGACGTGCTGTGCTTAGCCTCCCCCGGCAGGCGGGAGGAACTGGACCTCTACCTCCATTTGATCGTAGACCTGGGTCACAAATACGGTGGCTCAGCGTTCTACGATTATCATCGGTCCTTCTCGGCCAAAGCCGCGGCCAGATTCTTACAGTTCCATTTGACAACGGACTGGAGCGTAGTGGACACGGAGTTGTTCTGCCGCCACTTCGCGGGTCTACGCTCCCCGCTATGTGCTGTCTGTCAGTCAGCGTCCCACACCACGGTCTGGTGTGCCAACATAGCCTCTGTCCATCCGATAGCTAGCACGGCCTCTACCAGCACGAGCCAGGCTCAGCAGGCCCCGGCGCAAGGGCAGAAGGTGGACAAGTTGGGACGTCCGGTGCGGATGGTTGGGGGAGCCGCCATTTGCAACAACTTCAACTACGGCTCCTGCAATTTCAGCCAGTGCCGGCTCTTGCACGTTTGCACCCTATGCCAGAGGGCGCACCCCAGGGTCCTGTGTGAGGTCAAGCAGAAGAAACCGTGACTAAGCCGGGTCAATGTCCTTTGGCTCGATGTTTACTTGACCTCACACCCCACTCCGTCACTCGCCTGCTTCCTCATCCGAGGTTTCACCGATGGGTTTCATACCGGGCTCATCACCCTGCCCCACTCCACCCACGAATGTCCGAACCTACGCTCAGCAGCAACAGATGAGCCAGCGATTGACGTCCTTCTGCAGACGGAGTTGGATCGGGACTTTATGATAGGCCCGTTCAGTCAGTCTCCCTTTAGTATCTGGAGGGTTAGCCCTATTCAAATAAAAAACGTCTGGTGTATGATCTGTCAGCGCCTCATTCTTCCGTCGTTCCCAGTCTCAACTCGCTCATCCCCTCCGAGGAGTTCTCACTGAAGTACGCTTCGGTAGACATGGCTATCCAGGCCATTCTCAGGGCGGGGGTGGGTGCTTGGCTCTCGAAGGCGGACATATCCGACGCCTTCAAGCTGCTGCCCATTCATCCTTCCCTGTGGTGCTGGCACGGCATCAAGTGGAGGGAGCGATATTATTTCGCGACCAAATTGACCTTCGGGTCTAAGAGTAGTCCTTGGTTATTTGACAAGTTCGCGGAGACCCTGGCGTGGATCCTTCTCCACGAGGCACAGTGCCACGAGGTCATCCATTATTTGGATGACTTCCTTCTGATAGAACCACCCGGGGCTCCCCCAGGGGACTTTGGAAAGTTGAGGACGGTTTTCGACAATCTGAACGTCCCCATAGCGGAACACAAGGTTGACGGCCCCGGCGCACAAGATCACGTTCTTGGGCATCGACCTTGACACGCTTGCCATGCAGGCCAGCCTTCCCGCAGATAAGTTGGACCGTATCAGGATGGTTCTGCGAGAGTTCACCCGGGTGGGGGGATGTACTCAGAAGCAACTTCAGTCTCTCCTCGGGATGCTGAATTTCGCTATGAGGATCATCCCCCAGGGCCGCTCCTTCGTGTCCCGGTTGCTGGTCTTCCTGTCCTACACTCAGGACCCAGACCAGGTCATCAGGCTGGATTCAGCAGCCAGGGCAGATCTGGCCATGTGGGAACACTTTCTTAGTAATTGGAACGGTGTGTCCCTGTTCGCCGCCCCTTGGCCTCCTCAAGCACTAGCCACACCGGGCTTCACTACCACGTCAGCCCTCTTTGAGCTGTTCCCCATCGTAGCAGCCGCTCACCTATGGGGTCACCATTGGTCTGGACAGACTGTGGCTTTCACGACAGACAATCAAGCCACAGCCGAGATCATCAGCAAGGGCAGGTCTAAATCCAGGCCCGTCATGTCCTTCCTCCGCAGACTGGTCCAGCTATCCCTACAACATCAGTTCAATGTTTACTGCTCATTCATTCCAGGGAAGTTTAACTCAGCAGCGGACGCACTCTCCCGTTTTAACTTTATTTCTTTCTTTGAACAGATGCCAGGAGCCTACCATCTTTCAGCCACTATCCCGGATTGGTCACAACTGACCTTGGACTAGCCCCACATTTACGCTCAGCTACTAACATCATCAACGCTTCGCTCGCCCGCAACACCCGTCGGGCCTACCGGACGGCCTGGAGGGCGTTTAATAAGTTCCTGCCCCATCGCCCTCGTGAATCTTCCAGCGTCAAGCAGGTTCTGGCGTTTATCGCTTATTGTCATTCTCACCTAGCACTGTCACACAGCACGATACGCCAGTACGTGGCCGGGGTGCAGCACTACTTGTCACTTCAAGACCCCGCGAGGCCGTCGGTGTTCTCCTGCCACGCAGTGAGGGCTCTACTGCGTGGAGTTCAGAAACACCAGCCGCCAGTCAGCCCGAAGCGGCTGCCTATCACTGGGGAGATCTTTAAGGGGATGTCTGACATCCTGGATAGGTCCCCTTTCGGTCTCCTCCTCAGCACCGTCCTACAGGCTGCGATACACATGGCGTTTTATGGGTTTCTACGGCCCAGCGAGTTCACTCGCAGCCAGCCAGCCGGTCCAGTCTTGCATAGAAGTAATCTCTGCCGCCACCAGGATCACTACGTCCTTCACCTGGCGACGTCTAAAACTCAGCAGCGAGGTTCCGGAGTAGATATTCACCTGTACAGGACTCACAACAACTGGTGCCCAGTTGCCGTGTTAAACCGCTTGACGGCACTGCTATCCGACCGCCCAGGGTCCAGTCCGCTTTTACCCTTTCCAGTAAAACCCCTCAACTCGTCGCAGTTCGTGGAACATGTCCGGGTCCTTCTCGGCAATCTTCAGTTGGACCCCAGCCAGTACTCCGGGCATTCTTTCCGGATCGGGGCGGCCACGACGGCCTCAAGACAGGGGGTTCCGGACCATGTGATCAAGAAACTGGGTCGGTGGAAATCGGCCTGCTTCTCTCGCTACATACCTAACCCACAGTTAGAGATGGCTCAGGCCTTTGCTCGACTTACTCAGTGACATTTACCTTAATAAATAATTATCCCCTACCTGAAGGTTTTTGCCCCCTTATTTTGGTGTACCATACGGTAGACCAAGGCACACTTTCAGGTCTATTTCATGTTGGTACGTTTTGTGTTGTTCCTATGTGTCATCGTTACTCATGTCGTCCGTAGGGCTCTAGACCATAAATTGGAAGGCCGGGTACCGGCCTGAAGTTATAGGAGGAGCCCGGAGGGTATTTAAGCAGCCCAAAGGCCGCCGGTCTTTGTCGGTTTCCTGTGCGAGATACCCACCCACCCTCCCCTTCTAAAAGCCTCTTCCAAGTATTCTTACCCCAGACTGAATACTCACTTCACATTATTCCATAACTACTTCTTATCATTCCTCATCTAGGGTATGCCCCCTTATTTTGGTGTACCATACGGTAGACCAAGGCACACTTTCAGGTCTATTTCATGTTGGTAAGTTTTGTGTTGTTCCTATGTGTCATCGTTACTCATGTCATCAGTAGGGCTCTAGACCATAATTAATAATCGTACACTTACCTGTTCCAGGGTCCAGCGATGCGGGGGGTCGAAGCTCCGTTCCCCCGATCCGCTTGGCGGCGCCGGAATTGCAACTGTGGGCACCCAGCTGTGGCTTCACAGCCAGGCACCCACTGCGCATATGCGAGTGGCGCAGCGCGCCGTGATTGGTCAAGCAGTTACCTGGGACCTGTCACGTGTCCCAGATGACTGACAGGAGGGAGCCCTTCCTGCGCCAAAGGGGAAGTGATGTCACCTTTATGAATTTTTTGGGGGTGCAACACCACTATAAAGTGAATAACTCAACACCAAGTTCACTATATGGACCACTTATGTATTTGTACGTGTTGATCATATCCCCCCTTAATCTCCTCTTCTCAAGAGGAAAAATATTCAGTTCCTCAAATTTTTCCTCATAGGTGAGCTCTTCCATGCCTCTTATCAGTTTGGTTGCCCTTCTCTGCACTTTCTCCAGTTCCCCGATATCCTTTTTGAGAACTGGTGCCCAAAACTGAACTGCATATTCCAGATGAGGTCTTACTAATGATTTGTACAGGGGCAAAATTATATCTCTCCCTCTGGAGTTCATACCTCTCCTAATACAAGAAAGGTCTTTGATCTAAATAAAATTATAATTTATGAGCATATTCATTTCATGCTTGGAGGTATTTCTTTCATACCATCACCTGAACGGGAAGTAATGCTGTGTACACACGACGGTTTTGCTCAAGCTGTCTTGCATACACACGGTCACACAAGTCCGACCGTCAAAAAAATCGGTTACATACAACATGTACGACGGGACTAGAAAACGAAAGTTCAATAGCCAGTAGCCAATAGCTTCCATCTCGTACTTGCTTTAGAGCATGCGTTGTTTTTTTGTACGTCGGAACAGCATACAGACGAGTGGGTTTCCCAAAAGGAATTGGTTCCATTGGAAAAATATAGAACGTGTTCCCTTTCTAGGTCCGATGGGGCATGCACATGGTCGGAATATATGATGAAAATCTCCCGTCTGACTTTTTCTGTCGGAAATTCCGCTCGTGTGTACGGGGCATTAAGAGTAATCTCCCTCATGAGAACACAGACAGCAAAAAAAAAAAATCCCTAATCCTGAGTGTAAAAGAGGTTTTAGGCCTGGTTCACACCAGCGTTTTAGCCTATGTTCAAACTAAATTATACACTTTCCCAACAGGCACAGAAACTTGTTGGCCTTTAGAAGACGCGAAGTGCTGCACTTAATTGTTAAAGTAGAGCTCCAGCACCCACAAAAAAATTTAAAGTCAGCAGCTACAAATACTGTAGCTGCTGACTTTTAATATTAGGACACTTACCTATCCAGGGATCCCGCAATGTCGACACCCCAGTCGATTTTTTAATCAGCTCATGGGTACTGCCGCCGCCATTCCTTCTAAGGGAATCTGCCAGTAAAGCCTTGTTGCTTCACAGCCGGTTCCCTACCGTGCATGCGTGAAGCGCGCTGTGCTTTGTGAATGGCCTTGGTAGAGGGCCGCACCCCCCCGAAAGGTGCCAAATGTGACAGCGGAGGGGGGGGGGGGGGGAGAAAACAAGCAGAGCTTCTCCTTTTGGATGGAGCTCCGCTTTAATGGCACCTTCATGTATCTGCTAACACTCGCATTTTCTGTGCGGTATGATTTTGCAGAAGGGTCAGGGACTTCTTTTGCGTGTTTCTTATGTATAGGACAGCCCATTGAAATAAATGGGACTCCCTGCATGGGATGCATGGGAACACGAGGGAAATGTGTTCTGTCTGCACATGCAACACCATCCAGTACACTGCATTATGTGGGCAGCAAGAGGTTAATATTGCTAAGCCAATTTTGTTATTTCCACATCTTACCACGCAGCACAGCCACTTCTTTGCCCCCCATTCATAGATCACCTCTCTGCTAATTTGACAGATAACTATGTTGATTTTCTATCCAATTAGAAGTTTGGAATAAAAAAAGGTGACATAGGAACTGCCTTACTGAACCAGAGAATAGGTGTGTCACGTGCCTGGCTGTGTGGTGTGGCATAAGTATGTAAATAATAAGACTGGCTGAACAGCTGCAAAGCTTTTGGCAGCTAAAATCCCTGTACCACTTTAGCCTGTGTAGCGCTACTCCTGTAGGGGCTGTTGGTAATAGCAGTTTTTTTTCCTGAATGGTACAGAAGCTGCCAGTTCCCACAAGCACCAGTCCATGCACACAAGTTCCAATAACTCTGTCTGGGGCATGTCTTTTTGACAATCTCTCCAGGGATTGGCTAGGATGTGATAAATATTCAGACTGGTCATTGGACTCTCCCAGCCCTATGTATTAAAAACGTCTTTCAGAAGCAGGGGGAAGCAGTCAAACCACCAGCCTGTGAAACCCAGAACAGACTAGAACAAACAATCACTGCTCCCTTGACTACAAAGTGCCAAAAAATCTATTTGCATAGCATCCTATAGTAGGAGGGTGCTACATGTGGGTTCTGGTATTAATGGTTGCTCGTGATGAAATGCTAAAATTAATAAAAGCTCTTAAAAGGTCCCGTATTCTTACTCCAAGAAATTACTCTTTCATGACTATGGGGGCTGCCATTGCTCTAGATACCTGACTGCATCTGACTGACTACAGTCCCAAAACAAGAACTTTGTAACTGAGTAAAAATTATCAGAACCACTTTCAGTATGTCTATACTTGTTCATGGTCATCATCTTAGACAGCATTGAAGTCAAAGCATAAGAATGACAGCCAGGGAACTAGCATTCTTCAAAGAGAGTTCAGTAATGGCAGCCTTCAATAATCTTGCATAACAGTGTCCCTTTAAAGCATAAAAAGCAAAAATTAGACAGCACTGAAAGCATATAATATATGCCCTAAATACTTATAAATGTGATAAAACATATATCAAGTACAATAAATATATAACAAAAGTGACCATATGCCCTAAAAAGATTAAATGGTGAAAGAACTAGAGGTTTCCACCACCGATCTCAATCTGCAATCAAATACAAAGTCCAATGGTGATTTGACTAAAAATTTCCATCACCCAGTGATTCTTTCAAATCATAAGAATATCAAAACTCATGCCCTTCACCACACTTAGGAACTGCACTTACCCAGAGGGCATACCTTTCCTTTTATAGATAAGGCAAATACAGCTTGTGTGTCTCCCAGTAGGACTGTGCTCCCAGAGACTTGCCCTGCAAAGCAGGGAGAAGAAACAAAGATCTTTAGTAATAAGCAGCACACATTATACAAATTAACACTTGTGAGGCACACATTTAAACCCTTGATCACCCGAGCCATTAACCCCTTCCCAGCCAGTGTCATTAGTACAGTGACAGTGTATAGTATTATAATTAAAGAAAAAGCAATAATACTATAGTATTATAATTGATCACTGTATTAGAGTCACTGGTGATGTCAGTGGTAGTTAGTCAGTTCAAACTCAGCATCAGTTAGTGTCCGATTGCTCGCCGCATTATCGCAGTCCCATTAAAAGTCGCTGATCACTGCCATTAGTAGTATAAAAAAAAAAAAAAATTCCAGTATGCATACCATAGTTTGTATACACTATAACTTTCAGGCAAACCAATCAATATACACTTATTGGGATTTTCCAAAGACATGTAGTAGAATACATTTTGGCCAAAATTTATAAAGAAATTTGTTTTTTTTTTTAATTTATTTTTTTATTGGAATATATGTTTTATAGTAGAACGTTAAAAATATATATTTTTTCCAAATGTTTAGTCTTTTTTCATTTCTATAATACAAAACGAAAAACTCAGTGTTGGTCAAATACCACCATAAATATGCTCTATTTGTGTGAAAAAAAATTATATAAATTTTGGTTGGGTACAGCATATTATATTGTCCATGGGTACCATTATGAGGGCAGAAAGGTGCTAACTGAGCCCAGATTCACACTGTTGCGGTCTACATGCAGTGTGTCTGGGGTGTGATTTGAGTCACGGATTTGTATGGCTCAAATCGCACCGTATTCGCACCAAACTGGTGCAGGACCCTTTATTTGTCCGCACCAGAATCAGAACGCATGAGTGTTCACACCCATGAGATCCAATTCTGCAAATTTCGCTGCATTTTGCAAACCGATTGCAGGGTGACGTTAACATACACTCCGACAAAGCTTTGCATGGACGGTTTGAGATTTAGATGCGGTGCCTAATCCGCAGCGAATTCCCTGTGAATTTGCGCCACATCTAGTGTGAACCCAGGCTGAAAAAGTGTCTTTGAACCTGTAGCTACACTCTATATTTCTACACTACAACTGTGTAACCTAAGCTGTCTTAATTATTCTAAACTCAGGATAATGTGCGGGAGCTGGAACAGCGACTGGCCCTCTTGGAGATAAAGACAGATACAAAAGGAGATGTGGCCAATTTACAGATAGAACATCAATCTGTCCAAAATAAATTGGTAAGTAAAATTATTTGCCAAAATTGCTTTACACAGCTTCAAGAAAGCAAACTTGTATTGTTGCATTCCAAACAATGTTATGATTATAGCGATTATATACATATATAAGGCCTCACATACACTGATCTTAAAGTGGTTGGAAAGTCAGAAGGTTTTTTAACATCTTCTCTGTGCAGCAGCCCGGCCCCTCTCAGCCCCCTCTAATACTTACCTGAGGTTCCTCTCTGTCCAACGATGTCCATGAATGTCTCAGCCGTCCGGGATTCTCCCTCTTGATTGGCTGAGAGACAGCAGCGGCGCCATTGGCTCCCACTGCTGTCAAAGTCATCTAGCCAATCAGGGGAGAGAGGAGGTGAGCTGGGTGGGGGGTCCGTGTCTGAATGGACACACAGAGCTGCAGGTCAGCTCGGGTGCCCCATAGCAAGCTGCTTGCTGTGGGAGCACTCAACAAGAGGGAGGGGCCAGGAGAGACAAACAGGGACCCAAGAAGAGGAGGATCCGGGCTGTACTGTGCAAATCCACTGCACAGGGCAAGTAAGTATAACATGTTTGTTATTTTTATAGAAAAAAAAAAAAACGAGACCTTACAATCATAGAATTTACATGTGTTTGGTGTTTTTTCAGCCTGTAAAAGCTATGTGTCCATGCACTCATAGGCGTTTACAGGCATATTGGAAAAGGAATGTATACAGGGCTTTACAGGCTTCAAAAAAACACCAAAGGCGTGTTCAGGAGAAGAGCTGATGAGCATAAAAAAAACACAGAATGCGCCTAAACATGTGTACATACGTCTAAAACTAAATGCATTTAGGCGTATTTGAGCAATTTGCATGTTAATGCATTCCAATAGCGAGAATAAAATAATATTCTGGCCAATGGAATCCATTAACTTTCAAATGCTTGATGCGCCTAAATGCGATTAAATGAACCATAAACGTGTGTGGCTTTTGGTGCGTTCTTTTTAAGCAGCTTTTCTCTTGCCAGGAGTTCTGCCATTCAGATTTGGAATACTTTAATAATCCCAAACGTAAATTACTAAAGGATTCAGAGAAGCAAAGCAAATGCCCTATGTGCATGAGGCCCAAGTGTTACATAGTTATGGCTGTAGGTGACAGTGCACGTTGTATATAAAGTATGTATTATCTCTTCCATGCCTCCAAGCAGGGCCGTCTTTAATATTGATTGGACCCTGGGCAAAACTTTTCTTGGGGCTCCCCCCCCCCCATTCAGTTTCACTCTCCATCTGCTCTGAGACATACAATAAATAACAGCTAGACTCCAAATCAGTTTACTTAATCAGATCAGGCAGCTATTGCGATTGGTTGCCAGAGGTTACAGTGTATCATTACCGCTCACTGACTGGTTGCTAGAGGTTACAGCACACACTACGGCTCACTGATTAGTTGCTAGAGGTTACAGCACATGATTTCTGCTTGTTGATTGGTTACTAGAGATTACTGTGGATATGACCTCAGGGGAGTATGATATACATATGAATGCCGCCGGCCGCCACTATTTTACATATGAATGCCACTGCTATTTACATATGACGGTAATGCCGGTAATTTACATTACAATTGCAATTTACAAACACAGGGTCTGCAGGTGAGTCATCTGTACACAATAGAGCAGAGCTGGGCAGGATTAGTAGCAGCACTTCACACTGAGATATTGGGACACATCACAGGACTAAAACCTCAAGGGACGAGGGAATTTAAACCAGGATAGTTGGCAAGTATGAGGCAGCTGCTTTGGGCCCCACAACAATGACAGGGCCCAGGGCAGCTGCCCCTTTTGCCCTGCCTTAAAAACGGCCCTGCCTCCAAGTGTGCTGGAAGAAATAATTAATGTATATAATGGATCTGGATTGCTATATGTCCTGCGATTGCATTTTGTAAAAATTCTAGCAAATTCCCAAAGAAACAGATCTTAAAAACATTTTATCATTGTTAAAGTTAAAGGTTCTGCTTAAAGTGGAACTATGGGCAAAACAAAAAATTATATATATGATGCAGCCTGTCTCTAGCATTAGAACAGAAGTTTTTGTTTTTCTGTGCTCCCGTTGCATAGTTGTATCACCTATTGATCCCGCCAGTAGATGTTTTTCATTTTCTGTAATAGGGTGAAAATTCTATTAGTTTGTGCAGCAGCCTTGTCACCGTGTCCGATATGATAGTTTTTGGTGTGAGCTTTGATCACATAACTACTGTAAGGTTTTAATGGTTTGCGTTTTTGTTCTGTGAAAAGAGTGAGTCATCAGCACTTTCACCCATAGCAGCCCCCTTTCCCCTAAGGTTACTAGGCCTATGGGTACTAGGATGCCACCGGGACTTAAGCCGCAGTGCAATATTCACAAAACAGAGATGCTCCTTAGCAACCCAAGAGAGAGAGAGTTCATGATGAGATTCAGATGGCTGAAGGATGCAGAGTGATTGAAGGTAGATGCAGTATGTAGTATGCAGGAGTGACCAGGATTAGTAACTGGCTATACACCGAGCTCCTTGGGGCCATGACAGGCAGCAAGTAATGACAGTGTTTGTTATCCAATCAGGGTTCAGGACAAGCAGCAATCAGTAATGCAATCCATATCCAAACAAGATTCAGGGCAGGTGGCAATCAGTAACATAATCCATATCCAGGAAAGAGTCAGGGGAGGTGGCAATCAGTAACATAATCCATATCCAGGAAAGGGTCAGGGGAGGTGGCAATCAGTAGCATAATCAATATCCTGGCAAGGATTAGGACAGGCCGTAATCAGTGTAATCCATATGCAGGCAAGGGTCAGGGCAGGTGGCAATCAGCTTAATCCATATTCAGGCAAGGATTAGGCTGCATTCACACCTGAGCGTTTCAAAGGCGGGCTTTTTACCATTATTTCACTGCGCTTTTGCCGCAACTTTGTACAGGTCACCAATGTAAAAGGCAGAAAAATGCCTGTAATCTGCCCCAAAGAAATGTATGTTCTTTTTTGAGCTTAGGGCGTTTTTCAGGCGTTTTTCTTCAGGTGACAAAACGCTCAGATGTGAACAGGTGCCATTTGAAAATGAATGGGATTTTGCTTGTTGGGCGTTTTTTGGGCATTTTACGAGCGTTTTATGAGCTGAAAACGCTCAGGTGGGAATGCGGCCTTAGAGTGAATATGTCAATCACTTGCATATTTCATTATCCAGGCAAAGGGTCAGTAGACAATCCAGAAACAAGGCACAGGAGCCAGAACGCTAACATTGTGAAAAAGGAAAATTTAAAAACACACTGCTTCTATCCAGTGGAGACAGAAATAGGCAGACAGAGCTTATCTGCTGCTTAACAGGGATGCCACCCGAGGGAAGCACCTCCGCTATAACAGTCAAATATTGTGTTGCATCACTTTTTGCAAAAAAAAAAATTTCATTTGTCTGTGCCCTGTGCCTTCGTTATTGAAACTGCCCATCATGGTGAAGTGGGCCAGAGCTGGACCATGGAAACTGTAGTTGATACTTGTATAATAGAGCGCCCAAGGTTTTTAGGGATCCCAGAAAGATCTTAAATATGTGAAAGTAACTTCTGTTGACTCTAGGTCACTTTACCAGGTAAGGAATGTCCACAGGTTCACATTAGGATATTATGATCTGTATATGTAGAGAAGGAGTGGGTGTTTCACTCTGTTCTCATCAAAGAAGCTCCTAAAAGGAAAATACTTCTTGGATAGACCTTACACTGAGTTTCTATGAAATACCCATACATTACATTTATATTTACCTTATAAATAAATAATAATTAATAATAATTATTATTATTATTATTAAAAAAAGAAAGAAAATGTAATTTAAAGCACTTCAGTAAATATTTAAAGTGGTGTTTCCACCAAAAAAATTGCTTAAAATTCATTAAGAAAAAAAAAAAAAAAATTATTGATTTTTTTTACTCACCTCTAAATGGCTGTTGCTAGGGGGTCCCTCGTAGTCTGCCTCCTTTAGTGCCCGGGCACTGACATCACTTCCCCTCGGCGCAGTCAGTCATCTGGGACACGTGACAGGTCCCAGATGACTGTGCGGCGTATCACGGCGCGCGGCGCCGCTCGCGCATGCGCAGCGGGTGCCCGGCTGTGAAGCCACAGCCGGGAGCCCACAGTAAGAATGCCGGCGCCTCGGGAACGAGAGGGGGCTTCGTTCCCCTGCATCGATGGACCCTGGTAAGTGTCCGATTATTAAAAGTCAGCAGCTGCAGTATTTGTAGGGGGCACCCCACTTTAAAGTCTATTTAAACACACAAACAAAAAATGTATGTAATGCAGATTACCAGTTCTCGAAGTAGAAATATAGGAAAATTTTTATTTTCATTTTGGATAGACTAAGAGAGGGTTATAACCCCTGTTTTATTTTTTGCCCTCTATGTCCCATTGGGGAAATTTCCCTTCACTTCCTGTCCCATAGCCAAACATGCAGTGATTTTCTTTCACTTTCACTTTCAATAATAATGGTAAACAGGACAAATTGAGAGGGTGAATCTGCCAATGCGGGGGCGGGGGGACATAGATAGCATGGTCTGCATTTGTTTTTCCATGGTAAATGTAACGAACCAGAAGTGACAAACAAAAGAAGTTAAATGTGAGCAATAATACACTTTAACATTGCTGTTCGTTTTTGTGTTGTTTTGAATAGAAAGCTCTGGAGGACAAGCTGGCAGAGTTTCCCACTGCAGATAAGCTGAGCACTATGGTACAGTGGGAAACATTGCATGAGACTTTGGTGAGACGTCCAGTGAATGTGGTAAGTAAAATAGACGGTAATGTTTTTATCACTGCTAGAGATAGTCCTGCAGAATGCCATGTCCACGTTCCGCAACTTAAAGCTGAACTCCGGGCACAAAAACGTTTATTTAGGTATACTCCTCAATAGCCAAATGGTATAAAACCACTTTGTGTTCACCAAATACCTTTTTAAACAAAGTTATTACCTTGTAAAAGTAGCAGTGACATCATCAGTTGCTGTACATAGCCTGTTCAGAGAGCAGAGCGGAGGGAGGGATCCAACAGGCCTCACCCATAACCAACTGCCTGCAGAAAACTTCAGAAGGGGGCGGAGACAAGGCCAGTCACCCTGCACAAAGGAGAGACCTGGTCTTTATTACAGGAAGCTCCTGCACAGAGGTAAAGCTTCAGTTGATTAATGCACAGATCTGTAGGAAATACACAAAGCACACCAAGTAAGAATACACATGATGAATGAATTTAGACAATATTTACTTATCCCGGAGTTCAGCTTTAAAAGTCAAAAATTTCAGCAAAGAACAGTATACCATAGCATTATTGTCAGTGAAAACACATCTCATTCCCAGTGTTCTAGTGTTTCATATAAGCTCACATAGGACAAGTATCAAACACCAAAAAACTGAAATACATGTTGATGCACCAGAAAACACTATCAATATGCCCCAGGTGCAAATGGGCGCTATAGATAAACAATGGCAATCCTCTTGTCATGCATTAATGTGCATTGAGCAACTTGTTCACAAGTATGAATGGGGCCTTATGGCGTGTACACACGATCGGACTATCCGGCAGACAATCCGCCCGTGTGTGTGACTTAGAAAGAAATTTTGACTCATAATTATCCGCCGGACTGCCAATCTGGCCGTCTGTGTGCTAGTCCGCAAGACTTTTGAAATGAACGGACTTGCCCACACACGGAGTAAAGTCTGTTCATTTGGAACGTGACTCCAGGTAGATGGGACTAGCGAAGAAAGTCAACGACGCCGCCTCGATCGACGAGAGTGACACCTTGCTAGCCCCGTCACCTGGTATGGATTTAAAGGGGAATCCCTACGCTATCTTCTGCTCTTTTACTAGCGGCCCGGGGATCTTCTTCCGACTTAGGGGTCTTGTCCCGCTCTTCGGTTCTTCTTGCCGGGCCTCCGCTTTCTTCTTGCAGCTCTTTTACTATCGTTGGCCCGGTTTTCTGCTTCGTCGCTGTTGTCGCCACCGCCACCTTCTGCTTCTTCTTCTTTCTTTGTCTTTTCAGCTCCTGTGTTCCTGTATCCTGCCTATGTTCCTGAGCCTACCCGTTGTGACCCGGATTGACCTGACTACTCTTGATCTTCTCCCGCACTTGACCACTGGCTTGCCTCCTGGACTTCGCTATCTGCTGACACCTGTGTTTGACCCTTGGCCTCCTTCTGGACTTGTCTCTGCCTGCTTCCTGTGTCTGACGTCCAGCCTACTGCCTGACCTTCCGTGTATGACCCCTGGCTTGTCTCCCAGTTCCTGCTTCAGTGTGGACTTCCTTGTGTTTGACCCTCGGCCTGCATCTCCAGTTGGGTCTCCAGGCTTCATCTCTCAGCCGCAGGTGTCTGAGCCCCGGCCAGCTCCCTCTCTCCAGCCAAGTGCCTGCCCCTTCCTGCACGGGTCCCCTGTTGGCGGAAGTCCTACCGTCTCCACTGCCTGCTGGCAACCCATGCCCCTCCGTGCCCAGTGTCACTGTTCCACTCCCAGGGGCACTGTGCACCCAGCTGCAAGGGAAGCCACTCTCAGCAACTCGGCCTCGGTGAGTACTCTGATACTAAGCCAGAAACTGTGTCCAGTCTGAAAACAAGAGCACCCAGAGGCCACCATTAAACTAGAGGTTCCCGGGGCAGAGGACCGCCCCCCGGGAACGGCAACACAAGGTCTCAAAAGGTCAGAGGCTATGGTAAGTTTAATCATTAACAAACTAGTTAATGATGGTCTCGTGTGTGATTGACACTGGGTCCAAAGTCACTGTTATGGAGTAAGAGTTCTAAGCCTAGTGGTTCTGGACCAGTTGGCCTCCACCTGGCTGTTCCTGAAGGTGGCCAATAACCTACCTATTATGGTGGATGACCAGGTAGTTGAGCGTGTTGGGGTTGTGGTGACCCGCAGTCCCATATGTTCAGCAATGCCTATCATCCTGGGCATTAATGTCCAAAAGGACCTGGACATACTCCGCCTACTGGCCAAGACTGAACAAATAGGAAAGCCTGCACAGGGCTGTGGCCTGCTAGCTGTTTGGCTTAATGTGATCTGGGCCATCAAGGCCTACTAGAAAGAAGCTAGACGGCAGTGGAAGTTGTCCATACCCCCCCCAAAACAAAAGCTACTCCTGGCGCCCCTCCAAGAAGTCATCTGGCCCCTAACTGTTGGGACCCGCAAGAAGCTACAAGAGACCACAGTGATGGCAGAGCCCTGCAAAGACCTCGGGTGCCAGGGGAGTGGTTGGCAGCTCGCAGCTTATTCAAGGTCCACAGGGGTAAGGTTCTAGTCCAGCTCATCAACTTTGGAACTAGTTCCACTCCTGAATCACACCACCATTGCAGACCTCTACGTGGTACCCAGTCAGGGCCAGGGGTGGAAGCTGTGTGTTCCCTGTTCCAAGCCGCCATGGCCTTCCTGGGCAATGAACAATATAGAAAGTTGCTAACACAACAGGCCATCACCTTCACGAATACCCTCTGCCTCAACAACATCTTCTCCATTAAATTACTAGAGAAGTACCTACTAATCTTCCCAACTAGTCCTGAGGACTATGGCTACACTGAGGCAATTCTCCACCCATCTTGGAGCGTTACCACCATATTCTCTTGGCCCTCTTGCCAGGGGTGTCAAGGACATACTCCGTAACATGCTTCAGAGTAGGCAATCTGAGAGATCCACAGCTGGTGGGCTGCCATTGTTGTTTTAGCACGAAAGAAAGACGGTAGCCTGAGGTTCTGTGTGGACTATCACAAGCTGAATGCCTTTACGCACTAGGATGCCTACCCCTCACTCATGGTGCTGGGCCAAGCCCGGTACTTCTCTACGCTCAACCTAGTGAGAGTCTACTGGCAAGTCCCAGTGAGGGAACAGGACCAGGAGAAAACAGCCTTTATTACTCACCTGCTAAACAACACCCCCAATACCTTCCAATGGTTGATGGAGAGGTGTATGTGGGACTACAGTTTAATCTATTTTGACAATGTCATTATTTTCTCCAAACCTTTAGAGGAGCACATTCAAGATCTGTACCAGGTGTTCACCCGCCTGGCCCAATACAGGTTAAAATTGAAGCCCAGCAAATGCTGCCTGATGCAACAGGGAATCCAATATCTGGGGCACATGGTGGAGTCTTGGAGAGTCTCCCCAGACCCATCCAAGGTCCATGCAGTACCGGAGTGACTTCCACCTAATACTATCACTGAGCTACGCTCTTTCGTGGGACTGGTGGTCTATTATTGGTGGTTCATCTCAAAGTTTGCACAGATCTCTGCATCTCTCACCCAGCTGTTAAGCGGTCAACCTATGCAGAAAAAAGAGGGCTCTTCCCCCTCTACCTAGTCCCATTGGCAGGAACCACAGCAGTGAGCCTTTGGTGCTCTGAAACAAAACCAGAAATCTGCACCCCTCTTTGTCTTTGCCGATTATTAAACCCTACTGAGTATACATGGATGGGAGTTAACAGGGCCTGGGGGATGTCCTGGCCCCGGAGCAGGATGGATGTGAAAGACTTATTAGCTCTGGTGTGGGCCATCATGGAAAAGTTTGCGGAGTACCAGGTCTTCACAGACAATAACTCCCTCACCTACTTATAAACAGCCAAACTGCGGGCACAAGAACAGAGGTGGGTAGCCTGCCTGGCTTGCTTCAACTGCAAGATGCATTACAACCCTGGGAAGTTCAACAGACATGCAGATGCCCTCTCCCGCTTTATGCTGCAATGCCCAAGTGAGGATGTGGATTTGAGTTGGGAAGACCGTCTGGAGTCCTGAGGCAATTTTCTGTATTGACAGGCACACATTCCCACTGAATAGTGGGATATTCTACAAATTGTGGTCCCCCATTCGCACATTCTTTAGGTCTGTCAAATGCTACATGCCTCTACTGGACATATCGGGGATCATACAGAAGCCCTGGTCAAAAGATATTTATTTTGCCAATGACTAGCTATCAGGCTGGTACGTACCTGACTGGTGAGTCCACTTGGGCAGAGGGGAGGTCTCCCGTACGGATCCCACTATCGGCCCCTGGAGATGGGTACAGGAGGCACGAGAGTGAGGAAGGGTAAGAGAGCCTGGTGCAGGGTGTCCGGATGTGGTGAGGAGAGTCAACTGGAGACCGGGTGGAGTGCAGGTATGCGGGATACACAGGTGGAGATTCCACAGGTGGGTGATGTGAGTAAGGGTATGCAGGATATCCAGAAGATGTGGTAAGTCCAGGTATAAGCCCCACTGGGGACAAGATGGGGTGCAGGTATGCGGGATACACAGGTGGAGATTCCACAGGTGGGTGATGTGAGTAAGGGTATGCAGGATATCCAGAAGATGTGGTAAGTCCAGGTATAAGCCCCACTGGGGACAAGATGGGGTGCAGGTATGCGGGATACACAGGTGGAGATTCCACAGGTGGGTGATGTGAGTAAGGGTATGCAGGATATCCAGAAGATGTGGTAAGTCCAGGTATAAGCAGATGGGGTGCAGGTATGCGGAATACACAGATGGAAGGAGGCGTGGAATAGGAAGCAGGCACAAGTCTCTCAATAGGAATCAAGATAATCTAGATACCTTCAAGGTCTGGCGGTGTTCCGATGGCGAGGCACAAAAGGGACAAGCATAAGAATGGTCAAACAGGCAGAGGTCGTCAGGCAGGCGGAGATCAAGGAATTCCAAAGGGCAAGCCGGGTCACAGGATCAAACAAGGTTTTAGCAGGTTACAAACACAGGAACAAGGTCTCTGGAGAGCTGAAGATCAGGCAGCACTGGCCAACAGGTGCTGCCTGATTAAGTAGGCTGACTGGCGCCAACAGCACACACAGGTGTGTTCCAATTACTGCGCGCGCGCGCCCGAACGCGTGCACGCGCGCGCGCACGCAAGCCCGCACCCGCAGGAACGCGCACAGGAGTGCGTGCACTAGCGCGCGCCGGCGCGCGGCGGCGCGCACCACCCGGCTGTCTGGAATAGCGGTTTTTGTGACAGTGCCCCCTCCTTAAGGGCAGCCTCCGGATGCCCAGGCGAGTTAACTTGGAAGCGTGTGAGTCTTTGAAGGCTCGTAATAACTCACCCGCATGCAGGTTGTCTTCAGGTTCCCATGAATTATCTTCAGGCCCGTATCCTTTCCATTTGATGAGAAACTGGATCTGATTACGCCTTTTCCTACAATCCAGAATTGCTTCCACCTCGAATTCTTCTTCGTCATTGACAATAATGGGTTTGGGGGGACCAACCCTGCGGCCTGTAAAAGGATTAGGAGTCACTGGTTTTAAAAGAGTAACATGGAAGACTGGATGTATCCTTAGAGAAGTAGGTAAATCCAATTCGTAGGCGACATTATTAATTTTTCTTTTCACGGAAAAAGGACCCAAGAACTTAGGGCCTAATTTTCTGGAGGGGCAGGCCATCTTCAAATTGATGGTGGACAACCAGACCTGATCGCCGGGTTCCAGGATGAGTTCTCCGCGCTTCTTTCCATCAAAGATCCTCTTGTAATTTTCCTGTGCCTTAGTCATGGTCTCCTGTAGTAACTTGTTGTTAGTGGAGAAGAAGTCAAGTGTTTCTGAAACTGCGGGTATGGAGCATTCCGGGATTGACCTGGGTAAAAAGGATGGGTGAAACCCATAATTGGCGAAGAACGGGGTTTGGTTAATACTTGAGTGCAGAGAGTTATTGTATGAGAACTCAGCAATGGGGAGCAAGGAGGCCCAATCATCTTGGGAAAAGGTAGAAAAACAGCGTAGATATTGCTCTAATGTCTGATTGGTTCTCTCGGTCTGGCCGTTTGTCTGTGGATGATATGCAGATGAGAAAGCCAACTCGATTTCCAGAGATCGACAAAGAGCCTTCCAGAATCTTGAGGTGAACTGGACACCACGATCTGAAACTATGTTTGTTGGGACTCCATGTAACCTTACCACTTCTTTAATGAACATTTGTGCAGTTTCCAAAGCTGAAGGGTTACCCTTCATGGGCAAAAAATGTGCCATCTTTGACAATCTGTCCACTATAACAAAAATAGAGGAAAAACCTTCTGAAGGTGGGAGTTCGACAATAAAATCTATTGAAACCATACTCCATGGTCTTTCTGGGACTGGTAAAGGCTTTAATAGACCCCAGGCTCTTGTTCGGCTAGTCTTATTCCGGGCACAGACACAACATGATTCGACATATCTCTTACAATCTTTGGTCAGATGGGGCCACCAGAAGGTACGTAGTAGTAGATCGGTTGTTTTGGAGATACCAAAGTGCCCAGCCAGTTTGTGGTCATGACATAACTCTAATATATGTAACCTCAATTTTTCTGGAACCACAATCTTGCCTTCATGCCAAAACAATCCATCTTTACTGGAAACTCCATCCAAGGGAGGCATCCCAATGGAGGCTTGTTTGATCCGAGATATGAGGTCTTCTTGTAAGAGTAGGAAATTCCCGGCGGGTAGAATGGTGTCGGGAGGAATATCGTGCTCGATATCCAAGAACATCCGAGAAAGAGCATCTGGCTTACTGTTTTTGGAGCCTGGCCGATAGGTTATGTGGAGTTGGAAACGTGAGAAGAATAGAGCCCACCTGGCTTGTCGTGGCCTTAATCTTTTAGCTGTTCTCAGATACTCCAAGTTTTTGTGGTCGGTGTACACCAGAACAGGATGCGCAGCCCCCTCCAATAGGTAGCGCCATTCTTCCAAGGCTACTTTGATGGCGAGAAGTTCCCTGTCGCCCACATCATAATTTCGTTCTGAAGAGGTTAGTTTGCGGGAGAAGAAACCTACTGGAAAAAGAAGAGCCTTGGCACCCTGTCGTTGGGATAGCACCGCCCCCACTGCAATCTCCGAGGCATCGACTTCTAAAACAAATGGCAAGGCTGGGTTCGGATGTTTGAGGATAGAGGCAGAAGTAAAAAGTTCTTTAAGTCTTTCAAAGGCCCGTTGTGCTTTGGAACTCCAATGAAACCGAATTCCCTGTCGAGTAAGTTCAGTGATGGGTGAAATAATAGAGGAGAATCCTTTGATAAATTTTCTGTAGAAATTGGCAAAGCCAATGAAGCGTTGTACTCCCTTTCTGTCTATGGGTGCTGGCCAATCCAAAATGGCGGATACCTTTTCGGGGTCCATTTTGATTCCTTCTGCTGATATGATTAGTCCCAAGAATTGTACGCTCTGGATCTCGAAGTTACATTTTTCAAATTTTGCATACAGTCCATGTTGTCTTAGACGGGTAAGGACGTTTCGGACATGTCTGCGGTGGTCGGTCAAGGAGGGAGAGAAAATTAGAATATCGTCCAAATAAACAATAACGTACAAATCCAGATAATCATGGAAGATGTTATTAACGAAGTGTTGGAAGGTTGCTGGGGCATTACATAATCCAAATGGCATGACGAGGTACTCGTAGTGCCCAAACCGAGTACGGAAGGCCGTTTTCCACTCTTCCCCTTTTCGAATGCGGATTAGGTTGTAAGCCCCCCGAAGATCCAGTTTTGTGAAGATTTTGGCTGTACCCAGCCTTTGAAAAAGTTCTGGTACCAATGGAAGGGGGTATCTGTTCTTGATGGTAATCTTGTTTAATTCACGATAATCAATGCAGGGGCGAAGAGAATGATCTTTTTTTTCGACGAAGAAGATACCCGCACCGGCCGGGGATGTGGAGGGACGAATGAACCCTTTTGCCAGATTCTCGTCTATGTAATCCTTTAGAGTGCCCAATTCCTGTTCCGTAAGTGGGTAGATTCTTCCGAAGGGAACTTCTGTTCCGGGTAGAAGTTCTATGGGACAATCATAAGGCCTGTGTGGCGGAAGTGTCTCTGCCCCCTTTTTGCTGAACACATCTGCAAAGTCCCGGTAAGGTTCAGGGATGGACTGGTAGAGTTCTGAGTCAGTACCCAGGCATAGGAGCGAAGCCGGTTCGTCGGGTCTTCCATAGTGACAGTTCTGATGGCAATAACTGGAAGAAAACTGAACTTCACCTGTAGCCCAGTTGATACTGGGGTTGTGAGCACGCAACCAAGGCATTCCTAAAATTATCGGGAAGAGAGGTGAAGGTATGACATCCAACCGTAAGAGCTCCTGGTGTTGAGATCCTATGGTGGTCAGAAGGGGTTCCGTTTCCTGGGTGACTGGGCCGGAACTAAGTGTGGAGCCATCCGCCAGGTGGACCGCAAGGCCCCGTACTTTGGGTTGAAGAGGGATGCCATGGTTGGTTGCAAAAACTTGATCAATGAAGCAGCTGCATGCTCCTGAGTCAATGATGACTGATACTGGAATGCTCCGACCGGAGAGCTGCAAAACAATAGTGAGAGCCAGGTGAGTGCCGGTTGGGAGTAAGACGGGTGCACATAAAGAAGAAGCAGACAACCACTTACGTGTCTTGTTGGGGCACATTCTTGCATAGTGTCCAGATTCCCCACAATACAAACATAGATTATGGGCCCGTCTGCGCATCTTTTCCTCAGGGGTCAGGGAAGGCCGAATTAGTCCGATTTGCATTGGTTCAGGAGCCCCAGAAGCCAGGGTAGATGAAGCTGAAGGGACTGAGTTAGAAGGACCAGGTACTTTGGGAAGCATCCAAAAGGGGCGAGAAGGACCAGAGGATCTTTCGGCCCGTCTTTCCCTAAGACGGCGGTCAATTTGAACTGAGAGATTAATGAGTTCATCTAAGGACTGAGGAATACCAACACGAGCCAACTCATCTTTTAGAGAATCTGATAGTCCTCTGCGAAATTGGTGTCGCAGTGCTGCATCATTCCACTCTGTATCAGAGCTCCAGCGTTTGAATTCCACGGCGTAATCCTCGGCCGTTCTGCGACCTTGCTGTAAGGATTGTAATGCGGTTTCAGCCGTGGCAGCAGGTTGAGGGTCCTCATATAGCTGAGCCATTGCAGTGAGGAAGCGGTCCAGGGAGTCCAGGGACGCAGACTTCTGTTCCAAAAGGCGGTGGGCCCAGGTTTGTGGTTCACCAGTCAGAAGGGAGATGATGAACCCCACTTTTGTAGCTTCCAAAGAAAAAGTCTGTGGTTGTAGAGCGAAATAAAGTTCACACGCATTGCGAAACGCACAGTATTTACTTCGTTCCCCAGAGAATCTTTCCGGTATTGGTACCTTGGGTTCTGGTGGTAGCATGATCACGGAGGGTGCTTGAGGGTACCCAACAGAAGACGCCACCTGGGGGACAGAAGATGCAGACATGGTTTGGACTTGTTCTTCCAATCGAGAATAGCCTTCCTGTAGGCCTTTCACAGCTTGGGATAGACCCGCTAGATGCCTGCACATATCCTCCATGGGAGAGGCCCCCTGCCCGGACTCAGTCATGGCTGCCTGATACTATCAGGCTGGTACGTACCTGACTGGTGAGTCCACTTGGGCAGAGGGGAGGTCTCCCGTACGGATCCCACTATCGGCCCCTGGAGATGGGTACAGGAGGCACGAGAGTGAGGAAGGGTAAGAGAGCCTGGTGCAGGGTGTCCGGATGTGGTGAGGAGAGTCCACTGGAGACCGGGTGGAGTGCAGGTATGCGGGATACACAGGTGGAGATTCCACAGGTGGGTGATGTGAGTAAGGGTATGCAGGATATCCAGAAGATGTGGTAAGTCCAGGTATAAGCCCCACTGGGGACAAGATGGGGTGCAGGTATGCGGGATACACAGGTGGAGATTCCACAGGTGGGTGATGTGAGTAAGGGTATGCAGGATATCCAGAAGATGTGGTAAGTCCAGGTATAAGCAGATGGGGTGCAGGTATGCGGAATACACAGATGGAAGGAGGCGTGGAATAGGAAGCAGGCACAAGTCTCTCAATAGGAATCAAGATAATCTAGATACCTTCAAGGTCTGGCGGTGTTCCGATGGCGAGGCACAAAAGGGACAAGCATAAGAATGGTCAAACAGGCAGAGGTCGTCAGGCAGGCGGAGATCAAGGAATTCCAAAGGGCAAGCCGGGTCACAGGATCAAACAAGGTTTTAGCAGGTTACAAACACAGGAACAAGGTCTCTGGAGAGCTGAAGATCAGGCAGCACTGGCCAACAGGTGCTGCCTGATTAAGTAGGCTGACTGGCGCCAACAGCACACACAGGTGTGTTCCAATTACTGCGTTCCAATTACGCGGCGGCGCGCACCACCCGGCTGTCTGGAATAGCGGTTTTTGTGACACTAGCGAAGTGGGTAAAACAAGCTTGCTGGGAGTGTGTAGTCTGCACCGTGCAAAAGGCTCCCCCAGAAAAGAGCACCCAATGACTATCACCACCTCGGAACCATTTGACCTGGTGACTATGGACTTCCTTACAGTGTCCAGCTCTCGCTCTGGGTTTCGCTATGCCCCAGTCTTCATGGATCATTTCACTGAGTTCATTATGGTAGTACCCACCCAGGACCAGACAGCTACAACCACAGCTAAACTGTTTCATGTGGTTCAGCCATACGGTTGCCCCAGACGTATACTCTCAGACTGGGGCCCAAATTTTGAATCACAGATATTGTTCGAGCTCTGCCTTCTGAGTGGTATTCGGAAGTCCCATACCATGCTTTGTGTTATAGGAATGCACGCTACTATGTATAGTTTAAAATAAAATTTTAATAAACCATGAAACTCCAGTGAATATAGTGGAATAAAAATAAACCATGAAACTCCAGTGAGTATAGTGGAATAAAAAATCAGAGTGAACTAAAAAAAAATAAGTATAATGGATGTGAATAGCTGCAACCACTTAGTAGTGTACTCAAAATCACTATGTAAACAAATGCAAAAAGGAGGGGGAGTGGTGTGCTTATTCAATATAGTGTGCCTTTAACCTAAAACACAAAAATAAAATAAAGTAAAATAAAATACGGTGCAAAAAAAAAAAAAATGGTAGGAATCAGTTTATATAGAGATGGATCTCATAAAATGGTAGCTTAACAGAAGAAAAATAAGACATCAATCCAACATAGATTGTAAAATGTATAGATTGGCCGATCACCTCCAGCAATGACCAAAAGGTCAAACAAGGCTCTTCATATAGCGAATGGGGAATCCTGCTGGTGGATCTGTGGAGACATTCAGGTCCCAAGCGAAGACAAAATGCTGCATGGAATCTTAGCACGGACACATCCTGCGCTCACCACTAGGTAGTTCCATATGTAGAACTCGCTCCAAAGCACAAATACTTGTTGTGTAGATGGCACTGTATAAAAGACACCTGTCCACAGAAGCAATCAATCAGATTCCATCTCTCTACCATGGCCAAGACCAAAGAGCTGTCCAAGGTTTTCAGGGACAAGATCCCTTCTTGTCACTTCTGGAAGCCTCCAGTGGGACTGGCCATGCTGCATTCCGCTCCTCGTTGCAGATGCTGTCGGCATCTTTCAAGCCTTCAGACTGCAGTTAGACCTGGTAGGTGGTTCCAGACAGTTGTGCTTATGCATCGGGCATAGCTGTATAGTTTTGGACCTTTCTACAATATATTGCTATTAACTAACTTGGATCCTAGAACACACTAGGATTGACGGGTTATATACGTCAAACCCCCATTTGGCACAACTGCTTTTACACAAGACAAGGTTCCCAAACACCAGATTTGGGAAAGGGCAGGGATTAAATTCCTCTTCCAAATTCTTGATGGGCCTGCCCTAAAGCCGTACTCCCAATTACTGAGTGAATTCCCTATACTTAAAGGTCATCATTACTAATATGTTCAACTACACTATGCCTTGAGGTGCCAGAGTAGACACTCTTATTTGAAACTAGAGGACTCCACGTTCCTAGACTCCATATACACTGACCCTGAGAAGAAAGGAATAATTTCTAGAATTTATACTCATCTATTGTCGAACATACAAGCCCCTGACATTTTACCTTGTAGGGAGGGATGGGAAAGAGATGTTGGCCCCATTAAGGTTGAACAGTGGGAGCGGATTTTGGGAGTAGGACCATTGGTGTCTGTGTCAGCGGCACAGAGACTGTCCCATCTATTTATATTGCACCGAGTGTACCGTACACCTTTGCAGTTACACAGATGGGGCAGGCAAGATACCCCCATTTGTCCGAAATGTCAAGCTCAACCTGGCGATCTTATTCATATGCTCTGGAGATGCCCCAAACTGAAGAGGTATTGGAGCACCATCATTGCCATAATCAATAGTATATTCCAGGTTCAACTAACAGCAGATCCACTTACGTGTCTGTTAGGGAATCTTAATGAAGACCTGTACCCCCCTCCAGGATACATTGCCCTCACAAGGCTTCTATATCTGGCTAGAAAGCTGATTGCCCCATTTTGGCTCTCGGCAAGTGCACCGAAAAATTACACAATGGGTCCAACAGGTCAATACTATCCTTATCGGGGAAAAGGGTACTTACCATCATAGAAAATGGCAAAAAAAAATTCTAAGTATATGGCAGAGCTGGTTGAACTCTCCAGAGGTGGCACCCCCACCTCTGGCATTAGGCAGATTACTGATGGGATAGTCGCTTTCATGAGTTAATTTCAGAGTCTTATGTGGAAAAATAGGTGGCCCGCCAAGAGAGATTTGCTAGTGCTTTAGATCATGAGTACTTCTATGCACATTACCAGTTGGACTAGAGTTTTTCTTATAATTAAATTTTATATGTACCTTCTCTCTTGTTTTGTTTGTATGTTACACCTCCTTTTATTATGGGTGCTAAGAACTCAGGGTATTGCACAAAGCTTCTTCGACATATGATAAATGAGATGGTTATACATCTACCACCACTTGGCTACTGTTGTGACTATGGAGAATCTTGTTGTTCAAGGATTGTACACCTATGCAAATATACAATGTAGTGCCTTGTGTTCTCATTGATAAAAAAATGTTATTGATTAAAAAGAAAAAAAATTTGGACCTTGTGTGTTTACTGCCCACCACACCATGCTGCACCCTGCTCACATGTGCTTCGTCTGTTCAGGGGAAGGTAACAGACTCTTTTTAAAACCAATGCTTTTACTTACTTCCCTTTACTTCCCCACCTCTCTCTGTTCACTACCAGGAGTGAAGAAGGAGGTTCTGATTAGGTTCTGAGTACATCCCAGTTGGAGTTTACTCTTGGCTAAGGACTTTACTTCTCCCTGCCCCATGTGATGGAGCTGGGCCAGTTATATATGTGTATATATACAGTATTTCACAGAAGTGAGTACACCCCCTGTGTAAATATTTTATTATATATCTGAAAAAAAGAATTGTTGCTCTACATAAAGATGACCTAGGCTATAAGAAGATTGCAAGACCCTGAAACTGAGCTACAGCACCGTGACCAAGACCATACAGCGGTTTAACAGGACAGGTTCCATTCAGAACAGGCCTCACCATGGTCAACCACAGAAGTTGAATGCACATGCTCCCCATCATATCCAGAGGTTGTCTTTGGGAAATAGACGTATGTTGAGTGCTGCCAGCATTGCTGCAGAGGTTGAAGGTCTGCATGGCTGTCGTCCCAGAAGAAAGCCTCTTCTAAAGATGATGCACAAGAAAGCCTGAAAACAGTTTGCTGAAGACAAGCAGACTAAGGACATGGATTACTGGAACCATGTCCTGTCGTCTGATGAGACCAAGATAAACTTATTTGTTTTAGATGGTGTCAAGCGTGTGTGGCGGCAACCAGGCGAGGAGTACAAAGACAAGTGTGTCTTGCCTACAGTCAAGCATGGTGGTGGGAGTGTTATGGTCTGGGGCTGCATGAGTGCTGCCAGCACTGCGGAGCTACAGTTCATTGAGGGAACCATGAATGCCAACATGTACTGTGACATACTGAAGCAGAGCATGATCCCCTCCCTTCGGAGACTGGGCCGCAGGGCAGTATTTCAACATGATTACCACCCCAAACACACCTCCAAGATGACCACTGCTTTGCTAAAGAAGCTGAGGGTAAATGTGATGGACTGGCCAAGCATGTCTCCAGACCTAAACACTATTGAGCATCTTCAAACGGAAGGTGGAGGAGCGCAAGGTCTCTAACATCCATCAGCTCCGTGATGTTGTCATAGAGGAGTGGAAGAGGACTCCAGTGGCAACCTGAGAAGCTCTGGTGAACTCCATGCCCAAGAGGATTAAGGCAGTGCTGGAAAATAATGGTGGCCACACAAAATATTGACACTTTGGGCCCAATTTGGACATTTTCACTTAGGGGTGTACTCACTTTTGTTGCCAGCAGTTTAGACATTAATGGCTGTGTTGAGTTATTTTGAGGGGACAGCAAATTTACACAAGCTGTACACTCACTACTTTGTAGCAAAGTGTAATTTCTTGTCACATTTACAAAAATGTGGGGGTGTACTCACTTTTGTGAGATAGTATGTGTGTGTGTGTGTGTGTGTGTGTATATATATATATATATATATATATATATATATATACATACACAGTATGTAATTAATTAACTCACTCACTATTGCCTTACAGCCAAAAGATATACAGTATGTTCTGATAGAGCTAGAGCTTTGGTATTGCACTGAGAGATATTTTGATAGTTCACGTGTAAATCTTGTACAAAATTGTCTTCTCTTCTATTTCCAGGATGCACAAACTTCGTATATTCTACCTAACGGTGAGGACACTACAACCTCCAAAACATCTTTGGTTGGAAGGATTATGTTACAGGTGCCAACCAGTTCAGCATCCATGTTTCAGGTTGAAGCTCCTCAAATAGGTGAGGTCCCTAAAAATGAAGAACCTGTACCAAATATGGTCCAAACTAAAATAAATCTGGCACAAGAACTCACTGGAAAGTCCTCTCTCTCTGCTTCTGAAACTCACGAAGAACTTATTCAAGTGAATGGTGAAGAATGCACACCCATATCATATCAAGCAAATATGACAAGCCAGAAACCTGAAGATAAATCCCATGCTCACCCTGAGGGTCCTGCTTCTGAGCAAGCTTTGGCTACCCTTCCTTTTGTTAACCAGGAGCATGCACACCCTCCAGGCTCTCCTGGGGATGATTTTTCTTTCCCCAATACAATTGATATTGATGGAACAACTCAAATTCCTGGTTTACACACAACAGCACGGCTAAGGATCCTAGATGATGGCAATCTTTCTTCACCAGCTACTTGTACTCCAAATAAAGCAACACCCCCACATACACCATCATCCTCCCAAGACAGCACCGCATCACATCGCTATGCAGATACAGTGGAAGCACTTCGCAAAATTGGTGCTTTGTCTGAAGAACATGCATTGCTTCAAGCAAGGGTGGAGACACTGGAGAGAGTCAAAGCAGACAGAGCAGAACTCAACATGCTGCAAATATCTACAGGTACCTTCTTCTTATGGGTATGGGGGAGCATATGGCACTCCCCTGCTCTCTTTACAGTCCAGCCTCAGTAAACAGTTGCTAAGCCCAAATGGTGTCAGGGGGTGGTGTGGACTGCGCATAGTCTTGGGCAAGTTTGGACTTGCACGGCTATTTGAGGCGGCCTGGCACAGGTCCCAGGATCAGGGAGATGGGGAAGTGCAGGCAAGTTTATGTTTAATAGGAGCAAGTCGAATTTATATTTATTCCATATAAAAAATATCTACCGTATAATCTATTCTATAGTCTGATCATCTGTATCTATCAATTTACCCACTTTTCAGCTGAACATCTCAGAAACCTGTCTGATTTGCAGGAGAAGTTGAACTCCCTTTACAGAGACATGCAAGAATTGAAGAGTAATGGGGAAAAGGTGAGGCTGCTCTGTTTCAATTTCAACTCAATTGAAATTTTGTACACAATTTGGAAGTGGCATTTAGCCTGGTGATTTTAAAATAGTTTTTGTTTTTAGGTTCATTTATATAGCCTTATGTCCGCCATACCACAACCCCCTTCCTCTTAATTTGTGGGTGCTGCTAGCAATGCTCAGATAAATAGGCTGCCTGCACTAAGGGGTGTGAAGTGACATCATCCAATGCACTGTGTGCAAATGGAGCATGGGACAGGCAAACATTCTGTGTGGGCAGCAGGTGGAAGCCTTGAGAAACGGGGAGGGTTTTTGACTAAGCCCCAAATAGTATATATACTGTATTTCTAGTACCATCAGTACAGTACTGATTTTATATCTGCAGATACAGTATATTTCTGGTACTGTCAGTACTGTGAGTACGGTACTGATTGAGAGTCTGAAGACATAATTCTGGTACTGTCTGTCTAGTACTGATTGGGTCTCTGAAGACATATTTTTGGTACTGCCGGGTACGGTACTAATTGTGTCTCTGCAGGCATACGTACAATACTGTGCAAACATTTTAGGCTGGTTTGAAAAAATGCTGTAAATTAAGAATACTTCCAGAAATAGTGTGAAAAAAGTGTTAATAGTTTATTCTTATCAATTACAAAATGGAAAGTAAATGAACAGAAGTGAAATCCAAATCAAGTTAATATTTGGTGTGAACACCCTTTGCCTTAAAAACAGCATTGATTCTTCTAGGCAGTGGCGTCGCTAGGGGGTGGCTTTTGGGGCTATAGCCCCAAATCTGGGGTCCATAGCCCAGAGTCTCTTCAGGGGTCGCCGTGGGGAGGCTTTCTGGGGATCCTGATGTAAGTGGGGGGCTCTCTGGGGACCCTGATGGAAGGGGGAGGCTCTCTGGAGACCCTGATGCAAGGGGGAGGCTCTCTGGGGACCCTGATGTAAGGGGGGCTCTCTGGGGGCCCTGATGTAAGTGGGGGGCTCTCTGGAGACCCTGATGCAAGGGGGAGGCTCTCTGGGGACCCTGATGCAAGGGGGGCTCTATGAGGACCCTTATGTAATTGGGGGGCTCTCTGAGGACCCTGATGCAAGGGGAGGCTCTCTGGGGACCCTGATGCAAGGGGGAGGCTCTCTGGGGACCCTGATGCAAGGGGGGGCTCTCTGGGGACCCTGATGCAAGGGGGAGCTCTCTGGGGACCCTGATGTAAGTGGGGGGCTCTCTGGGGACATATACATACATACATACACACACACACACACACGTACATTACTGTATATACATGTGTATGCCCACCCAAGTTTATGGCTTTCTTTACTGTGCTGCTATGGGCTCTAGCCCCAGATCTTTTGTAGACCTAGCAACGTCCCTGCTTCTAGGTACACTTGCACGCAGTTTTTGAAGGATCTTGGCAGGTAGGTTGTTCCAAACATCATGGAGAACTGACCACGGATCTTCTGTGGATGTAGGCTGCCTCAGATCCTTCTGTCTGTTCATGTGAACCCAGACAGTCTGAATGAAGTTGAGATCGGGGTTCTGTGGGGGTCAAACCATCACTTCCAGGACTCCTTGTTCTTTTTTTACTTTGAAAATAGTTATTTATGACATTGGCTGTATGTTTGGGGTTGTTGTCCTTCTGTAGAATAAATTTGGGGCCAAACACACACCTCCCTGATGGTATAACATGATGGATATTTATCTGCCTGTATTTCTCAGCATTGAGGACACCAATGATCCTGACCAAATCTCCAACTCCATTTGCAGAAATGTAGTCCCAAACTTGCAAGGAACCTCCACCATGCTTCACTGTTGCCTGCAGACACTATTACTGTACCACCCTCCAGTTTTTCAGCGAACAAACTGCTTCCTGCTACAGCCAAATATTTCACATTTTGACTCACCAGTCCAGAGCACCTGCTGCCATTTTTCTGCACCACAGTTCCTATGTTTTAATATATATTTGAGCAGCTTAGCCTTGTTTCTACATCAGAGCTATGGCTTTTTAGCCACAATTCTTCCATTTTTATAGCCAGACTTATCCATGCAATAGATGAGTGTACACTGGTTTCCTGCCAGTTCTGTGCTGATGGCACTGCTGGACATCTTCTGCTGTAAGCGTGATGTGTTTTTTTTATCAGCTGCATTACATTTCCTTGACTGACCACTGCGTCTACGGTCCTCAACGATCTTTATCAAGGGTGTCCTCCATGCTGAGAAATACAGGCAGATACTTACCCATCATGCCATACCATCGGGGAGGCTTGTGATTGGCCTCAGATCTATTCTGTAGCAGGACAAACACATAGCCAAAGTCATTAAGAACTACAGTATCTTCAGCAAAAAATAAGAGCAAAGAATCCTGGAAGTGAGTGTGTGGCCCCCACAGAGCCCTGATCTCAACATCATCCAGTCTGTCTGGGATTACATTTCTTCTGTTCACTCACTTGCATTTTTAAATTGATAAAAAAAAAAAAACAATTAAAATATATATTTTCAAAGCATTCTTATGCCCCATACACACGGTCGGATTTTCCGACGGAAAATGTCCTATCGGACAATGTTGTCGGAAATTCCGACCGTGTGTAGGCCCCATCGGACTTTTTCCGTCGTATTTTCCGACGGACAAAGTTTTATCTCCTGCTCTCAAATTTTCCGACAACAAAGTCCTATCGGACTTTTTCCGATCGTGTGTAGCGAATTCCGACGGTCAAAGTGCCACGCATGCTTAGATCACATTACAAGACCAAAGCTATTGGCTATTAGCCTCTACGTAGTCCCGTCGTACGCAACTAACATCACCACGTTCAGGATGATCGGATTTTCCGACAACTTTGTCCGACCGTGTGTATGCAACACCAGTGTTGGACAAAATCCGTCGGAAAAAATCTGACGGATTTTGTGGTCGGAATTTCCGACCGTGTGTACGGGGCATAACTTGTACAGCATTTCTTGACACCGGTCTAACATTTTTGAACAGTACTGTATTTCTGGTGCTGTCAGTACAGTACAGATTGTGTCTATGAAGACATATTTCCAATATTGTCAGTACAGTACTAATTATGTCTCCAGAGACATATTTATAGTGCTGTCAGTATGGTATTGATTGTGTCTCTGCGAACATATTTCTGATTGTGTTTGTACAGTTCTGATTGAGATTGATCAAAACAACATTTTAAATTTACTTTAAGGATTCTGCGTTCACCTCTCAGGGCAAGGATCTTCACCGGGATAAAGTACTGCAGCTGCAAGAAGAGTTGGATCTGCTGGACAAGACCACAGGTTCCATATTCCAGGACCAACAGAGACACATTGATGTGAGAGGAAAACATATCTCTCACCATCTTGGTTTCTGTCACCTCCTTTACTTAGGGTCATCCTCATCCTTGGTGTCTCTACATACTATAACAGTTCTTTTTTCTATTCTCCTAAAAAAATATATCATTTATTTCTATGTTTGTAATTAATGTCTTTTAATACTGATGTTTATAAAAAATGATTTTTAAAATCATAAAAATCTCCTGCTAGTAGCTTGGTTTGCAGTTTTCTTATTTCAGGTCAGCAATTCAGTAAATTTGCTCCAAAAGGCTAGCATTTTAAGAAGGCCCCCACTAGTAGTCTTGGTATTCTATCAGCAGAAGCTTTCTTTAGTAAAACATTTTCATATGCGACAGGTCATTTATCAGACTCTGGAGAAGCTGGAGGAGCAGAAGGCAGACAAGGACCATGCTGAGCTGAAGGTAAAGTTGGATTGAATGTTCTCATTGGAAAAGGGTAGTTTTTTTTAACAACATATTTTACATTCCTTCCCATTCTCAGAAAATGCTTCATGAATGTATTTATCGGCGTATAACACGCTCCTTAACTTTAAGAGAGACGTTTCAGAAAAAAAACAAGTAAGGGTCAGTGCTCTGCAGCCTCATCAGTGCCCATCAATGCAGCCTGATCTATGCCCATCTGCAGCCTCTAATATGCCCATTATTGTAGCCTGTTTAGTGCCCATCTGCAGCCTCTAATATGCCTATCTGCAGCCTCTAATGTGCCCATTATTGCAGCCTCTAACATGCCCATCTGCAGCCTCTAATGTGCCCATTATTGCAGCCTCTAGCATGCCTATCTGCAGCCTCTAATGTGCCCATCATTGCAGCCTCTAGCATGCCCAAGATTGCAGCCTGTTTAGTATACATCTGCAGACTCGCCTTTGCAGATGATTGCAGCCGCGCCAGTGCTGGATGACACAGATCTGCAATCTCCTGTGTATCCGGTGCTCAGTCACTCACAGTCCCACCTGGCTCATATGATGGACAGAGCAGTGGTCCAATGCCAGGCCAGGGCGCTCGTCTCCTCCTTCCACTCCGAGTAGCAAGGATCGGCGTATAACACGCACACACGATCTTCCCCTGATTTTCAGGGGGGAAAAGTGCATGTTATACGCTGATAAATACAGTAGTTTGTCTTATAATTGTGTGGTGAATAAAGATTCCAATAGGTTAGCTTTTATTGCACTGGCAGTTTTTGGGACAACAGATGTTGACAGATGTGGATATAAACTAATGTAAATGGATGATTATCCGTTTATATCCATCTTTCCATAGAGATGCATTGATGTCCGTTTTTCATCCATCAACAGATGGATGAAAAACTGACAATTGGCCCGCATGTGTGAAAGGGGCCTATCGCTAACATTAGCCCTTCCTGTAACCTTAACATTACCTTCCCTGTAACCTAAGCTTTGTATGTAACCCTAACATTACCTTTCTCTTTAACCCTAGCGTTAACCCTCCCTCTACTCTTAACACCAACCCTGCTATCCTAGTTCCCTGCATAACCCTAACATTTCCCTTACTGTATTCTTATCACCAACCATCCCTGTACCCTTACCACCAATCCTCCCTGTAACCCTAACACTATCCCTAACTGTCACCTTAACACTAATCCTTTCTGCAACCCTAAAACTAACCCTTACTGTAACCCTAATACTAATCTTTCATGTAATCCTGTCTCTAGCTCTTACTTATGTAAACAAAACCCCTTCTTTGCATACTCAGCACTCCTGTACCAGCCTAAACCTAACCCTTCTTCTAAAACAAACCCTAACACTAACCATTGCTGTAACACTAATGCTGCATACACACGCTTGGAATTTCCAAAAACAAATGTTCGATGTGAGCTTGTTGTCGGAAATTCCGACCGTGTGTAGGCTCCATCGGACATTTGTTGTCGGAATTTGGGACAACAAAAATTTGAGGTCTGGTTCTCAAATTATCCGACAAGCAGAAGAGCCTCACTGGCTATTGAACTTAATTTTTCTCGGCTCGTCGTACGTGTTGTACGTCACCGCGTTTTTGACATTCGGAATTTCCGACAACATTTGTGTGACCGTGTGTATGCAAGACAAGTTTGAGCCAACATTTGTGTGATCGTGTGTATGCAAGACAAGTTTGAGCCAACATTTGTGTGATCGTGTGTACGCGGCATAACCCTTCTTGTAACCTAAACATTACCCTCCCTGTAATCCTAACACCAACCTGTCCGGTAAACCAGGTTCCCCATATAAACTGAACATTAACCCTCACTGTACTCCTATCAGCAACTCCCTGTACCCGTAACACCTTTTCCTGTAAGTCAGTCAGTAACCCAACCTGTAATCCTAACACTAACCCTCCCTTGTGTAAACCTATAGTGTATTTAAACACAATAGCTTACCAATACTTAGATGTTGTGACTGCATTCAAATGTTGTGACATTATTTTTTGCCTGTTAATCCTGCCAGCAATTCTATTATATTTCAACTTTCTTAAAAAGATCAAGCTGTCCAGCAAAAGTGTCAATTATGGAGTTGATACAAACCATTCAACACTGGGGGTGCTTACAATGCTCACATTTTGTTTATTTAAATGTTTTTTCCCAAAAGGAACAAAATAGTTCTGTAACTGCTTAAAAGTTATTAGCTGGAATTTTCACTTTAAAGTGATATAAAGCTTAAAATCAGGGGAAAATCGTGGGTGCGTGTTATACGCCGATCCCCCGCCGATCTCCGCTAGCTGTGAGCGGAGCGGAGTGATCGCCGCCGAGCTACACATAGCGAGTGTACTCGGCTCTTCTCGGCTCCGCTCACAGTCACGTGAGCGGAGCCGAGAAGAGCCGACAAGAGCCGAGCACATGTGTGAAAGATATACAAATAGCGTATAAATGGTGCGCAATTCAACCTTAATTATGTGAGCATAGATCTTTAAAAATAGTTATTGCCACAATGTCAATAGTGCACAAGTGATAAAAAAGGACAGCCCAGGAGCGAAAGCCTGACCATTGACACTTTTTATCTGCACTATATCCACCTGGTACACGTGAGTGCATACAACTTGAGGCATCTCATGGGGAGTTTATAGTTAGCAATATTGCGCAATGGTGTTCGTTTGTTTTTTCTCTTTTTCATGTTAAAACCGGCTACAGCATCAGGAAGATTTCAAAGAATCACCTATAATTGTACCGGCAACATTAAGGGAAGTTTTTGTTTCTTTCTTCCTATATATTTATAAATACCGTTACCGAAGTGGCAACATTTTATATTTATATTTTCCAAAATAGCAGTCTTTTTGCTTTTTGTTTCTCTAAACAGTGGGAGTTTAAACCAGCTGTCTTAATTGTTATATCAGTAATGCACCACTGCACTTTTAAAACACCAATCGCCTGGTGTATATGTTTATCTGGTTATCGTAGCAAACAGATTGCATACAATAGGATTGTATGGTGTATGGCACCAACCTTGCAATTAGAGTAATCGCCTGGTGTATCTGCATATTGTTGCAATTAGATTGTATTCAACACTAATTGTCTGGTGTATGGTACCAATCTTGTAATCAGAGCACCTGTTGCTACGCCAGAGTTCCTTCAATCTTTCTAACACAGGACACAATTCCCAATCATCTTGATTGCTATCACTGAATCGTCCAACTTTTTTTAATTTTACCAACACAACAAATACTTTCACCTATTAAATAAGATTTTATATGCACGTTTGGCATTTCTTTTATAATAAGGATCACATACTCACATATCAATTTATATACAAGGATTGTATATTTTATTTCACACACCTCCAGCACAATATATACGAAGTGTGTGTATATATATATATATATATATATATATATATATATATATATTTTTTTTTTTTTTTTTTTTTTTAATCACTTGTGCACTATTGACATTGTGGCAATAATTATTTTTAAAGATCTATGCTCACATAATTAAGGTTGAATTGCGCACCATTTATACGATATTTGTATATCTTTCACCTATTTCCAAATGTGGGAACACTTTTAATGGTAGCAGCATTTCATTTAGTAATCTTATTTTATTCTATTAGATTTGGGGCTTTTAAATTATATATCAGCGTTTTCGAGTACATGTGTATCGCCGCCGAGCTACACATAGTGAGTGCACTTGGCTCTTTACGGCTCTTCTCTGCTCCGCTCACAGTCACGTGAGCGGAGGCGAGAAGAGCCGACAAGAGCCGAGTACATGTGTATCTCGGCGGCGTTCGCTCCGCTCCGGTGTCCTGTCGGCGACAATTTTAAATGGCGATGGACACTGGGGACAAGGCTGCAATAGGGACAAGGCTGCACTGACAAGACTGCATGTCTGCACTTACATTAAATGTAAGTTTTTTTTTTTTTTTCCTTAAACTTCCATCCTAAAAGTTTTGTTCCTTAAAATTCCCTCCTAAACTTGGGGTGCGTGTTATACGCCAATAAATAAGGTAATATGTAAAATAATAAAGGAGGTTATACTTACCGTATATACTTGAGTATAAGCCGACCCGAATATAAGCTGAGGCACCTAATTTTACCACAAAAAACTGTGAAAACATATTGACTCGAGTATAAGCCTAGGGTGAGAAATGCGCAGCTACTGTAAGTGGAAAAGAGGGTCAACAATGCCCATTTGCAGCCTCACTGTGCCCATTTACATGCCTCACTGTGCCCATTTGCAGTCATAGGTCCCCCAAACTTCAAACTCTGTAGTTAAGGGTTCCTAGATGCCCCCTAGCTGCAGCCAAATTTGGGGTCTCTGGACACAAAGGGTCCCGAAATAACATTACTGCAGATGGACACAGTTGACCAACTTTGGGGCCCCGTATCTCTGGGCCAATTGGTGCCAGGAACCCCAAATGTGGTGTGCAAATAATATAGTGGACCTAGCAACATATTCAACTTTGGGGTTACTAGAACCATGTGGCCCCGAGATATGAGGCTCCAAACTCGGTTCGGAAAATGTCAAGCACTTTTCTGCAGCAGAGAATGACATTTTGCTGGTAACCCCAAATTTGAATATGTTGTAATGCTAGGTCCACTGTGTTTGCACACCAAATCTGGGGTTCCTAGCACCAAGTGGGTCTGAGAAAAGGGGCCCCATACGGTACCTGCTCTCTGCAATGATATTGCACAGCGCAGTCCCTTACCTCCTCTTTGGCAGTCCCCCACCAGAGTTGTCTCCTCCTCCTTCCTCCGGGTCATCCTTAGCAAGCCATGTGCTATAAGGGCACCTGTGCGTGCATGCTCCTAAGCCAGGCTGTGGGCATCCATAGACACACATAGTGCTGGTAAGCCAGGCTCCTGCTCCCTCCTCACAAGAGTTTTACAGACAGTGGTGAGTTTGGGACCAGGAGGTGACGGAGGAGAGAGGAGCAGTGCTGCAGCCAGGGCAGCACTGAATTGGCGACTCAGTCAGGTAAGGGCTTAGGGAAAGGGGGGGGAGGGGTGGAAAAGATAGTGGGATGCTTTTAACCTTAAAGTGATTGTAAAGTTACTTTAAAAAAAAAAAAAAAAACATGTTATACTTACCTGCTCTTCACAATAGTTTTGCACAAAGCAGCCCCAATCCTCCTCTTCTGGAGTCCCTCACTGGAGCTTCTGGCTCTTCCCCCCCTTCCGAGTGCCCCATAGCATGCCTCTTGCTATGGGGGCACTCATATGGGCTTGATCCCAAGTTGGGCCCTGTATTTCAGTTGGCACACACAGTGAAGCCCATCTACAGTGGTGTGAAAAAGTGTTTGCCCCCTTCCTCATTTCCTGTTCCTTGGCATGTTTGTCACACTTAAGTGTTTCGGAACATCAAACCAATTTAAACAATAGTCAAGGACAACACAAGTAAACACAAAATGCAATTTGTAAATGAAGGTGCTTATTATTAAAGGTGAAAAAAAATCCAAACCATCATGGCCCTGTGTGAAAAAGTGATTGCCCCCTAAACCTAATAACTGGTTGGGCCACCCTTAGCAGCAACAACTGCAACCAAGCGTTTGCGATAACGTGCAATGAGGCTTTTACAGCGTTCTGGAGGAATTTTGGCCCACTCATCTTTGCAGAATTGTCCTAATTCAGTTACATTAGAGGGTTTTCGAGCATGAACAGCCTTTTTAAGGTCATACCACAACATCTCAATAGGATTCAGGTCTGGACTTTGGCTAGGACACTCCAAAGTCTTCATTTTGTTTTTCTTCAGCCATTCGGTGGTGGACTTGCTGGTGTGTTTAGGATCATTGTCCTGCTGCAGAACCCAAGTTTGTTTCAGCTTGAGTACACGAACAGATGGTCGGACATTCTCCTTCAGGATCTCTTGGTAGACAGCAGAATTCATAGTTCCTTTTATCACGGCAAGTCTTCCAGGTCCTGAAGCAGCAAAACAGCCCCAGACCATCACACTACCACCACCATATTTTACTGTTGGTATAATGTTCTTTTTCTGAAATGCAGTGTTCCTTCTACGCCAGATATACTTGGACACACACCTTCCAAAGGGTTCCACTTTTGTCTCATCGGTCCACAGAATGTTGTCCCAAAAGTCTTGGGGATCATCAAGATGTGTTGTGGAGAAATTGAGACGAGCTTTGATGTTCTTTTTGCTCAGCAGTGGTTTTCTCCTTGGAACTCTGCCATGCAGGCCACTTTTGCCCAGTCTTTTCCTGATGGTGGAGGCATGAACGCTGACCTTAACTGAGGCAAGTGAGGTCTGCAGTTCCTTGGACGTTGTTGTGGGGTCTTTTGTGACCTCTTGGATGAGTCGTCGCTGCGCTCTTGGGGTAATTTTGCACGGCCGGCCACTCCTGGGAAGGTTCACCACTGTTCCATGTCTTCGCCATTTGTGGATAATGGCTCTAACTGTGGTTCGCTGGATTCCCAAAGCTTTGGAAATAGCTTTATAACCCTTTCCAGACTGATAGATCTCAATTACTTTCTTTCTCAATTGTTCCTGAATTTCTTTGGGTCTCGGCATGATGTGTAGATTTTAAGGATCTTCTGGTGGACCTTACTGTGTCAAGCAGCTCCTATTTAAGTGATGCCTTGATTGTGAACAGGTGTGGCAATAATCAGGCCTGGGTGTGGCTAGAGAAATTGAACTCAGGTGTGGACAACCACAGTTATAGTATGTTTTAACAAGGGGGGCAATCACTTTTTCACACAGGGCTATGATGGTTTGGATTTTTTTTCACCTTTAATAATAAACACCTTCATTTACAAATTGCATTTTGTGTTTACTTGTGTTGTCCTTGACTATTGTTTAAATTGGTTTGATGTTCCGAAACACTTAAGTGTGACAAACATGCAAAGGAACAGGAAATGAGGAAGGGGGCAAACACTTTTTCACACCACTGTAAACTGATTAGTCCATCCAACACTAACCTCCCCACAGACTGAAAGTGTTGCTGTCCTAGGGTGGCTACCATGCTCCTCCATAGATACAGCGGAGGAGTGATTGTAGCCACTATGTATGAAGTGTGTTACTGACCAGATCACCAGGTGAAAATAAAGGAAAAAAAGGCTAAAAACGAATGCAGCCAACGCAACCAAGGACCTGTAAGCTGCAATATATTACATTTTCCTGTTTGGGTGAGATATACTTAAACCCCTTCTTTCCATACTCAGCTCTTTTACACTATAATTTTTTTAAACTGTTTTATATCTCTACTGTTTATGTCAAATTTTTGTTTTACAAATAATCATTTAATACATAGGTTGTGCCTCTGCATTTATGATAAGTAGGGATTGTGTTACATTCATCCACCTTTTTTATATATATATAGCTTGGAGAGTATATCAGGTTATAGGATGTTGCCTGCACACACTCCAGTCCTAATTTCTGCATAGGCAGCCAAATATGTATTACGCATGTTACTGCAAATGTTTGTGTGATTGTGCAATATAAAGACTTTTGTGTCTCTACTCCCATGTTTGTCTCACCTCCATTTCTCTCTTGTTGTATTTGATCCGGATAGCAAACGCACACGAGTGCCTTAGAAGGTAAAGTGAGTCGTTCTCAGTTTGATGCCACCACTGAGCAGCTGAACAGCATGATGCAGGAGCTGTTGAGAAAAGTAAGTGGGCAGGAGCAGGACTGGCAGAGAGTGCTGGAAAAGATCAACCTAGAGATGCAGAGCAAAGTGAGTATGTATCTGTACACACACTTTTTTGTTTGTTTAGAAAAGTAAGTGGGCAGGAGCAGGACTGGCAGAGAGTGCTGGAAAAGATCAACCTAGAGATGCAGAGCAAAGTGAGTATGTATCTGTACACACACTTTTTTGTTTGTTTTGTAAATAGAGTGTGGACAGGTTAGAACCCCTGTCAGGTTTTTATAGCTCTCTGGGTCCCTGTTGGGGAGATTTATCTTCTCTATTTGTCCTGTTGGCCATTTTCACCAATACACACATTTTCACCCATTCTTTTTGTCCCTGGAAACAAATATAGTGGGGAAATCTTCAGATGGGGACACTTTGTCCCGGTGAAAACTGTCTAAGCCTAGATTTTACAGACACTTTGGAGAGATTTTCTTTTTTATAACTTTTTGTGTTTACTTAAAGTGGCTGTACACCCTGTACAACCACTTTTACCTACAGGTAAGCCTATATTAAGGCTTACTTGTAGGTGCTTGAAATATCTCCTAAACCTCCACGATTTAGGAGATATTTACTAAAAAGACGAGCGCGATGACTACGGCGCATGCGCCAATGTCATTGGCGCATGCGCCCTTTAAAAAGGGCACCTCGTGCCATTTCCATTAGAGGTCATGCCGTGATTGGCGACTCCAGCCAGTCACAGAGCCGGAGTTTGCGGCCCCGGAAGGAAGAGGGGTGAAGATGGACACTCAATGCTTTTGGGGACAATGGCGACAGCCATTACATAGTAGCCCATTATGCTTTACCTTTACAGGGAAATAAAGAGGAAGTAAAACCCACTAGGGTTTACTTCCTCTTTAACAGAAAGTTAAAGGACACCCCCCACCCCCCAATGGGACACGAACAACAACAAAAAGAAACAACCTGACAGGGGTGATATTCATTCCCTAAAAAAGTGTAAAATAAGGCTTTATTTCAGGGGTCTCAAACTGGAAGCCCTCCAGCTGTTGCGGAACTACAAGTCCCATCATGCCTCTGCCTGTGGAAGTCATGCTTGTAATGCCGCGTACACATGATCGGAATTCTCGTTGGAAAAAGCTCTGATGGTTTTCCCGACAGAATTCCGACGGAATTATGCTCAAACTGTCTTGCCTACACACGGTCACACCAAATTCCGACCGCGAAGAACGCAGTGACGTACACTACGACGAGCTGAGAAAAAAGTTCAATGCTTCCGAGAATGCGTTGAATTGTTTCCGAGCATACGTAGGAATTTTGCGTGTCGGAATTGCTACAGACAATCGGAAATTTCGGACCTTTTCCGTTGGAAAAATTGAGAACATGGTCTCAATTTTTTGCTGTCAGGAATACGGCCAAATGCCAAATACGGCGAAATTCCGATCGTGTGTATGCAGCATAACTGTCAGCCTTGCAATGCCTCATGGGACTTACAGTTTCGCAACAGTTTGAGACTCCTGCTTTGGATACAGTGTAAAAAAAGTTCAATGAATGAATGTGACACACATTGTATGATCGTTAGCGCCATCTAGTGGCCATAATGTGGTGTTTGTTTTTAAAGGATCAGAAAAAAAGGAATTTTGGCCACTAGGAGATGCTTATTAGATAGATCTATAACACAGAATGCAGCACATTTCATTGGAGCAAACCTTTTATACATAGACCTCTTTGCATTGTGGCAAACTTCCTCTAAATATCTATTTTATTTGTATAGTTCTCTGTTTCTCAGCAAATCTTTTATATCACACAGGCATAATGATGCCTTTTCCGCTGTCTGTTGTTTTATGTCTTCCACCCTGGGAGTTGTTACATATGCATAATCTCATGATACAACCAAATATGTTTTAAAGTTTACCTGTCATTAGATGGGGCTTAGTGGTTTCCACTCCTACCCTGCTGCACTGGGTGCTTGGTTTAAAAAACCGGTCAGGGTGCTAACTTCATGGAGTTTGCCTGCTCCCTCTGTGTTTGCGTGTGTTTTCTCTACTTCAGTTTCCTCCCGCACTCCAAAGACATGCTGGTTGGGTAATTGGCTTCTGTCTAAAATAGCCCTAGTATGTGTGTATGTATGCATAGCTCCCAACTGTCCCTGATTTGGAGCAATGTCCCTCTGTCCCTCATTCCTCCTCATTTGTCCCTTATTTTGGTCTGATCTATATAGATATAAAAATGCACTTTGTATGTATCAAAAAGTGTTTTCCAGCACTAAAGCTTTCATCCAATTTCTAAATTGCTGCATTTGTAAATCCCAAAAGCCAGTATAAAGGAATAGTAGTGGTAAAAAAAAGCACTTGTGGGTTTAACCAATCTTGTTTTATGTACAATTCTCCTTTAAGTGGGCGTGGCAAGGGGTCCTATGCCTGCATACTATTGCTGATAGGTGTCCCTCATTCCCATCTCAAAAAGTTGGGAAGTATGTGTATGCTTGTTAGATAGGGACCTTAGATTGTAAGTCTAGAGTGGTGCCATATACAGTAATTGGGTAGGGGTCCATGATGAAACTTTTAGAAAGGTTGCAAACAATGCTAAACTTTTAGTGTTACACGAAAGTGTAGGCAATCTGGAAACCTATAGGCCTGCTATAGTCAGAAGGGAATGATGATGTTGCTATAGGATGTTAAACATTTGTTTGATCTTTTAATCTTTTGTTCAAAACGTCACTATATTCCAGGTTTATCAAAATGTCAGGAATATGCAGTTTCCAAACTGGTGTGGGGTGAATGACCTATAATTTCCTAAATCTAAAGCTACGTTCATTTATGGAACATGTTACCAGTATTTAGGGTGGAACATGTAACATGTTCCAGCTCCTGCATCTTCTCTGCTGATCGGAGGTGCAATGCTTTACAGGCGCCAGTATAAAATAAATAAATAAATGCACATTTAATTAGCTCCAAAAAGATTTTATTATTATTTATTATTATTATTTATTAAGCATTTATTATTTTTTGAAAAGGCGACCTTATCTTTTAAATGAGATTCTTACCCCAGCACTTGCAGTTTACAACTTTCAATGCCGCTGGCTCCTGTTCTCTTAAGCCTCGTACCTACGATCGGATTGTTGGCCAACAAAACCGTGGAATTTTATCTGAAGGGCGTTGGCTCAAACTTGTCTTGCATACACACGGTTACACAAATGTTGGCCAACAATTACGAACGTAGTGACGTACTACGTGGTTTTTCAGCTCTTTAGCGCCACCCTTTGGGCTCCTTTTGCTAATTTCGTGTTAGTAGAAGTTTGGTGAGTGTTGATTTGCGCTTTTCTTTTCGCGTTTTTCATTTAGCGCTTTTCAGTTCACGCTTTTAATTTTGAGCTTTTCAGTTAGTTTCTGAATAGCCGTTCGTCAACCAGACATGTTGCGGAATCGGAGGAGATAACGTGTTATTTATTATTGGCCTTGGAGTTAATGCTTTGACATAATTGGTTTGAATAATGATTTGATTTGGTAAATTTTCTATATTTTTGGATGCATAGAATGCACCTTTTGGTTAAGTTCTATTGGGAGATAGCATGTCTAATTTTTTTTAATGCACAATAAAAAAATAGTAAAGAATAAGACTTTACTATGTGTTTTACTTTAAATGACATTTTGGGAGTAGGCAGTTACATTTTAAAAAATACAATGTAAAATTGACAAGGGACACCAACATAGTTGTATCTAACTATGGGATAATGGTGCTGTGGTAACTTGCACAAATTAAAAAAAACAAAAAACATAATAATATTATTGATATCACTAGAAAAAAAAAGCCTTTGAAAATTAGTTTGCAATAACTCCATCAGTATCACCAGCAAAGCAGCTTCATTATTATCCCATTAAAAAGAAGAGAATGTGCGCTGCATTTCGAGATTTCATAATTTGCCACGATCACGAATGTTCATTCTCCATTACAAACGCTAGTTTACAAGACCAACTGCTTCTGCTTCCGAGCATGCGTGTTTGTACTGTGGAGTTTGTACGATCGGAAACTCCGACAACACACATTATTTGTTGGCAGAAAATTTGGAAACCTGCTAGCCAACAGTTGTTGGCGGAAAGTCCGACAACAATTGTCCGATGGAGCATACACATGGTCGGATTTACCGCCAACAGGCTGACATCGAACATTTCCCGTCGGAAAGTCCGATCGTGTGTACGAGGCTTAAGTGCTGTTTCCCTGAACTTCCAGTCTTTACAGGAAAGAGTTACCAGTGGAGTTCAGTCTCCAGCCAGTCTGTTAGATTGTAGAAGGGAGAGGGAGAAGCAGGGCAGTGCCTTGCCATCCTAGGCTGTGGGGATAGCATGGGTTACAGTATACACAGGTTAGGATAGATATATGCATGTTTTTACCCAGCTCTATTTTACAGCTGGATCGCATGGAACTGGATCCTCTAAAAAAAAAATTAGAGGAACGCTGGAAGGAAATCAGCCGACAGCTGCAGGAGAAACCACCCCATTACGACTCTGATGACGCTGCTATTATTCGCAGGTAAGGTCCTTTTCACACCAATCAATGTACAGTATTTCAATGTGCGCATTTCAATACATGTAGACAGTTTAGCAGGGCTCTCTAATGTGGGGGTACAGTAGAAAAATGTCAGGGGGGCAGAGGATAAGGGTAAGCCGTTTGTAGGGCAGTGTAAAGGAGTCAGAAGGGGGGAGAAAAGGGTCAGTCAGATTTTGCCTAACAGTGGGAGGAGCATAAGGCCCCTGGGGTGGTGGGTGCGTCGGCGGTAAAGCGGCACTATTTTTAGCGGCGCTTTACCGTAAATTTTGCGGCGCTATTCGGCCGCTAGCGGGTCACTTTTACCCCCCACTAGCGGCCACTTACCACCCACAAAGTGCTGCTGCAGCAACGCTTTGCCGGCGGTATAGCTGCGCTGCCCATTGATTTTAATGGGCAGGAGCGGTGGAGGAGCGGTATACACACCGCTCCTTCCTAGCTCAAAAGATGCTGCTAGCAGGACTTTTTTTAGCGTCCTGCCAGCGCACCACTCCAGTGTGAAAGCCCTCAGTGCTTTCACATTGGAGAGACAGGAGCGGCTCTTTCAGGGTGCTTTGCAGGCGCTATTTTTAGCACTGTAGCGCCTGCAAAGCCCCGGAAAGATTTTACCCCCGTCATGACCAGGCCATTTCTTGCTATACTCACTGCGTTATTTTAACTGACAGTTGTGCGACGCTTTCCCCAAATAAAATGTATGTCCTTTTTTTCCCACAAATAGAGCTTTCTTTTGGTGGTATTTGATTACCTCTGCGGTTTTTATTTTTTGCTTATAAACAAACAAACGGCGAAAATTTTGAACAAAAAAAAAAAAAAAAACAATATTTTTTACTTTCTGCTATAAAACATATCCAATAAAACAATGTAAAAAATCATCAATTTAGGGCAATATGTATTCTGCTACATATTTTTTGGTTAAAAAATATCCCAATAAGTGTATATCGATTGGTTTGCGCAAAATTTATAGCAAATAATGGGATATTTCTATGGAATTTTATTTTATTTTTATTTTTTTTACGAGTAATGGCGGCGATCAGCAATTTTTAGCAGGACTGTGATATTGCAGCGGACGAATCAGACACCTAACTGACTTTTAACACCAGGGGCGATCAAAGGGTTAAGTGTGTCCCCAGGGGGTGCTTACTAACTGTGTGGGGGTTGCTCTGACTGGGAGAACACAGAGATCTGTGTTCCCGCTCAGCAGGAACACAAGCTCTCTATGTTCTCCCCCTGTCAGAACGGCAATCTGCCTTGTTTACATAGGCAGATCGCCATTCTGTCTCCCTAGGGAATGATCGCGGGTGGCTGGCAGACATCGGGCCTGCCAGGCCCGCTGATTGGCTCCCCCTCCCCCAGAGGCTACTGCACAAAGCCACGTACAGGTATGTCGTTTCACACAGCCGGGCCGCTTTGCCGCAGTAAATGCGTGGAAGGCGATCTGCAAGTGGTCAAACAGAATCTGTGCCTAGTTGATGTATACTTTGCACACATTTACCACAGTCCTTGTACCCACAAAATACCCCTATGTACTCCTATTGACAATCTCACAGATACACATAAACAAAGGATCGTTTTTAAAAATATGAATGCTTTTTTGCACACAAAAAGTGATCACTTTGTCTGACAGTCTATGTTAACCACTTCCAGACCGCCCACTGTGTGTGCGTGTGTGCGTGTGTGCGTATGTATGTATATATATTGTATGTATGTATGTATGTATGTATGTATATGTATGTAGGGCTTCGGCTCCCATGTTTTACGTTCTCATGCACTGCTTATCATGTCACTAAACTGTGGTCTGCGTAGCTCACGAACCACGCGCTGCTTGTCTCGAAACCTAAACACTTACTCGCACGTTTTTTTGTTGTACACGATCGGGAGCCATCTAGCGGCACGCACATTCAGGGCCGCCCGTGTATGCTCCGATCGGGGCGATCCAGATGCACGACTACCCGGCCTCATTTATATATATATATATATATATATATATATGAGGATCATCCCCCAGGGCCGCTCCTTCGTGTCCCGGTTGCTGGTCTTCCTGTCCTACACTCAGGACCCAGACCAGGTCATCAGGCTGGATTCTGCAGCCAGGGCAGATCTGGCCATGTGGGAACACTTTCTTAGTGATTGAAACGGTGTGTCCCTGTTCATCCCAGTCGTGTCCACGCAGTCACCACAGGTGGTGACCGACGCGGCGGCATCCACAGGATGCGGGCTTCACTACTACGTCAGCCCTCTTTGAGCTCTTCCCTATTGTAGCAGCCGCTCACCTATGGGGTCACCTTTGGTCTGGACAGACTGTGGCTTTCTCGACAGACAATCAAGCCACAGCCGAGATCATCAGCAAGGGCAGGTCTAAGTCCAGGCCCGTCATGTCCTTCCTCCGCAGACTGGTCCAGCTATCCCTACAGCATCAGTTCAATGTTTACTGCTCGTTCATTCCAGGGAAGTTTAACTCAGCAGCGGACGCACTCTCCCGTTTTAACTTAATTTCTTTCTTTGAACAGATGCCAGGAGCCTGCCATCATTCAGCCACTATCCCGGATTGGTCACAACTGACCTTGGACTAGCCCCACATCTACGCTCAGCTACCAACATCATCAACGCCTCGCTCGCCCGCAACACCCGTCGGGCCTACCGGACGGCCTGGAGGGCGTTTAACAAGTTCCTGCCCCAGCGGCCTCGCGAGTCTTCCAGCCTCAAGCAGGTCATGGCGTTCATCGCCTATTGCCATTCACACCTAGCACTGTCACACAGCACGATACGCCAGTACGTGGCCGGGGTGCAGCACTACTTGTCACTTCAAGACCCCGCGAGGCCTTCGTGTTCTCCTGCCACGCAGTAAGGGCTCTACTACGTGGAGTTCATATATATATATATATATATATATATATATATATATATATATACACACACACGTCATTACTTTGACGTTAAATACCAGGGTTATGGCAGCAGATATATGCCATACACACACACACGTCATTACTTTGACGTTAAATACCAGGGTTATGGCAGCAGATAGCTGCCATAACCCCGGTATATATATATATATATATATATCTTATAATATACAGTATAAGCCATAGTGTGTTGTATAATTATGTTCACAAGTTTCCCCTGATTATCTCCCTAGTATGAAGATAACACAGCAGTAATTAAAATATTTAACTATTTCATACCTAAACCTGTACATTAAACTGTTTACTTTTCAGGCAACTATTCCACTGCCTGTCATGTGACCGCCCTATAGACATGATGGTTCCGGGACCGTAAGTTTATTAATATTAATTGATGTTATTTTATTACCATCATGATCATCGTAACCATCATCACCGCATACGAGGATTTTGTTTCCTTTTTTTCCACACAGACCGATACTAACAATCCCCAACTTTCCAGGACTACCATCTCATCGCTCCTATCGGCCTTTCACAGTTTACGAACTGGATCAAGTTCGGCAGTGGAACCGCAAGTGAGTAGATAGAAGGGAGGGGGGAACAGATAGTAAGTGCTGCCTTCCCAGTCTTGACACTAAGGGGTTGATTTACTAAAGACAAATAGACTGTGCAAAGTGCAGTTGCACTCTGCAAGAGCAGTTACATAGTTGGAGAGGTTAAAAAAAAGACACAAGTCCATCAAGTCCAACCTATGTGTGTGATTTTATGTCAGTATTACATTGTATATCCCTGTATGTTGTGATCGTTCAGGTGCAAAGTAAAGAACCCTCTACGCATTTTAAGTTTAAACCGCTTTTCTTCCAATTTTAGTGAATGGCTATGTGTCTTATTAAATTCCCTAACGCGGAAAAGTTTTATCCCTATTGTGCGGTCACCAGAACGGTATTTGTACATTGAAATCATATCCCCTCTCAAGCGTCTCTTCTCCAGAGAGAATAAGTTCAGTGCTCGTATCCTTTCCTCATAACTAAGGTCATCCAGACCCTTTATTCTTTTGTTGCCCTTCTCTGGACTCTCTCCAGTTCTAGCACATCCTTCCTGAGGAGTGGTGCCCAGAACTGGACAGCATACTCTAGGTGCGGCCAGACCAGAGTCTTGTAGAGTGGGAGAATTATTGTTTTATCTCTGGAGTTAATCCCTTTTTTAATGCATGCCAATATTCTGTTTGATTTGCTTGCAGCACCCCAGTGAGTAGATTGCATTCACATTTTTTACCACCCAAATGCATTATTTTACATTTTTCCACATTTGCGATGTAGTTGCCCACCCCATTAATTTGTTCAGATCTTCTTGCAAGGTTTCCACATCCTGCAGAGAAGTTATTGCCCTTCTTAGCTTAGCATCGTCTGCAAATACAGAGATTGAACTGTTTATCCCATCCTCCAGGTCGTTTATGAATAAATTAAATAGGATTGGTCCCAGGACAGAACCCTGGGGGATCCCACTTTCCATCCCTGCCCATTCCGAGTACTCTCCATTAATCACCACCCTCTGAACTCGCCACTGTAGCCAGTTTTCAATCCATGTACTCATCCTATGGTCCATGCTAACGGACCTTACTTTGTACAGTAAACGTTTATGGGGAACTGTATCAAATGATTTTGTAAAATCCAGATACTCCACGTCTACCGTCTATGGTTCTTCCTTTATCTAGATTGCAACTCACCTCCTCATAAAAGGTTAATAGATTGGTTTGGCAAGAACGATTCTTTATGAATCCATGCTGATTACTGCTAATGATACAGTTGTCATTGCTAAAATCTTGTATATAGTTCCTTATCACCCCCTCCAAGAGCTTGCATACTATTGATGTTAGGCTAGCCCAGGGATGTATCTTGGCCCTTTTTTAAATATTAAAGCGCAGATAATTAAACTAAAACTAAATTCAAATGTAATGCAAACACAAGCAAAAAGAAAAGTCCATTCTTTTGGAGGTGAAATAAAAACGGGAAATCAATGCATCCAGCAGAAATGCCCAAAGATATCCAGTGAGATAGGTGATGTAGACATCAAATATGGTGACTTGAATGACACCCTCCTCCATCAATAGCAATGGCCGCTCACCTCAGGAGATGGACCCCTGAGTAAATCAGTCAGGTCAAAGAAAGCGGTCCCTTGCAGGGAATCAAACAGCGGAACCAAACGCTGGTATCAGATATGGATCTTGCTATACCTCAGACTGGTATCAGATGTAGACTTTACTAGGCTTCAAGTTTATCACCATCACTCTCCTCCGGATTGTTTACATGAAATAAAAGCAGCAAAATCTAGTGCTCTCTGATTGCTACAAGTATCATTTAATTAAAAGTAAAGTGTACACTCACATAAAACACACTGTGCCCCAGTGCTAAGAATGGATGACAGTTTCAATGAAAATGAGATGATCCACGGAGATCAGCGTGTAAGGACGCGGTGACGTCACGATTGCAGTCACATGGTATTCCGTACGCGTTACGTCCCAAGGGGCGGGACTTCATCAGCGGCGACGGCATGACGTAAGCCACCCGCTTTATACACTAAATCAGCTGACCAATATAGACAATGAGGACGGGTGCACGGCGGTAACCATGACACCCTGTTCAGTCACATTACTGCGGCGGCAAATACAACTGTAGATAAAAAAAGACTACATCCGATGTGATGAAACATCACATAATCAACTAAAATCATGCAACATGCATATTCAGAATAAAACGGACATATGCCCTTACAAATTATTTGAAATTATTTAAAAAATCTATGCGGCACCCTGCATCCCTGCTGATGTCAATGGTACACTAAGGTTCATAGCAAAAAAACTGTCAATACATAAAATATTACATTCCCATTTATGAGTAAATATTCCTAACAATATAAAATAGGACAATATTTAAAAAATAATCTTTTTTTAAAAATTATGAAAAATTTATATGGAGAGAAGAAAAAAAAACTAAAGAAAACAAACGTAAAATAAAATAGAAATAAGTCACCGATCGGAAATGAAACAATTTAAATCAAATTCTACGTTCAAGCCACCAGGTACAAGAATTTTGGTTTCATGAATCCAATGGGATTCTCTACGACTTAACTGGCGTATAAAGTTGCCACATCGCCAGTGTTTAATGACCCTCTCTATACCCAAAAAACTCAAACTCTTAGGACTCTGGTCATGTACTAGCTTAAAATGTCTGGAGACATTATGCGTCTTTAAGCCCTTTTTTATGTTTGCGCTATAAATAAAGAAAGAGCGACAATTTTGAAAATTTTTTACTTTTTGCTATAATAAATATCCCCCAAAAATATATAAAAATAAAACGTTTTTTTTTTTCTCCTCAGTTTAGGCCCATACGTATTCTTCTACATATTTTTGGTAAAAAAAAAATAAGCATATATTGATTGGTTCTAGCATCTACAAAATAGGGCATAGTTTTATGGCATTTTTATTATACATTTTTTTTTTACTAGTAATGGCATCGATCTGCGATTTTTATCGTGACTGCGACATTATGGCAGACACGTCGGCCAATTTTGACACATTTTTGGGACCATTGGCATTTTTACAGCGATCAGTGCTATAAAAATTGCATTGATTACTGTAGCACTCGCATCGGCTCCTTGGGCGAGCAGGGGGCGCGCGCCACAGGGTGAAGCGACGTTATATAACGTTGTTTCGCCCAGCCGTGCCATTCTGCCGCAGTACAACTGCGGCGGATGGTCTGCAAGTGCTTAAAATCCCCCATTATGATGACACTTCCCATCCTTGCCGCTAATCCAAATTGTGATAGGAGGTACGCCTCCACATACTCCCTCTGGTTAGGGGGGCCTATAGCATACTCCCAGTATTACTTTGCTCTTAGTTTCATCCCTTTGCAGCTCTGCCCATAAGGATTCCACCTCCTCCGTTGCTACCTTAAGCCCCATACACACGCTCGGACAATCCGCGGACCAGGTCGGTCGGACTTTGTCCGACGTACTTTGTCCGATGTTGGCGTTGCGTACACACGGTCGGACTACGTTGTCGGAATATCCGGTCCGGAAGAACGTCGTGACGTAAGTCGTCGTCCACGAGATTACAAAAGGGAAGTTCAGCACCACGTCAGGCACCCGTTGGGCTCCTTCTGCTGATCCCGTGTTTATCGAGAGTTAGTGGAAGTTTGGTGACTTAAGATTCGCGCTTCTCAGTTTTCTGACTCAGATCGTTACTGCTCTTCAGTTTGTGCTTGTCGTGCGTATCTGTTTATTAGTGCGTGTAGTCAGTTCGCATTTGTTGGTCATTGCGGCCTATATCTTGATATAGGACGCTTTGATTTGCACTGCTTATTGTCTGCTCGTTGCTGGTATTCACTTCGTTCTTTCAGGCCTTGCTGTTTATCGGTGCTTTCTGTTTGTCCGTTCTGACCAGCCGACCTTTTGTGACCTTCTGAGCGATGTTTCCCGTGCGTACTCGTCGCCGAGTTCGTGCTGTACGCGGAATTGGTGTCGGGCTTTTAGCTTTGAGCCAAGACCCGTCCATGAACAGAGTGACGAGGAGTATGTGGACCAAGAATTGGTTGCTTCAGTGTGACCAGTTCTCGCACATGCCTTTGCTTCGTGAGATCCGGGAGAATAATCCTGATGATTTCAGGAACTTTCTCAGGATGACGGACCCCGATTTTCACCATCTTTTGGCTTTTCTGACCCCCTTTATCAGCCGGCAGGATACCTGCATGAGACAAGCCATTACTCCGGAGCAGAGGCTTGTTGCCACGTTGAGGTACTTGGCGACAGGGAGAAGTCTTCAGGATTTGAAGTTCTCTTCAGGTATCTCTCCCCAGGCCCTGGGAATCATTATTCCAGAGACCTGTTCTGCCATCATCCAGGTCCTGCAGGAGGACTATATTAAGGTAACATTTCTACTTTACTATTCCCTTCTATGTATGCTCTGTTTGCTAATGTCTTCTATTTTTGACCTCCTTCCCTAATTACCATGATTGCAATATGTTCTAATATGCTGTGCCCCTTTTCTCCTTCATGCATTTTTCCCTTCACTTACCTCCCCAGCATGCTCTTCTGCCCCAATAGACACCTATGGCCTAGTCACTTAAGCAATGTCTTTTGTCTGCTGCATAGTATTGTTTGCCCCAAAACACCCCCTAAAATATGCACAAATGTTTGCTGTGTGGTTTACTTCATGTAGAGCCCCCTTTTTTTTTTCTTTTGGTGGGGGGGGGGGGGGCAAACTCATTAGGAACCCCCTCCCCCAACTGCTCTGTCAGATGGTACCAATCCTTTATCTGCTGGCTTTCCCAAGGTCCATACACACTATATACCTACCTCTTTATAGTGGGCATCTTTAGGGATGAATTCAGCAAAGCATGTAGTGCAAGGGGCTGCCTCCATACATTCCATTTCCTATTTTTTTGTCTTCTTTCCCTCCTATTAGCTTGCTTGGTAATTTAATAATGTCACACTGTGCCTGCCTTTTTTGGGGGGGGGGGGGGGTTGAAATGTTATTTGATCTTTCCTGTGGCCTGCCAATAGTGTTAAGTACAGAGGGTCTGGCCAAACTAGCCCACATTATTGAGCCATTTGCCAATCAATGAAGTGCAGAGGGTTAGCTGTCCACCCCCCCCCCCCCCAAAACCCTAGTTATTGCCAATGTCCCATCAGAAGTGGGGGGATTGATGGGGGGGTGAGTAATCTGTGAAGGGGAGCCTCTACTTTTCTGTGCAAATACTTTCCAGCCTCCAATTTTATACAATGCTCTTGTTCCAAGATGTTGATTGTCTAATCTGCTTGCAATGTTTAGGTGCAAAGTGACTAATTTTTTTTTCTTGTTTCACTCCACAGTTCCCTTCCACGCCACAGGAATGGCAGACTGTGGCCTCCCACTTTGCCAGCCGTTGGGACTTTCCTAACTGCGGAGGGGCAATTGATGGGAAACCCGTCCGCATCGTCCCACCGCCCAACTCGGGGTCCTACTATTATAATTATAAAGGGTTTAATAGTGTAGTGATGTTGGCGGTGGTGTCGGCAACATACGAGTTTATGTATGTGGACGTGGGGATGAACGGCCGGATATCGGATGGTGGGGCCATTACGCACACGGAGTTCTACTGGCGTCTCCAAAGTGGCAGTCTGTGCTTGCCACCTCCAGAGGAGAATGCCGAAGGACTCCCCTTCGTCTTTGTCGCAGATGAAGCGTTTGCGTTGACTCCCCATGTGATGAGGCCGTTCCCGATGAGGACCCTCACCCCGGACCAGAGGGTCTTCAACTACAGGCTGTCCAGAGCCAGAAGAGTTGTGGAGAACGCTTTTGGCATCCTGGCCAGCCGCTTCCGCCTGTTCCTGACGGCATTTAACTTGGCGGAATACAAACTCAACCACATAGTTCTTGCCTGTTGCATATTGCACAACTTCCTCAAAAGACATAACAGGAACTATGTGGTGCCCGTTGGCCCAGATGTGGAGGGCCCTCCAAATGCGGAACTCACAGCCCTTCGAGTGGCACGTCCAGGCTTGCCCCCTCTAAATGCCCGTGTTGTCCGGGACCAATATATGGAGTACTTTGTGGGTAGGGGGGCCATTGCTCTGCCTGACGATGTGTGAGAGGCATTTTTTAATAAATCTGATATTTTAACCAACCTATGATTTCTTGTCATTTCAGTCTTCTTTTTAGCTTATTTTACTTTGACATTTTTTCCCTTTGCCTTCGACAGTGGGAATGCACTTTCTGGGCAAAAGGAGGTAACAGTCTCTTCTTCCCAAAAAGATTATTCTCATGTTGTGTGTTTGCTACCTAATCTTTGGTCTAGAGAAGGTTTGTACTGCTTAACTGACACCCAAAATACTCCTTTTCATCACCAGGTCTGACATGTGTGTATTCTCCAAAATGCTGTGCTCCGTGTTTTCGTACAAAGCACTGTGGGTGTCATTTACATAAGTCAAATCCGCTATGCTCTACCAGTGCATTGAAAAAGTTCACAGGGAAAGAAAATTGGAGTGCAAAGTGGATTTGCCTTTAGTAAATAACACCCATTGCCCCCCATATCCTTTTCATTTTACATACATAATGCATTGTGTTTTTTAAATAAGGAAGCCACACATTTAGAAAAATAAAAGTTTACTAGGAAAACATTCCCAAGTGCGTTTACAATCTTCACGCCAAAACTGACAACATCTTGGTTATTTACAACATTGTTTACAAACATTCCGCAATTGGTAAAACCAGGCATGGAGCAAAACAGAACCTAGGAACTTGGAAAGTTCAACTTTGTAAAGTGAAGACAAGATCAGACATGACTATATGTTCAAAGTGTGTTTGATCTTGCCTTCATCACATGGGGGGGTCACCCCGAAAAGTGGAAATTTGGAACATGCACACAATTTGGGTCTGAAAATGGTCATTAGATGGGAAAACACATGCCTAGAAGCTTCAAAAGTGCCATTTTCCATCATGGGGATGAATGGACGTTTTTTGGGGGTGCAACCCCTTCACCACAACCACTTTCGTAGTTCGTAAAGTGTTTGCACCCCCAAAAAAACGTTGCCATTCATCCACCATGGTGGGAGCTAGCACATGTGGACACAATGTGTGCATGTTCCAAATTTCAGACAGTTTTTAAGTTGCAAATGTGTTCAGAAGCAGGCACAAATGTGTGTTAATTACTTGGTGCGTTTTCATATTTTTCCTAAAACATCAATGATGTTCTTCAATTTTTGTTGAACATCATTGATGTTTTGCTTTATGTAATCTAGATCTCGATTGCAGACCATTATCTCTCCGATGAGTACGTGGGCACTCTCTGTGGTAAAGTGCGATTTTTCTTCCACAACATCCACGTCACCTAAAAACCACAAACAAACAAAAATGGGGTGTTGGAAATGAGGCAGCCATACATGGATTAGCTTACCAGTAGCTGTGTTCTCCCACACTCACCTGTTGTGGTGACAATTTCTCCAAGTTCGATGATCTCTCCTTCCTCCTCCTCCTCCTCCTCTGCTTCTGCTCTTTCCCCTTTTTTGGGAGGTGTTGGTTTGGGGGTTTCCTCAGACGGCCCAAGTTTTCGCTCCCCTATGAGAATGTCCAAAAGGAAGATTTAGCAACACAAACTATTGAGGGCAGAAATAGGAAATGACAAACATTGGTTGAAAGTGACGGACACTATTTTAGTTTGGCCAGTTACAAATGTCAACTACATGAATGTAGTCACTTTGTAAAGGTGCTAAACTGACTAGCTTTTTGGTAGAAGTTTGTGTGATGGAGACCCCCCTCTAGTATCCACTGGAGCACATGTGTGGAAAAGGCTAATAAAAAGGGGGTTTGGGTGTCCCAGCACTAGTGCTCTCGAGTCCAGATGGGTAAACAGCTACTGGGTGACCTCTCCTTTACATTGAATAAATTGGCTTTACATTCTGGATGACATTTCTAGGGAGAACAAACTTCCTTTCCCCCAAAAAAACACCAAACATCGTATTATAAGTGGCCGCACGATCGAGGTTGCGTACGATCGAATGGACACACACACGACCATGACAGTGGCAGAAAGATCGAGGCTGAGTACGATCGAATGCACAGACGAACATGAAAGTGGCCATTTTGGAATGTACAACTTTGTAAAAATCAACCACATGGAGCAGTATGCAAGCAAGAAATCAAACACAAAACACAACTACTTACTTTTTTGAAGAATTCTCTTGATCTTTCTGTACTGATCGGCCTCCCTCAGTTTCAGGTCTGACCAGCGTTTCCTCAGTTGCTCCTTGGATCGTTGTACCCCAAAATGATTGTACAGCCTTCTCACAACTTTAGACATGATCTTAGCCTTGCGGACATTGGGGTTGAGGTAAGGCCCATACTTCCCATCATAGTCGCTCCTCTTTAATATGTCCACCATCTCCAACATTTCTCCAAATGACATATTGGAGGCCTTGAATTTCAGGCTCCGGGATCGGGACGTTTGTGCCTCCGGACTTTCCTCGTCCACCTCCTCGTTGGGGGGATATTTGGGGCGCACCTGCTGTGTCCCCGCCATGTGCTCTCCCCACTGCGCCGTAAAGAGAAGGGGTGGGGAATAGACGAGAAAGATCGTCAGGGGCGGGCGGAGTTTGACGCATGCGCACTGTATATAAAACGTCACACGCCTGTGTCGTAGCCACGATCTGGGAGACGAGGGGAGAGAAAGCTCACGCACGAGACGATCGCTACAAACGAAGGTACAATTTGACGTTGGTACATAACTAGCCTAGACTGATTAGAACTTGAGGCTTCTTTATGGAGAAGATTAGGAGAGTTTAGGCTGACATTATTTATATTGTTTTGTGTGGCGTTGTGTCTTGCAGAGGTGATGGATGCCTTCTACAACGTGAGCTTTCTCCCACACTTCATTGATAAATACCGGCAATTCCCCCTCTTATGGCAGGCAAAACACAGGGATTATAGCAACAGACCAAAGAGGTACGCAGCCCTGCTGAAACTGGTGGCATTTGTAAAGCCTACCCTGCCCATGGCAACCGTCGCAAACTTAAAAGTGAAGATCACCAACATGAAGACTACCTATTTCCGGGAGCGCAATAAGGTCCTGAAGTCACAAGCATCTGGAGCTGCAGCAGCTGATGTCCATGTCCCCACGCTCTGGTACTATGAGAGGCTCCACTTTCTCAAAGACCAGGCTACTGTCAGGAAGTCACTCTCGACTCTTCCTTGCACGCGTCCTTCCACGCACGCCACCCCTGATGAGGCTTCCGAGGAGCAACCTGGGCCTTCCAGTCAGGAATATGTGCAGGTGCCCAGCTTGTTCCAGGTATAGTAGTTTTGGAACCAGTTTGTTGAATAATGAATGATGTTCAGTTAATTCAGGATCCCCAATTGCTTATTTCCTAACGTGATTGACATATCAACAGACAGTGGTGTGGGAGACATTTTTGGGAAGAATCTAAACTGCAGGGCTGAGAATTGTATGGTTTTGTATTTGAAAACATTTTGCAACAGTCACTAGATGAGAATTGTGTGTGTTTGATGAACAAATAACTGAAACTATGTCCCTTTTTCATACACAGGAAGACCTCAGCCAGGAGGTGGCTGTGGAAGGTGGCAGTCAGGAGGAGGCAGGGGGTAGTGGCAGCCAACAGGGGGGTAGGCGTAGGAGCCTGACTGTCTCCCAAGTCTCTCCCCTCCCTACAGAAGGGCGAAAAACATGGGGGAGGTGGGAGAGTCAGCGCTCCAGCTGATAAAAGATGCCTCAGCCTCCCTCTATGCCACACCCACCTACGAGGAGGCCTTTGCCTCCTTGGTTACAAGTAAATTTACGGGTATGGAGGCGGGGCAACGCAGCATGTGTGAGGAGGTCATCCTCAAAATACTAAATGAGGGGATGGCTGGGGAGATGACTCCCCTCACACATGTTTGCGAGAGTGACCTTGCTCCGCCTCCTCCTCCTCCTTCTGCCACCCCACCAGCACCAGCACCACGGCGTGGAAGGAAGCGTACAAGGAAGACAAGAGAGTGACGACCTGGATTCAGTCTGGTCTGAGAGAAGATGGAGCCTCTCGTAGTACCAGAGCCTGGGGACCTAGATGGCATCTGCTGCAGTTCCGGATGTTTTGGACTTCAGGACCAGATTGCGCTCCCTTATTATTTAGATAGGTAGTCTTCATGCCCCCAATTGTTTAAGTCTGTAAAATGATGGTTGCCATGGGTGTCCAAGGCTTTGCAAATTCCCCAAGTTTCACCATGGCTGCGTTCCTCTTTGGTCTGTTGCTGAGACCTAAATAAAGGTTTTTTTGATTTGAAATAATCATTGACTATTGTGTTTTACTTTTCTACAATGACAGTTTTTCTTTGAGTAGGCAGGTACATTTCACTAATCCTAAAGTAGAATTAACAAGGGGCACCAACAACCAACAAACTCCTAGTAAATGTAAGCAAGAAATACAAATGTTAATAATGTGGTTTTGCTAAGTTGAGACATACAACCCCCCTCCAAAAAAAAAAAAAAAAAAAAAACATTCAAATATGTATTCCCCAAAAAAAAAAAAACCAGACAAATCATGGTAAAAAAATAACAAAGATTCTTTTCCGTTCACAGTCAAAATAAACATGTAGTGTATAAATGCTGCAAAGTAATAAAGAAGTAAGTTTGTGAGAAGTGCGGGTGAATAGGAGCAGCTAAAAGATGTCATTCTTGTTGCATTGTAAAGAAAAAGAGAATGCGCTGCATTAAAGACATTTTAACATTGCAGCGTGACGAATGTGCTTTGTCGATTAGGAAAGGTAGTTTTACCTGACCGAGCGCTTCCGTCACAGAATTTCTTCTGAGCATGCGTAGCACTTTGTCCGTCGGACAAGCGTACACACGCTCGGATTTGGTGTGATCGGACCGGGTTGACGGCAAATCTTTCCAGCAGGAGATAAGACTTTGTCCGACGGACAAACCGACGAACACTGTCCGATGGTGCATACACACGGTCTGATTTTTCAACAACCTTGTCCGATCGGACCAAATTGATGAAAAAGTCCGACCGTGTGTATGGGGCTTTAGTGTTGTCATCTCTCACATTCACTTGTACATCAGTTGCCCCAGAGCTTAGTAAATGAGGGAGAGCCCTGCTAACTTCCATCATCCAATCATGTGCAAGCAAACATTTTCCTAAGGGGTTGAATTACTAGAGGCAAACAGACTATGCACTTTGCAAAGTGCAGTTGCACTCTGCAAGTGCAGTTGCTCCAAAGCTTACTAAATAAGATAAAGCTTTTACTTTGAAAAGAGTATCCAATCACATGCAAGGGCAATTAAAAAAACTGCATTTTTGCTTGCACATGATTGGATTGGAAGTCAGCAGAGCTTCTGTTAATTTACTAACCTCTGGAGTTAACTGCTCTTGCAGAGTGCAACTGCAATTTGAAAAGTGCACAGTTTTTTTAGTAAATCAACCTCTTAGTGTCTTCCCACCGTTCGAGCCATCAAATCTTCTCCAAGTCACCACGCCTATGTAGATATAGCATGAGTGCATCCGTGCACTATGCTCTGATTGATAATAGGAGAAATTAAAGAGTTAATAAACCCAGGACACTGAATTTACTATATCTGTTCTCCCACAGTACACAGAACATGAAAAGGCAATTATTTTAGTAAATATAAACTGCTAAATATCTTTTCTCATCAGCAGTATATAGCAGTCTTGTGACTTTTATCAGTGTCCGGCTGAGCACTGGTTAAAGCTTGTAGGGGGAGTTTTCATTCTCCTCTGACTGTCCTATGAGGCTGCATGACTCATGACCCTCTGTCTGGACAGTGCTGATTGGCCCTGTGCCAATTGCATACATCGTCCCCCAATAAAAAGAAAACTCTCTAACAATGCAGGCCAAGCAGAGCATGTGGAGAGTGCCCCCAAAGACTCTGTTCTATGACCAGATGGGTTGGAGACTGTGAAAGAAGGGGAGGGCCACATAAGACAGGATCAAACAGCCTTTTACACAATGTGGAGGATTAACCCCTTAGGTTCCACAGTGAGTATAACCAGCTGCATATACAGACTTATTTTACTCTTGTGAGTTTAGTAACACTTTGAGAAGCTTGTACTTGTTTGTTGTGTCTCATGGCATGGATGGCTGGGTAAGGTGGAATCAGGTAAGGCTTGTATGGTCTATATGCCCTTCCCTGAATGCTGGCTCAGCATTCTTGGCAAGTTATTTATAGTTTTTTTTTGGCAAGTTTAATTTTTTCCAAGCTATTAGCATGTTTTTCCCCAAGATAAGACAGTTCCCAATCCTCTACAGGCCAAGCATTCCCAATGCAAGTCTGTAGGTAGTTCAAAAAAATTATCCAGTGGTAGGCCTGAGGCGGATTCTTAGCATCGTTTTTGTAAGTGTAACATTTTTGGAAAATGTTAATTACACTATCACCCACTTGCTTACAGTGGTACTGTCAGGTTAAGAGAGCAAAAAATAAATAAATCTGCAGACACGTATAAAGTGCAGGTATGTAGGTGTCAGCACATAATTGAAGCATGTTTCAGTGCTGCCGAATGCTGGCCAGTTTTGACTGGGTCAGATCACTGGGAAGTTTCAGCACTTGCCTGCTCCCTCTATCCCCTATAAGTTCCTGTTTGCTTATCACTGTATTGGTTTTCCACATTGGCCAGTAGGAATGTACAGGAGGGGGTATGGAGTTTCAGCACTGCCATGAAGCACCAAAGCTTTGCCCAATTAGAACAGCCAGACATTCAGGTACTGCAGTAGCATTGTAAATTGTAGGCTTGTGCAATTTGTTTCGTAACAAATCAAAATTTGGCCGAATTTTGCATATTTCGGACATTCAGATGCATCCGAATAAAAAAATAACGAATTTCAACTAATACGAAAAAAATTATAGCGGATATAAAGAATAAATTCGACATGATTCGGTAATTCATTAAAGATCTAATGAAACAAAAGGTCAACTCAAAGTAAATCTTACAGTCCAATCAGCTGATTCATTTTGTGCTGGAGGTTGGATTACTGGCAAAGTGCATTCCTGAGAACTGAGTGAGAGAAGGGTGTTGTATTGTATTTGAGCAGAGGAGAAGAGATATTGTCATTGTGTGTGTTAATAGATTTAATAAACAAACAACTTTCCAAACTACGAATCATTATCACGAATATATATACATACATAAATATCGAGTTTCAACGAATACCGAATGAATTCGACATGATTCGAGATTCAATATAACGACACTCTACAGAAATAACGAATTATCTGAAAACGTATTAACGTAACATAACGAATATAACAGAGCGAAATTATGTATTTTACGAATGACAAAGAACTAAAACTAAAAAAAATTTCCGTTGTGAACAAGTCTAGTAAATTGCTGTAGGTGTGTGATTTAACTTTATACCTAAAGTTAGGGTCACCATACATTTTACTATCTGACTGTACAATCTTTGTACTATCAACTTTTGGTTTACCAAAACTATGTAATATGAGGACTTACCTAATCTATCCAATCAATTTGAACACAAGCCCTTGCACTACATACAGTAGTTGTTGGTAGATCTAAAGGAGGTTGTAAAATCAGTTTGTAACATGTGAAATGAGCTTAAAAGAGAAGTGCTGGATTTAAAAAAAAAAAAAACAATCATACTCGCCTAGGTGGATGCTGCATCTGTCCCCCACTGCCTTTAAGACCGAGAACTGAGCGATTAACCACTTAAGCCCCAATTTGCAGCCAAAGGACCAGGCCCCTTTTTTGCGATTCGGCACTGTGTCGCTTTAACTGACAATTGCGCAGTCGTGCGACGTTGCTCCCAAACAAAATTGACGTCCCTTTTTTCCCACAAATAGAGCTTTCTTTTGGTGGTATTTGATCACCTCTGCGGGTTTTATTTTTTGCGCTATATTCAAAAATAGAGCGACAATTTTGAAAAAAAATGCAATATTTTTTACTTTTTGCTATAATAAATATCCCCCAAAAATATATAAAAACTTTTTTTCCTCAGTTTAGGCCGATATGTATTCTTCTACATATTTTTGGTTAAAAAAAAAATCGCAATTAGCGATTATTGATTGGTTTGCGTAAAAGTTATAGCGTTTACAAAATAGGGAATAGTTTAATAGCATTTTTATCAATATTTTTTTTTTTACTAGTAATGGCGGTGATCAGCGATTTTTATTGTAACTGCGACATTATGGAGGACACATCAGACATTTTTGACACATTTTTGGGACCATTGTCATTTATACAGCAATCAGTGCTATTTAAATGCACTGATTCCTGTGTAAATGACACTGGCAGTGAAGGAGTTAACCACTAGGGGCGGGGAGGGGTTAAGTGAGCCCTGTGTGTGTTTTATAACTAATTGCAGCGCATCTAAAAAATAATCAAAATAATACAATAATAATAAGATATCATAAAATTATGATATGTATATGAAACACAATACACATAATGAAAAATAATCAAAAACAGTGACAAAAGTTCATGTCTTGTGAGTCCAAAATAAAACAGAGAGTGAATAACTGATTGTAGATAAAACACCCTGGTGACTGTAAATAAACAGAATATGTTCTTAAAGCGGTTCTGCACTCTGAAAAAAAATTTTTTTTTTTAGGACGTAATATAAAGTGTGCTTACCTTTATTATGGGACTCACCTGTTCCATCTTCCATCTCGATCGCCGCCGGTTTTCGTCCGATGAAGTTCCTCGTCTTCTTCTTTAGTGCTGGGGGCCATCTTGCCTGTGGGCATGTGAAACACCCACAGGAACTTTAGATGGCCCAGCATGCACTGCCGTTACTCGCGCGTGCGCAGTAACGGCACATCTGCCGAGATCTCACGAGATTTCGGCAGATGCGGCCGAAATCTCGGGAGATTTCGGAAGATGTGGCCGAAATCTCGCGAGATTTCGGAAGATGCCCGCACTGACTCCTGGGATCAATGACACCAGATCCCAGGAGACAGTGCGGCGTGACGACGATCGACGCAGAGACCCCGCCCGCCGCCGCAGAGGGAGAAGACCGGAAGTCTTCAATTACAAGGTAAGTAAAAAAAAAAAAAAAAAAAAAACATTTCATTTAGTACTCTTTGCCTGATTTGGAAGGCAAAGAGATTTACTAAATGAAATGAGTGCCGAACCGCTTTAAGGTGATATCCTCAACCGAAGGTAAATGGAGACTCTTACCAAATGTGCTATGCACATACGCATAGACTCAGTGGAGGGTGAAGTGTCTGATTCCAAGGGAAGCTGACTCCAATCAGGGCAAACGACCAATCAACTGGACGGATCTCCGGCAGATGATCTCCTCATATAATGGACAGCCCAATGCTAAGCAATGTGGATCCAGGCAAAAAAGATCTCCCAGCATATAATGATAGAAAAGAAGGGGGGGACACTCTAAGTGTAGACTGTTGGTAAACGGTTTATTTAAAATTGAAGTTTAAAATACAACCTTGATGAAAAAGGTAAATGGTTGTGTCTGCAAATAACATAAGTTATGCAGTTGACAAAAAGTTAAGGCAATGCTGTAGGTACACTCGATATGCACAGTACAGTACAGTGATAAACAGTCACTCGCTGTCTATCATCATCTCCAGCGGCTTCGTTCCGCAATCTCTTTACATTGCTGCAGTGCGGGACCTTTTTAAACAGCAATTGTTCCCCATTTGCAGCTTTGAGCTGTTTTTTTATGCATATGTCCATAAGGCTTTGCTATTTTTTTTTTTTCACAAGACATGAACTTTTGTCACTGTTTTTGATTATTTTTCATTATGTGTATTGTGTTTCATATACATATCATAATTTTATGATATCTTATTATTATTGTATTATTTTTGATTATTTTTTAGATGCGCTGCACTTATTTTTATTTTTCACATTGTTATTTGAAGGATTCGTGATTGGCCTTTTTGGTGTTCAGCTTGCACTTTCACTTATTTTATTTACTTGTTTTTTGTGGGTTTGCGCTGATTGTTCCATTCTATTGTGTTTTATAACTGTCTGGGGGCGTGGCTTGGCATGTGACGTCACTGATCGTCTTTCCCTATGACAGGGAACAGACGATGAGTGACAGTGTCACTAGGAAGCATGGGGAGAGGTTTGTTTACACATACCTCTCCCCGTTCTTCAGCTCTGTGCCCTGATCGCGGGACACCAGCGGCGATCGGGTCCGCTGGTCCCGCGGCCATGGTCAACCTGTACGTTGATGTGCCCAGCCGTGCCATTCTGCCGACATATATGTGCAGGAGGCGGTCCTTAAGCGGTTAAACACCGCTGATCGTTCAGTTCTTGGTATTCCGTGAGCAGAGAGAGTGATGACCGTCAGTCACTGCTCTCTGCTCTGCCCCTCCAGCACTCACTAGAGCGCTGGGCTGTGGAGAGGACGGGAGAGGTTGGCTCAGGCCCCCAGCACGTGATGAGAGGCTTTGCCAGATGCTATTCAGGCATCTGGGTGGATGTTGACATTAAAGTAGAAATTCCTCCAGAGTTTGAACTGGCTAAGAGACATCAGCAGACAGCAGACTTTAGCCTACTGTCAGCTGAATACAGGTTACAGGAGTACAGAACTAAGTTCACTCCTGGGACCCACATGAGAAGTAGGGCCAAAAGCGCTTTTGGCCCTACTTCTCCTTTTAGTGTCCATACTTTTGTCATTTTGAATGATAGCAAGGGTGCAGCCGTATAGACACTACCATTGTTAGATGATTGTATGTGATATCTTGTTAACTTTTTTAACTTTATTTGTATCTTAGTGATCGCATTGCTGACATCAGTGATCTTGGATATACAACCAGTAACCGAAGCTGTGGGGGGAGCCACACACTGACTTCCCCAAATCGGCGTTATGCCAGGATGCACAGTATCGCCTCAAGTTCCTTTCAAGAAGAAGATCTGATAGCAGCTGGTATAAAGGTAAAGATCCTTTAGTGTTTAGCATTGACCATATACATATTTATATATTTACATATACATACATTGGGTTCCAACTTTAGTCACCACACACTGCACTGAGAGGATAACTGTTTTTTTTCCCACAATTCAGTGTGCAAAAGCAAAACACCAGAGTGAACCAAAAATAGTGCATGTGAACACACACAACAAAGTGCACTTGGGGTGTGTCAGATTGTCCCCTCCCAAAGTGGAAGGCCCAAGGGCCCCACCCCCTTGGGGCACAAGACACCTGACAGGAGTAAGGAACACTCAGGTCCACCTAGCCCCTCGCAGAAGCTGACCATCGAGTACTAGTTGAGGGGCTCTTCCGAAGAGCGAATCCCCCAAGGAAAGCAACCTAAGAGCCACATATCCTTCCCCTAGACTTCATGGTAGACCCAAAGACCCATCACCTACCATCCTGAGTGAAGAAAATACACAACAAATCAATGCAGTGACATGCAGTAAGAAAACTAAGTAAAAGTGCTGGCGTGCAGGACAAAGGCTAGGCCTTGCGGCCTGGTAAAAAAAATCACCCCGGTCTTGGCTAAAAGGATATGATGATACGTAGTGTAGAAAAAAGCTGTGGGATCATATCCTAGTGCTTATTCTCACAGTGGAGTCCCAAACCCATAGTGAAACTAAGAGCACCCCCGGGTTGCCACTCCCAGGGAACACTGGTACGGTGGGCCCTCTTCCTTCCCAGCCCTTGGCCAGACAAGAACGGCCCATTTCCTGTGCTTTTAGTAAAGCCATTTTTTTGGTGGGGGGGATAGAGTAGGGAAAGTCTGTGTCCCATCAGAGAGAATTCAGGCTTTGTCTTGATTCATTGTATACTTTTTTGTATGGTAACACACATTTTTTTTTTGTTTTAAGCTAACAGAGTTCAAAGTAGGTAAAAGTATGTTTAAGTTTTTTTTACATCTTTTTGTCTATAGATTGCATAGAAAATAAAGTTTTTTTGCAATACAGTATCACCAAATGGTTTTGCACAGAGCAGCCCTGATCCTTCTTTTCTTGGGTCCCCCACTGGCGCTACCTGGCTCCTCCCCCGCCAAGCTGCTTGCTATGGGGGCACTGCTGAAGCTCCGCCCTGTGTGTCAACTGACACAGGGAACATGGCTTGGCCCTGCCCCCGCTCCCTCCTCAATGGCTGTGTCTGAGCTAATGAGGAAGAAGAGAGCCACTGCTCTTGTGCACATTGCTGGATCGAGATCAGGCCATAAGAGGTATGGTATACAGGTACGAGAGCTAAAGACATTAAAGGCTAAGTTCACCTGTTCCTACAAAAAAAACCTATGCATTCCAGGATCCTCAGTACATTACATACCATGGCTCAACCTGGTAAAATAATGTGCTATTTTTTACCTTCATATGTGAAGGCCATGAGCGTGCCGTTGCTTCAGTTAGACTGTGCCGGCGGCTCCCGCGAGCATGCACAGGAGTGACGTCATTGCGGCTCCGGTCAATTAGAGCACCGGAGCCCACGATACCTGGAAGTAACTCCGGGAGAGATGTTGCCGGCCGGAGCGGTGAACGAGGACCACTGCGGGGGCTTCGATCTGAGGTAAGTAATACATAATGATAAGTAATACGTAATGCTTCGATCTAAGGTAAGTAATACATAATGATAAGTAATACATAATGAGCTAGTATGCTATGTATACTAGCTCATTATGTCTTTGTCTTGTCTTTTTTTTTGGGGGGGGGGGCGGGTTTACAACCACTTTAAAGCCCCAATCTCTGATGCAAGCAACAGGCTGGCTGTTGGGAGGAGTTAAGCAAATATCCAAATGTCTTAACAGGTGGATGCTAGTCAGGGTCAGTGGGTGTTCCTATGCAGTCACCATGATTGAATGGACTGAAATCCAATTAATTAAATGGGCAGACCAGGGACAGTCAGGCTGGGTAGGAAAGGGCTAGATAATGCTGGACATTTTGGGAATGAGGCAGGCTCTGTCTGACTAAGTTTAACTCCAGCCAAAAGCTTTTTTCACTTAAATAGGTGTATCCTTAGAAAAAAAAAAAAATTTAAAGTCAGCAGCTACAAATACTGCAGCTGCTGACTTTTAATAATCGGACACTTACCTGTTCCAGGGTCCAGCGATGCGGGGGGTCATAGCTCCGCTCGCCCCCCATTCCGCTCGACAGCGCCGGCATTGCAACTGAAGCCACAGCCGGGCACCCACTGCGCATGCGCGAGCGGCGCTGCGTGCCGTGATTGGCCACACAGTCATCTGGGACACGTGACAGGTCCCAGATGACTGGGGAGCCTTTCCTGTGCCAAGGGGAAGTGATGTCACCAGCCCAGGCACCGAAGGAGGCAGACTATGCGGGACCCCCTAGCAACAGGCATTTAGAGGTAAGTGAAAAAAAAAAAATGTTTCTAATAATTTAATCTATTAGAAAAAAAATAAACGTTTAGCCAGCTTGCACAAATGCTTCTGAAAAGTGGTCTTGGAATGTTTTATAAATAGAACCCCTAAGTGTCTCTGGTGGGGAAATTACATCTGTTTTCAACATCCATGTTTTACTTGTTAATATTTCATGTCTCTCTCATTATTTGCATACACTTTCACTTGCAGGAGGAGACTGATATTATGGGATCTGATGGGCAAATTTATCATGGGAGGATGGACACCAGCTTACCAGCTATACATGTCAAAGATGGTAAGAACATTGCACCTGTCATTTAGTAATGGAGATTATACTAAGGCTTCATTTAGGAGTGTTCCTGTGGCACAAAAACAAAAAGGAAAACATCTTGTTTTTGTGTGCTGCGCACTCTAATTCTTGATGACACTTTTCTAAAGTGCATTAGAAATCGCGTTCCACGCATGACTGCTGAGGTGCAATTAGTCCAGGTACTATGAACTGTAATTTAATTGTATAACCTTCTTTTAACCCTTGCCCCTTCATACCAATAAATAACACGCTGACAACTGCTAAGTTGGAAAGGGCAAGGCCACAGCTTTTATTTCTTTAAATCCAACACATAACCAATGAATAGTAAATTTCTTTAAATCCAACATATAACCAATGAATAGTTCAAACAAATGAATATTTCAAACAGTGCCTGTCACAGTTATACTGTGAGCACATAATCCAACGTAGGGGAAGGAGATAAGAAGGGGGGAAGGCCTGTCCTTACCATAAGTGCTGGACAGGCCGTCTGCTTCCCATTTCCATCAACAGCAGCCATTTTATGCTGGCAAGGTCAAAAAACCGCAGCAAGCTGTGACGTACCAAAGAAAATTATAGGGCGGGAGGGTGGGCAGCTCTTCCCAACGGATCTTCCAGAAGGCTCCAGAATTTTCTGGGCGCGGCACTTTTGTCGAGCTCAGGCCAGTCACTTCAACCCGCCCTGGACATGCCCCCAACAGTCAGGGCTCTCTTTCCCTATGGGGTCAAGAGGCCTTCATTTGGTTTGGTGCAGTTTAAAAAAAAATGTGCTCATACTTCTTTTGTGCAATTGTCATGCATAAATAAGGCTACTATACAGTACTTTTTATTGTAATCATTTTTATTGATAATGAGTATAGTCAAGCAGTACGCAGAATAGGTTTCAACCAATGATCAAATGAAAAGTACAGGCAAATAGTAACAATCAATTAATAATTTTATATAACGGAATTAGAAGTCTAGTTGGAAATGCTCATACCTACTAATACATTAATAGTATGCAGATGCCAATTGATTATTTCTATTAACCATTATACTATCAACCCTTCTGGTTCTGGGAATAGAAGGAGCTGCTGCTTCCAGTTTCTAGCCAAAGTTAGTTGGGCTGCAGGGAAAATACGATGAGTTAATATATTTAAGATTGTCAAACTGAAATTTTGTCAAAGATTCAATGTAGGCACGAAGGAGGATCTGCCAGTGGCTCTTAGGAACATTTCTATGAATCAGTGATAAGTAGGCAAAAGACCTTTGTTCAAAAAGCCGCCGCAGATGGGCAGGTCCATGAATCATGTCTCCAAATGCGGAACAGCCATGGCGACATCTGTCAAAAAAGCTAGGGGGTCAGATGGAATATTCAAGAGGAATCCATAGGATCTGGGATTAAGGCTGGGTTCACACTATTGCAAATTGGATGCGCAGGGATTCCAATGGGATTTTTGTATTTTTAACACAAGAACAGCGTCATAGGCCCTGCATCCATCATCTCCATCATCTGCTCTGCTGCCAAGAGCCCGACCGCGTGAGTACCAACCACCTTAGGGTCGGATGGTCTGTTTGCCCCACCCCCGGGGGGTGGTTTGTTTGCCGCCCCCCAGCTGGAGCACCAGCCACCACTGTCCAATTCACATGTCAGGAGTCTGTGACCGGCTCTCAATGGAGCTGGTTCACACAGCTCTGGGACGGCTGTGGAGCGAATTGCACAGGAGTCCTGTGCATCTTCTGGTCCGTTTCAGGTCCGAATTCAGCCAAAAATTCATACCGAAATCGGATCTGAAACAGTGAACAGGAACGCACCGGACCCCTCTTTTGAGCCACTTCGCACGGAGATGTAAACTCCCAGCCTAAAAAGTACCATTTCAGTGTCTGCAGATGACACCAAGCTAGGATGTCTCCCAACATACAAGGCAACCTCAATGCACTTAATTTATTTGGGCAACTATGTGGCAAATGAGGTTTAATGTTGATAAATGTAAAGTTATGCATTTGGGGGATAAGAATATGCATGCATCATACATACTAGGGGGAGTAAAACTGGGGAAATTAATGGTGAAGAAGGATCTGGGAGTTTTGGTAGATCAAAAGCTTAATAATAGCATGCAATGCCAAGCTGCGCTTTCCAAAGCAAGCAAAGTCCATTCTTGTATTAGGAGAGGTATGGACTCCAGAGACAGAGATATCATTTTGCCCCTGTACAAATCATTAGTAAGACCTCATCTGGAATATGCAGTTCAGTTTTGGGCACCAGTTCACAAAAAGGATATCGGGGAGCTGGAGAAAGTACATGGACAAGAGACATGGTGGAGCTCAGCTTTCAGGAAAGATTAGAGGAACTGAATTTATTCAACATGTATAAATACATAAGTTGTCCATATAGTGAACTTGGTGTTGAGTTATTCACTGTAAAATTCTGAAATTCCGACCACAAAATCCGTCTGATTTTTTCCGACTGATTTTTTCGACACTGGTGTTGAATACACACGGTAGGACAAAGTTGTCAGAAAATCCGATCATTCTGAACGTGGTGACGTTCATTGCGTACGACGGAACTACGTAGAGGCTAGTAGCCAATAGCTTTGGTCTCGTAATTTGATCTGAGCATGCGGGGCACTTTGTCCGTCGGAATTCTCTACACACGATCGGAAAAAGTCTGATCGGATTTTGTTGTCGGAAAATTTGAGAGCAGGATCAGAAAGCAGATGGAAAAAGTCAGATGAAGCCCACACACGGGCGGATTTTCCGACAACATGGTCCTATAGGACATTTTCCATCAGAATTTCCGACCGTGTGTACGGGGCATAAGGCTATCACAGAGGACAAGGGGGCACTCTTTTTTTTTTTTCGAGGGAAAATACGGAAAGGTTTCTGCACAGTAAGAGCTGTGAAAATGTGGAAATAGACTCCCTCAAGAGCTGGTTCTGGTGAGCTCAGTAGCTTGTATTAAAAAAGGCCTGGATTCTTTTCTAAATGTACATAATATAACTGGATACTAACATTTATAGGTAAAGTTGATCCAGGGAAAATACGACTGCCTCTCGGGGGATCAGGAGGGAATTTTTGTCCCCTGCTGAAGCAAATTGGATCATACTTTGCTGGGTTTTTTTTGTCTTCCTCTGGATCAACTGTGGGTATAGGATTGTATATATGGGATTGTATGTTTGTTTGTTTTTTTTTTTTCCCTAGGTTGAACTAGATGGACTTGTTTCTTTTTGTAACTATATCATTATTCCTTTATATTTTACCTCAGTGTTAGTCATGTTAAAAGATCACTTTGCTAAATTACCACATATCTTTATATTTAGGTCCATTTCCTTCTTACCCACATAGTCATGTCAAGTACTGTATGGTGTGGTGATTTATTTAATTGTGAATACAGTATAGAAGTTATGTAGAGGCAGATATGTTCACAACTGGCTAATGGTTGGGCAGGGTCTTTATTTTTCATCAGAGACCAGGTCCAATGCTGTACAGTGGAACCTCGAATTGCGAGTAACGCAGTTTTGCAATATGAGCAATAAAAAATGTTTTAATTCGGACTCGGTTTGTTGTCTTGCAAAACGACCAGGATTCAAGCCAGAGGTGACCCTCGGAACGGTTCAGAGCCATTTGGAGCTACTGGAAATACTATTGCAAATACTCGGAAACACTCGAAAATACTTCTGAGGGTTTCCGAGTGCAACCGAGCAGTCTCCGAGAATTTCCGAGTCTCTCCGGCGCCCCCCACATCTGGCCACATGCAGTATTGCATGCAATAGAAGTCAATGCGGAACAAATTATCTTCGTTTCCATTGACTTCTATGGGGAAACTCGCTTTGATATGCAAGTACTTTGGATTACAAACATTCTCCTGAAATGGATTATGCTCGTAATCCAAGGTTCCACTGTATATAAAAATAATGGTATAATTCCATTGGTGGGGGGGATCTTCTGCTCTTTGATGGCTGTCCAAGAGATAAAAGAGGAAGAGTTCAGAAAATCATAAACATTATGATAACCAGCACTGAAGACCACAAAACAAAAGCTTTCAGGTCGGAGTAACCTGTCTAAAATAGAGGTTGTACGTGGAGAGGCAAAAGTGGCATATTACGGGACACCCTGCCTCAAATTATTATTTTATGTAGTGTAATAAACATATACATCACCTACATACAAAGAAAGGGCTGGTTATACCAGTAAAATGATCAGATGATAGACAAGAAAACACATGAGAAGAGCCAGTGTAGAGAGTGGAGGGGGGGGGGGGTCCCTAGAGAGACCTGACTCTAAGACCACACCTTTCCATGACTTGCTAAATAGCCAGGAATGCCCAAGGAAAGTTACAGGGCGTAGTGTGTGTCTGAACTTTGTTGAATTTAGGTACAGCAGAAAGTTTATTGTTTGTCAAATACTGGGACATTTTTTATTTGAACTGTGTTGGTGTGTTTGTTGGCATTGTCAATTTCTATGCTTTTGCCAAAGTCTATTTAGCCGCAGTAAAAAGAAAAGTTACAAATTTGAATTCAGCGTTACTACAACCTTCAGGCTTAAGGTTCAAAAAGGCCTCCCAATGTTTTTTCCAAATACTTTTGCCTAGGACCTTATGCATATTATTTTGGGCAGTCCCATTTTTATGAGTATACTGGTTTCGTTGCAACCCCAGAAAGCAGTGTGGGGGGGGGGGGGAGCCCCCTGCGCATACTTAGCTATCTTTTGGGGTTCCATGTACCAGCCTAGCATTAATTTGTAGTTGGCCTCCTTCACTGTTGAGTTGATGGAGCAGAGAGCTGTTGTATTACAAATGATAAACGAGACTGTCCCAGTGGTGCCCACCATGGCACATGTCACCTTGTTAGAGTTTAACAGAAAAAAACTTTGCGCCAAAGAAATAAATGATATATATAATCCAGCAACAATTGCCAGCAGCAGTGTAAATATGAGCTGACTAGCGTCACTAAATGTGAAAATAGATATACAAACAACGCGCTTGGTTAGTACAAAATTAGTAGCTCATAACAGGAAATAAATTGTATCAAATGTTCAATTCTTATAAAAAAAATCCCACAATTGTGAAAAAAGTGCTCGTGCTTCAATTAAAATCGGTGCGCCACTGTTCAGTGTTCAGACAACGTGCCCCACATGGATGTGCACTCACCCTGGATGTTGACCACCTATTGCTAGAGTAGTCACTTGTGCTTTGTGGGGAAGTGCTAGGTGGTATCTTTCAAGGTCAGATGCACTGAGTAATCCTCCATGGATGGGGAATAAAAATGACAGGGGGGCATCCATTGCATAAAACTGTATTTTATTAAAAAATTCCAGCAAAAGAAAAGATAGATGCACTCACTGTCAGAAACCATGAATCAGACTGAGACAGAAGTACAGTTAAATCACACTTGTTTAATAAAAAAAAAAAAGGGTAAACCGAGTAAATGTAGTCAAAACATAGCCAGAGTTCAGGAACCGGAAAGGATAGTCAGACTCAAACAAGCCCAAACGTCAGGGAGCCAGAGATGAGTGTAGTAGAACAGCAAGCAGGATCTGGAACCAGAAGGAATGGCAGCCAAGCACGTCTTAAACAGGAACACAGGAGCGCGTCTCTAAAGATGTGACCAAGGCAAAGGCAGAGATCATCTGGACTGGACGGCTTAAGTAGGCAGGACTGACGAGCAGGATATCATCAACAGGTGAGTCACTGTGGAGAGATCGGAGCTGGCAATTAGCCAACAGCTGAGCGGCCAGCTTTGAGAAGGAAGGGCTGAGCCCAGCCCTGACACTCGCATGTTAAGGTGCCTAAGCCTGGCACCCAGTGTGATCAGCATGTGTTTTAATGGGGGATAGTCCAGCCAGTCTCCGTTAGATGCTGCCCTATCGCGATGAGGCTAGGTCCTCTGTGATCGTTTTTCGGGCGGATATGGTGACGTGATCAAGTCTTAATCAATCAAGCCTCGTCATCGCAACACCATATCCTCCTTTAACACTTATCTGCACTGTTACATCATCCCTGTGCTCTAACTGAGTTTTTCTTTAGTAGCAGCATGTGGGAAGGGTTAATCAGCCTGTGGGAAGAGTCTAGCCATGCATATACTGTGTACATCCACCACCACCTGATTCTGTTCTCAGTTTCCTGTAGACAGTGCTGACATGATGATTTAAGGATGCATTACAAGGGGTGGTGAGGAGACGGGTCACCCTGCACATAAGGCAGAAGTGACTGGTAACTTTTTTACAGAAAATGTCTTTCAAACAGAAATAAGGCTACTATTTCTGAAGGATCTGGCTCACCTTAACAGTATACAAAACAAAGAGGAAAAACTTGGATGTGTGACAGGTGAGCATTTCTCTTCTTAAAGCCCAAGTCCAGGAAACCTGAAACCCTCCCTTGCAGTGGGGTTGTGCCCACACTGCTAGGCTTCAGTGCTCATCTCTGTTCAGATGAAGGGTCGAAGAGCACTTTTACTAGCTGAACTCTTCTTACCTTCCCCAGGATATCACAACCCACATGCTCTGCCAGTACATTGTCCCCTAGCGTTCTCATGTCCAATACACGACATCGGTTCCTGCATCGGTCCTGATGACAACAGAAAACCTTAAACAATTGGAGCATACAAGAAAGTAGGCTGTGGGGAGCAGTCCTCGTGCAAGAGCAGAGGATCAGGTAAGTTAAAGTGCTCTACCAGGTCCAATAGACATAAACAAGCAGCTAAACTTGTAGTGCAGGCACAGCCCCACTGCAAGGGAGGATTTTTAGGTTTCCTGAAGCTCAGCTTAATTTTTTATTTTTTTGCCCAGACATCAGCTTTAGGCACCTTTTACACCAGCAAACCGATTGGGTCTGCCTGTCCGTTTTTCAGGCAGACCCAATCAGACCACCCATTGTTCTCAATGGGGCGGTGGATGTCAGATGTCGCCCGCCAGCATCCGAACCAGTCTGCTAAAAACAGATCAGATGGAAACAGAAATGCAGTCTGTTTCCATCCGACCACCCCATAGAGAGCAGCGGGCTGTGTCTGTGTCCACTCTGCATAGCTGAGCAGACACAGACCTGTCATTCGCCTGCTCAGCGGAGATCTTGAACTGTTTCCGTCCTGTGTGAAAGGGGCCTAAAACTGTAAGTGTAAGCAAACAGCTGAATACACAGTTTAAATACAAATATTTGAACTAGCCATACAGCTTGGGCAAGGCTGTGAATGGGTAATGAAGACACAGCTGCAAAAATAAGGTATCCTCTGATTGGCTAGCAGTGCTGACTTTTCTCTGCCAGTTTAAATAACTAATGTGCAGGGAAATATTGAAGGCTGGTTTAGGTGCTATTAAAAATATGTTTAAGTATCTTTTTAATATGTTGTTGGATTACAATAGGGGTCTTGAATAGCAGTCAGTACTTCCACTTCAAGAGCTTTTGTCAATTGATCCATCACTGCCATTTAGTCTTGTGTTTGCCTATTACCATGGTGAGAAATGGCTAATAGTAATATAATAACACATACAAAGTACAAGGTACAAGGGGAAGAGATCACTTTTGCTGATGCTGCGTTTTCCAGACAAAGCAGGCATTAAAACTAGACCAGTTGGTTGGTATATCCAAAATATAATCTGTAGTTCTCTAAAGTTTGCCATTGATATGAATGGGAACCCAATCTGGATGATTTCTATGCTATTCATCTATTAATGGGCAGCCCATAGAGGACTAGGTTGCAGGCTGCAGCCCTGTGCCCAGCGGACCCAGGAAGACTATAATAAACAGAGCGGGTGTGCTGAGGGTCTACTGGATGCACCATGGATATTTGTTATCCAGGGTCTGCATTTTTCTTGACTTTAAGTGTTTGGGATTAGTTCTTCCCCGAACCTATATGTACATGTGCTCCAAAATTAGTATATTTATTTTAAATATAATATTCAATAATTTTTTTTCTAATACTTCATTTTTTTTTTTTTTGCATAGGAAAGTCTAAACGTGGGAAACACCTTCAAGGATCACAAAAATCGCTTCTTATGAATGATGTCAGTGTGCCACCCACCCGCCCGCAGAGTGCCAAGTCCATTGTTTCATTAAGAAAACCAGTATTAGATGCCCAGATACCTAGCCTCACATGAAACCCAACTTTTTTCTAGCCAGTAGCCAGCACAGGGCATCACATTGTTTATAGTAAAGTTAATTTATTGCACAATTAGTCTGTGTGTTGATTGGTCAGGCTGCCTTATACTACATGGTGAGTTGATAATAACTGGGGTAAATCTCCAAGGATGTTTCTTGGACAAAAAAAGTTCATACAAAGTTCAGTTGTGTTAGGAGGTAGAGATGAAACTGCCTAGAGAATAACTGGAGCTGAAAATGAGTCTTAAAGGCAGTGGCGGCTGGTGCTCAATATTTTGGGGAGGGTGGCAAACAAACCTGCCCTCCGGCGCTCACTCGATCGAAAAAAAGCATGTTTGGCTGTACTTCTCCTGTGAATCACAGGAGCGCAGTTCATTTAGCACTCCTGTGACCCATTTTCAGCAGACAGCAGGCTGAAGTCCGCTGTCTGCAGAAGTCACAGTGCCGGTCCAGACTGGGGGAGCATCACGACACTGGGGTCGGGATCCGCCCACATGCCTGGACTGGCACCCGGCTCAGCCTCTCAGAGAGACGCTGAGAGCCTGAGTTGGCCTCTCCCGCCCCCTCCACAGCCCAGCGCTCCAGTGAATGAGAAGGGGGCAGAGCAGAGAGCAGTGACTGACAGTCAGCAGCTCTCTGCTCGGGGAACTGTGAGAACTGAGCGATCTGTGGTGTTTGATCACTTGGTTCTCAGTGTTAGAACCAGCGGGGGACAGATTCAGCATTGGATCGATGCTGCATCCACCTAGATAAGTATAAATCTGCAAAAACCCAAACCCCATACTTCTCTTTTAAAGTCCAGTTCCAGCTTCCTTAACAATTAAATTGCCCAGTAATTGCTAAAATAAAAAAGCAATTTTGGCTGCAATACTCACCTCTTCTTCAGTGCTGTCCCCCTTCAGACTCACACTCTGTAATCCAGTGCTAGAAGTCAGTTCAGTCAGTTCAGTGGGTTCAGTGATATATAGAATCCTTCAACCCACTAAAGCTGGGTACACGCTGTTGGAATTTCGTCTGGTTCCTGGGGAACTGGACAAAATTCACTATGAGGGTGGCTCTGTTTGCCACCTCCCACCAAACAAACACTCTTCAATTTAAAAATCGAAGGAGCCAGGCAAAAATGTTTTGGCTGAACAGCTGCTGCATCTAGTAAAAAATGTTGCCCCAGTGGGGTCATCAACAGGTCACCCTGGACTCACAGGAGACTGTTGCAGAGATTGGCATTACATGGTACAGCAATCTGTGTCAGTGAGGATCTATCCACCACCAGATCGGAGGAAAAGGGCCCGTATCATCACACACAAGAATAAAGTAACCTGAAAAGAGTTGCATATAAAGATTTAAACAAAAAAAGTGTGGGGTGCTCAAAGGGGTGGGTAAGGCCAGTATAGTGCCTCCGGGCATTAGATGCGAGTTGTGTATGCACAACCAGAATGCAGAATCCTTTGTAATGGAAGATCATTCTACAAACCTCAAAGTTGGCTCCAGATAAACTTGTGAAAGTTTGAACTCGGTAGGGGGAAAAGCTGCATTACCAGCTCTCTTGATTGAAACATTTGTGATTGAATGTTATTCATCCCTGTTGATTACATTTCCCATGTCACAGAGGTCCCTAAAAACATCTGAACAATCCCCAACCTTATTGGTAATTGCCAGCAATGTTCTTTAATGTTTGTAGGCACCCTAAACTGGTGCCTCAGTCCTTAGATATGTCCCATTTATCCACATCAGCTTACAGTCCTTGCTGATACAGCAAAACCCTGGACAGATCTGGGTAAAGCTCTAGCACTTCCTGGTAGTGTCAATTTTCTGACTTCCTCTGCCTCCCACACATTTCTAATGGTCCAACACTATGATGGGGTGCAGTGGCGGGACAAGGTCATTTAGAGCCCAGGGCGAACATGCCAAATTGCTCCCCCCACCCCCAAGATGTATGGGCATTATGTGTCCCATCCCCACTCCCAACACAAATCCCCCCAAATCACAACCCCTGGCACACCCTCCCTAAATTTCCCCTCCTAAAACAATTCTTACCCCCTGAAGCCCCCCAAATTCCCCTTTTTAACACAAATTCCCCCCCCCTAATCTCCTTGTGGTGCCCCCCCACCTCACATGATACCACAGTGCCCAGGGCAACCGCCCCTCCTGCCCACCCCTTGTCCCGGCCCTGATGGGGTGCCTCACTAACCAATAAGAATGTGTATGTGAAACAGTGGGATGGGGGGAAGATTTAACAGTACCAGGATGTGATGGAGCTTTACTTGATTGACTGCATTCAGCCGTCACTACAAGAACTTCGGGCTGCTCCCATGCTCTTCTAGAGGCCTGCACTTTATTCTAGATAACTTATCCTGATAACTGAGTTATTTCTGGGTCCTTTAAATATATATAAGATTTAATCACTTACAAAAATGTACTGTTGTAACTTGTAAAAGAAGGCCACGGCTCAAAGAATAGCAAAGTATCCACTGTGGGGAATTAGAAACCACTTGTCTAAAACCTTTTAAAGTATGTTAAAGGGAAATTACGATAGTGATGGACAGAGATTTAAGAAACAGTAAAAACATCTCACCTACACCCTCCTTCAGGCTCCATCACAAGGCTTAAATCTTTTTTGCAAAAAAGGGATTTCACCCTTTAACCAAGTCCATGCTTAATCAACAGCAAAGAGTGGCCCTTGTTGGTTGGGATGCTCCAAAATGGCTCTCTAGCTTCAACTTCTCATTGTTATGCATGACATACGCTACTTGTGCTCTTGCAAAATGCAAGGACTAAGCTGTGAGAGACTGTTAAGGGATCTTTGGGACTTCACCCGCAAAAACAATTCACCTACAATTTACCGGTTATTGCTGTATATGGTTCTACTCTATAACTTTTGATTACGTCTAATAACAATTACTTGGGAGGGGGGGGAGCAAAACAGTTTTAAACCACAAGGTGAAAGGGTCAACATGATTTTACACAATAGGGATCTTGGTCAAAACGTGGTCATCATTTACTTATTCTGTCTTGTGCTGAAGGTCCATAACAAGCATTAGAGGCTAAAATTAAGCTATTTAAAGACGAAAGAGAAACGTTCCTAATGCACTTCAGATCTTTAAATGCAAACCAGAAAATTAGAGATTTAAACAAAATTGCGAATGCCCTTATTATAAACCTCTGCTAAAGAAGCAGAGTTAAGGGGAAGATTGTATTTTAATCCTATATCTTTTTGAAAGCACTCATGGGCAGTTTTAGAAGATCATATCATGTTTTTAATTTTTTTTTAATGAGCTTCCAGTTTGATCATGCTGTGCACGGTAACATGTTCCCTTTACACTATGGGGAATAACTTTGCTTCTATTTGCTCCTCCAATCTGCAGCCAGCCAGCCATGTGACATCACTCAGGCTTGGCATTTTGTGGAGTCAGGTGGCATCATGTAACGCAGGGGTGCCCAACCTTTTGAAGAGCGAGGGCCACTTAAGCGACTTGGTAACCGGTCGCGGGCCACAATGAGCGGAGCAGGTGGATGGCATGTCCGTGTCTGCTCTGCATATGCAGAGGGGACACTGACACAGCCCACTATACTTTTTAGTGGATCATATTGGAGGTAGGACACAAGTCGTGGTTTATGTCTGCCACTTCTTAGAGGTTAATGGAGGGTCCAATAGGTCGGACTGAGCGTGTAAAAGGGGCCCATGGCTGCTTTCACACTCATGCACTGCGTTTTTTTTTGCGGGTGCTTTTCTTCACTTTGCAATAGACTTTTATTATATTCTGCAGGTTTGGTGCACTTTCAGAAAGCTCACCAAACTCGCAGGTAAAAACAGAACCTGCAGGTAAACTGCTCTGCACCTGCGGATCAGTTTTAAAGCAGCCCAATAACCACTGCAGAAAAGATATGCCTATATATACACTGATTTTGGTAATAAACTGACCTTTAATAACAGTATTCTATTTTATTCCATCCCAGAGCAGGAGGTCACGGGCCACATCAGAGGGCTCCGCGGGCCACTGGTTGGGCACCCCTGATGTAACGTATTCCCCCACAATTTCAAGTACTTACTGGTCTAGCCAGCAGCAGAATTGATTAGCGGGGAAAGCAAGTGGAAAGCAAATACCTGCTGCTTATGCTCCATAGAGTAAAGTGAACCTGTTACTTTGCTCAGAATGTGCAAAGTACAAATCTATGGGATGCGGACTGCATAAATTGCTACTTAGCGAATTTCCATCCACAAAACAATCTGGCTTGCTTCTTTCAGGACAATTGGGCTCCTTGTGTCCCCTTGATGGTTGATATATGCCACTGTGGTTGTTCCTTAAGAAGGGTGGGGGTGGGGGAGCAGTGTTGCAAGGAAAACCTGACTGCTCTCAGCTCCAGAATGTTGATGGAGAGCTTGGTTTCCTCTTTCAACCATGTTCCTTGAACTGTCATGAATTGTAAACACTCCTCCCCAGTCTGATAGACTTGCATTTGTTGTAAGGACTTTCCGGTGATAGGGGAGAAGGGATTTTCCCACTGTCAAAGATGGGGTGCTGATCCATCAAGACAAGGGAGTTCTTGCTTGCGTGTATAAGAGCTTTAAGTAGGTCAAAGGAAACAACTTGCTTTTTCCATGCTGATAGAATATTTTGTTGGAGAGTTCTTGAATGTAATTGGGCGAGGGGTACAGCCTCAAAGGAGGCAACCATTAGACCATTATGGAGAATCTCATTGTGAGATTTTCTCTTGGATCTCAGTTCTCAAGCATGAGCTCTGAGAGAAAGAACTTTATTTTCTGGAAGGAAGACTTGTGCTTAGGATGTATCCGGGACCAGACCCAATTATTCCAGAAGGTTGGAGCATGTTATTTTCAATTGATCATCCAGCCAAAAGCCTGGAGCAGTTAAATTGTACAGTGGACATTTTCTGACAACTAGTCGGGAGATGAATTCTTCAGCAAGAGGTCATCTAGATCAGGGGTAGGCAACCTTAAAGAGGTGGAGATCTACCTGAACAACATGGGAGAAGGAAAAGATCACCACACACAGTGTCGCCTCCTCAAACCTGATTTAAACCTCTAATTGCCACACTACAGTGTTGCAATAGCGTGCATTACACGGCAGTCATGGGTTTAAATCAGGGGGTGAGGAGGCAACATATTGCCTCCTCACCACCTGTCAAACATACTCAGAATCGCTTTTCAGAGGAGCAGCAGTACCTGCTACATTTGTGAATGAGCCCTTAGTTGCATTGGGCAGCACCTCCCTTAGGGCTTGTTCACATGTATATTTGGGTAGTGGTAAAACCCTGAAGTTTAGTCGTGGTTTTACTGCCCCCAGTCCCTACCCCCTTTAGCTGCTGAGGCCGCAGCCAAAGGTGTACACATGTCGCAGCAGCAATTAAGCCCCCCCTGCTGCTTTTGGTGGGTGCAACTGCCTGCCAATCGTGACCTATTCAAGTAAATAGGATCACTTTGCAAGTGCCCTGCAACTGCATGTTTCTGCGGGGTCCAATGGGTTAAAGCAGGTGGTGAAAAAGCAACACAACGCTGCCTGCTTTAACCCCTTGTTTGCTGTACTGCACAAGGTTGCAGGGCTTTTGCAGAGTGGCTTCATTCACTTGAATGGGTCATGCTTGGCAGGTGCAACACCCACCAACCATGACAGGGTGTATAACTCCAGCTGCGACATGTGGACACCCCTGGCCACTGCAGCTAAAGGTAGTGCGGTATGAGTGGGGGGTGATAAAAACACATCTTAACTATGGGGTTTTATCTACCCCCCAAACTGCAAATGTAAAAGAACCCTTACTGTTCTGAGCTCCCTGTAAAGCTGCCTTCACACTGATGTGGTGCGGTTTACCTGCACCTCGGGTGCAGCGCAGTGGATCTGCAACTTTTCTGGATTAGCGGTGCTTTGCCATAGACTTCTGTTATATCCTGAAGGTGTGGTGCACTTTCTGAAAGTGCACCAAAACTCCTGCATTCAAAAAGTGCACCAAACCCACAGGATATAAATTGAAGTCTTTGGCTAAGCACAGCAAACCCGCAGGTACGCTGCACCGCATCCAAGCCTTATACCAGTGTTTCTCAACTCCAGTCCTCAAGGCGCCCCAACAGGTCATGTTTACAGGATTTCCCTCAGATGAAACAGCTGTGGTAATGACTAAGGCAGTGAAACTGTTTAAATCACCTGTGCAAAATAATGGAAAGTCTGAAAACATGTTGGGGCGCCTTGAGGACTGGAATTGAGAAACACTGCCTTATGCTATTATGCCGAGTGTATTGCTTCACACTGACCTGAAGAGCTCCTCTTTCCTGCTTCTGGCACCACTCTGGAGAACCCTGGCTGGGATAAGAGGTGATGTGCAGTTGGTATCACTCCACATGGGACAGGAGCTGGAACTAAAGAGGAGGCATCAGCTTATGCGGCTCTTGCTCCCTACTACAGCCCCAACTTTACAAGTAGTCCCTCTGCATTGCACTCGGTTTGATGCTCTGGAATGCAGGTCATAGTTGCCACCTCATCCCTTTAACCGCTTCCCGACCAGCGCACGCCGATATACGTTGGCAGAATGGCACTGGTGGGCAAAAGGGGCATACAGGTACGTCCCCTTTAAGAATTGGTGCTGCGGACTCGATGTCCGCTGGGTGCCCGCGATTGTGTCACAGAGAGGTAGAACGGGGAGATTGCTGTATAAATGACAATGGTCCCAAAATAGTGTCAAAAGTGTCCGATCTGGTCGCCATAATATCGCAGTCCTGATGAAAATTGCAGATCACCGCCATTACTAATAAAAAAAAAAAATTTATAATAAAAATGCCATAAAACTATCCCCTATTTTGTAGACGCTATAAATTTTGCTCAAACCAATCAATATAATTTGAGGAAAAAAAATAGTTTTTTTTATATATATTTTTGGGGGATATTTATTATAGCAAAAAGTAAAAAATATTGCTTTTTTTTTTCAAAATTGTCGCTCTTCTTTTGTACATAGCGCAAAAAATAAAAACGGCAGAGGCTCTATTTGTGGGAAAAAAGGACGTCAATTTTGTTTGGGTACAATGTTGCACGACCGCACAATTTTTAGTTAAAGCGACACAGTGCTGAATTGCAAAAAGTTCTCTGGTCAGTAAGGGGGTAAATCCTTCTGGGGCTGAAGTGGTTAAACCCGAACACCTTTGAATTACACAAGTTCTGAGGCTAATTAAATGCAGATAAGGCACCAAGTGAGTTTAATTACCACCTTAATCAGCCACAGTAATTAATATGTGTTCGGGTTTAAAAGGGATGAGGTGGCAACTATAGCAGGTCAGCAAGCCCATACTGCAATCTGCCAGTCACCTGTGATCTACAGATTGCTGACCCCCCATGTAGCTAGTCTATGACCTGAATGCCCTGGGTTCTGAGCAGGGACAGCAGAGGTGTTAAGACATTTGGTAACATGCTGGGAGCAGAGGACTGGCCAAAAGGCTGTGCAACAAACTGTGTGATCTTCAAAATAAAATATATGCAGTGCTACTATTGGTTGATCTACAAAAAACTGCTTAATTGTAATACTGTTTGTTACCTCCTCAGTGCTATTTGTGATCCAATAAACAAACAATTAAATCAATTCATAATATTAAAGTGCTCCATGACCATGTATCAACTCATATATAACAATTTCATATATGTAATAAAGTTTTGTGCCTAAAACTAATCTGCAACAAAGTCCATAAACATATATAAAGTCTGTGGTGCTTCAAAGTGCCCTGTGCTATAGAATCCAAAACATTCAGTGTTCCATGTGCAAACCAACACTCCACGCTCCCCTCTTGTCTCCACACTTACCAGACCAAGATGATATGATCACTGATTATACAAACTAACAGCCTTCCCTTTGGCAACCCCCGTTGCTCTTGTTTTGGATGGACAAGTTCTCTTCTATGTTTCTCTGTCATGCATAGAATTTGAAACCAGGCAATACCCCATAGCGTAATACAGTTTTATTAAAAACATTTAAAAAAAACAAAAAAAAAACAAACAATCACATTACAGTATTGTTCGCATCACATGAGCTGTAAGCGCATGCAGTATTGAATAACAATTCCGGTATTTGGCGACCATCTGCGTTCCACAGGCCGGAATTAGGTAGGCAAAAGGGACGCCAGCAAGCCATGTCCAATGTGTTTCGGCACACTGACTTAAAGCTTGTGTGATGTGAGCAAGACTGTAATGTGAGTGTTTTTTTTAAATGTTATTGTTATATATATATATATATATATATATATATATATTTATTTATTTGTTTTTGGTTTGATTGGGAATGCCCCTTGGATGGGAGTGATCATTGGGCAGGCAGCTAGACTAAGTACTTAACCCTTAGTGTGGAGTTTATCATATTTAATATATGTGATCTTCGCCCCTGTGAAGTGTTGGGTAAATGGGAACATAGACATAGGCATCTTGGATGTCCACTGGTGCTGGATATTCCCTTTGTCGCAAAGAGGCAATTACTGACCTTGCAGCTTCCGTGTGAATTTTGGAATTTGAAGAAATCGGTTTAGCAATTTTAGGTTCAAAATGTGGCAAATATCCCCTTTAGACTGTGGTGCCATGAGCAGGTTTGAATAGAAACCTTTGAACCGGTCTTGTGAAGGTACCGATGGAATTATTCACTGGGGGAACAGGTGGTTCGGGGCTTTTTGCAGATCCAACTCTCCTTCGGCAAATTTGTAAGAAGAAAGAGGTGAGGGGACAGCAGAGTTTAGAACTTAATTTTGTACCCCCTTAACAAAGGTCCCCCCAATATTAGGAGTGAGGGGGCCCTTTTATATTGAAGAGGACTTTAGGGGAAGGCCTAATGACTTGTGGACCAAGCCTTGTGCCGAAAGGGCTGGATTTAAGTTTTGAAGTTGAAGCCTGGGTAGAGCATGTAGGTGCTATGCATTTTGAAAATCTAGAGGATCCTGAAAAATATTTTTTTTGCAATCTTCCTTTTGGGGAAGTAACACGTTTTCACTGGTAACCTCTTTCATAAAATGGTCAAGTGCCTCACCAAACAGATATCGCCCTTGGAAGGTTATGCGAGTAAGGCGTCTTTTGCAGGTGGTTTAAAGCGGAACTTTACCCATATCAAATTGATAAAAAAAATTAACAAGGAACATACATTCCACATTAATAATTATACTACCAAAATGTGTGTGTGCTTGTATGTATGGTGTCGCGCTCCTGAACTGATGTCAGTATAAAAACCGCATATAGTCGCTGTTGTGTCAAATCAGCGAACAGGGAGTAATATGCAAATTAAAGTGACTGTGTGCAACTCAGGCTAAACCATCAGTGAGGCAATCAAATACATATAATGCAATACGCTGGCATCAACTGTAAGGCAACAATAAATATAAGAAAATGCATAGAATATATACGTGTATATATAATAAAAAAAAGTGGCTAGTGTGCAAAAACCATAATAAAAACACACTCAAGTGCATAAATAAATGACTATGCAGAACACAAAAGTGAATAAATGAAGTGACTGGAATAAATAGGATTCCTTCGGTCGCTGTGAAGCAGTAAATAAAAAAGTGGGGTGATGATCAGTGGTTCAGGTTAATATAAATGACCATAAGATATATAACCAAAAAGTTGAGTGATGGAACCCAATAAAATATTGGTGGATGTGATAGCATCCCCGATGAAGTCACGTGACGGTGACGACACGTGTAGGATACGGACCCCGGAAGTGACGCACTGGCTACGAGCTCGGCGCTCGTTTTGAATGTATACTGCTACCATAATGTTTATGTGAGTACCCCTTTCTAAAATAAAGCTCATTCATTGTTTTTCCACCAAAATACTACACTATACGGGTTCCTTTTTTTTGTTACTCTCTCCCCCCTCTATACTATACCTTGGTACACGCTGAGCGGAGCCTGGCCCTGAGTACCAGGAAGCTACCACCATATAGGCTCCATATATTGCGGACAGGAGAGGAGTACCGTGCAGGAGACCCTTGAGCAACATCCCCCTGAGAGACCATTGAAGCACCCCCCAGAGAGAGTCCACCTTCCTGGCATCCACACATATGCTGCTTACCTTGCAGTGAAAGGTAATTAGGGAGGACACCCACGGGTGTCATTGGCACTGAAGACCTCAGCACTATTATCACCCTGGGCAAGCTCATCCATCACCACCCACCCCCACCTGGCATTTGACACCTGAGTACAGCCCAGATTGGATCACATCTGTCATCATCTGTTTATAGAGTCATATGCCATATGGACTGTCACCTTTGATCTGTATATGTTGATTTCTCCAATCACATTACAATCTCCACTTTTATCTTACGTTACCCAGATCACCTCCGTCTGTTGCTATTTTGTAGTACCACTGTTCACACTGGTCATTATCACCAGCACTTATAATTGCTGCTATCACATCCACCAATATCACCAGCACTTATAATTGCTGCTATCACATACCATACCAATATTTTTATCTACTGCATTGCTCCTGTTTCTTCTTGCTTGAGACTGCCATTTTGCTGAAGCCCAGAGCCCCTGAACATCAGTAAATCCTAAAGCAGAACTAAACCCATCGATTGAACGGTTTTAAAAAACAGTTAGCAATCCTGGCATTCCAGGAATGTAACTGTCACATTTGCATATGTCCTCAACCCAACTGTCAAACCATTAAATGGCTGGTGTCATAACTGATCACATGTGCAGCACCATGGCAGTTGCAGATCAAACAGAAACAGCTTCCCTGGCTGTAAAGGATAGGAGAGGTTTTTTTTTTTTGTTTGTTTGTTTTTAACAATCAGGATTGCTTTATTGAAGGATAAAATAATAGAACATACAGAAAGAAAAACTAAAACAACCAAACTCGACATGGTAGTACTATAGAAACAGGTTGTGCATCTATAGCAGTTGACAATAAAGTAAAATTAAATAACATAAAATAAGGGGAAACAAAGAGACCGTTCAGCAATTCTAAGGAAGGAAGGAGAGACCTGCTTCCAAAAAATACCACAATATCTTCCATTGCATCTACATCTAGAGGGAGAGTTACATTTCCCCTAGAGGTGTCCCAGAAAGGAGAGGGGGGGGGGGGGGAGGCACGTAATGGATGAGGGGAAGGAGAGTGGCGATGTTTAAGTTTATGGAGGTAGTACAACAGTTCAGTATAGAAGCCCCACCTTATTGGGAAGTCCACGGCTGCCACATCTTCTCAAATTTCCAGAGGCAGCCTCGACTGATGTACGTCAGTTTGTAAAGAGGCAACACAGAATCAATCATAGCTTCCCAAGTAGACAGAGCAGGCAGAACAGAAGAGGACAATTTGCAGATGATCGTCTTGTAAGAAATTAGCAGCTTTCTATGAAGCAATCCCGAGCTTCATCAGGGATCCCCAATAGAGTCAGCTCAGGAGACATAGAAATCAATAGGTCCGATTTAGTGTTATTCAGGTCAAAGATCGCTAACCAAAAGGTCTGTATCTTGAAGCACTCCCAAAGCATATGAAAAAAAGTACCCATCTGGGTTTGACAACGTGGACAATGAGGGCCTCTGTGTGGGTATATTTTGTGGAGTCTTACCGATGGATAATAAACACGGTGTAGTAGTTTTGTTTGCATTAACTTGTCTCTCAATGAGACTACCAATTTGAGGCATTGCTCAAGACAGTCCTCCCAATCCTCCCTGTCTAGGGGGAGGGGGGGGGGGGGAATGTCGGCTTTTCAGAGACTCCACAATTTCTTAATTTTTGGGGAGTCAGTCCTAAGCAAGGTCCCATATAGTGTAGAGAGCAGTTTCTGCAGACCATCTTGCGAGAAAACTGTTTCTACAGGGTCTAGCTGGAGTAGAGGCTGAGAAGGGACTCGGGCTCTGGCAGCATGGCGAAGCTGGACGTATCTAAAATACATCGAACCTGGCAAGCAAAACGTCCGACTGATCTGGGAGTAAGTTAGCAGCATGTCCTCAGGCATAATGTTCCGCAAGGTTTTGATACCAAACTGTGCCCACACTTGGGGGTGAGGGACCGATCTGAAGTGGGCAAGGTTCAGATTTCCCCCAGAGAGGTTGAACAGGAGACCAGTGCGCTTCTTGGAAAAAACATTGCCTAGCAGCAGACTAAACAAGGAGCGTGGTCCTAGTAGGGGTCAGCACGGTCGCATATGCTCCTGCTCCCCTATATGCTAGGTTCTGTAACTCTGACAGAGATCCCAAACAAGAATAGGTGAGTTTAATTCTGCTTTAAGGCCGTCAGCAGATCGGCCTCTACAAACTTAGCAGTGCCTAAAAAAGGAGAGCAATTGAGCATGTGCACAGTGGGATGAGACAGTGTAATACTTGGACTTTACTTCTTTTTAATGTTTTACATAGCTATACCTGCAAAAGGGGCCAGTCTGAAGTGATCTGACAGGACTTAATTTTCTAACTAAAGTTCCAAGCTATCCAAGTTATATGCCATAGGATTCTGCACTTGTGAATGTAAAGTCGAGCCATTCTGGAAATTTGTCCCATGACATGTCCTAAGGCATCAACACAAATAAAGCAGAGCAGAAAGCAATTACTGTAATTTTTCTGTAACAGCATGATCATGAAAAAAAGGGTTTTGAATGCTCAGTTATCTGCAGTTTGATATACTGAAATGACAGCAAGCTCTAGTTGCAGGGCTGGGCCTGGATTTAGAGGGTTTCTTCGTACCCAAAAGGTGCATGGCAAGATGGAGAAGTGTCAACCTGCACAATGCCAAGCAATGATTTTTTTTTCTTGTTCAAAATTTTTTAGTAGTTTTACAGGTATAGCAGTCAATCCAAAATCCACTGAGATAGTGAAACATAAAATAGCTTGAGTACAAGGATCTGGAAGACTGCAGAGCCAGTCAAATATTTACATAGGCAGTCCAGCCTTCTACAGCTGAGTGGTGCAATTATACTAGACAGATACAGTATAATACATTTTCATATCCCATTTAAGGATGAGCTCAGGCGTGTTCACATGGTCCCGCCAGGAAGTCGGCGCAGCTCTAATCACAGGCAGTGAAACATTGCCCCGATGCGAGACTGCAGAGATCGGGCAATGTCTCACTGCCTGTGATTAGCGCAGCGCCATGCCGACTTCCTGGCGGGCTCTGCACGTGGACCATGCGAACACGCCTGAGCTCATCCCTAATCCCATTTACCAAAATAAACTGACATGACAAGCTTAGTAAATTTTTATCTTGTTTTAATATATTATGTACAGTATATTTCTAATTTGACTCCCTCAAAATAAATTAAATTTTAAATTATTATTTGCATAAACACAGCAATCAAAACAGCAGAGATAAAGATTAGTGCATGCTTAATATAGCAGGATGCAGTACAGTCGATCTAGTCTGCTATGATTTAGATGTGCAAGACATAGAATGGTCTTTCTGATGAGATCTAGAGAAGACTAGAAACTATCCTGCCAAAGAGAGCCTGCCATATGCTGATCAGAAATGTTAAGGCCAACTCTGGGCCAATTTTGTCATTTACAAAATTCCCGCCAGCAGCTTAAAACAAAAAAGGATCACAGGCTGCATACTTGCATCTGACCTAGTGCTATCCCCTGCAGTACTTCATTTTTCACTACAAGATGTCCTCAGCCCCTTAGGTTAAATGCCACCCAGCGTCATTCAACCCCTATGACTAAGGACATGGGCCTACCCCTGTGGGGGTATTATCACAGCACCCTTCATTCACAGTGTAATGATGTACAGAGTGGTGCTAATGTTATCACATAAGCATTGCTCTCTGCATCATCGAGGATCACCCACCACTGGAGAACATTGGTAGAGGACCCATTGTGTTACGTGACTGGTCTGAAGACATATGGAAATGGTAAGTATTTTAAAAGAAAAGTAAAAACATACAGTGTAAGGGCCACTGAGGTTAAGTGGCTAGGCCAGGAGTTAGGATTTAATGAGCTATGGGGTCTTACTAACAGGAAGACTATCTTCAGGAATGATACAGGATTAGTGTCTTTGGAAGATCCGGCTTCAAGTTAGGAAGCTATAAAGGAATGACAGGTTCTTAGTTGAAGGTGTTTTATTGGTTTTTCTTTTCATCCGGTGGAAAGTAAGGAGGTGGTGGAGGAAAATCCTGAAGAAAAAGAAAATATGAGTTACACTATGGGGTACTTAATACTTAGGGTGGCCATACACATAGCAAATTGTGATCAATGTAGGTATTATTGATAAAAAGCGATTCCACATCGATCAAAACCCTAGTGCCCAACCTGCGGCCCTTTGCCATTTACTGTGCGGACACCGGGGCTCATGATAACTGTATTCTGTGTTCTGTGTTTTACTTACTTGGTTGCTTACTAAAGCCAGTGAAGGAAAAATATTCTTTAGACTGGCTTCTAGTGGTTAAATGGCTAGTTTTATTTTTTTCACTCAATCTTACTTTGCCTGTGCTGTCCATCCCTTTTTTTTATGTTTTTTTTTTTCTCGGATCTTACAGTATATATTAGATCTTGCTAAGAGAGATCAAATGTAGCACATCATTTTTTTTTTTTCATTTGAAAATGTGGGTAACAAAAATAGTGGCCACAAGATTTGGCCAGTGAGGCAATTTGAAAGTGACAATATACAATTTGTCAATGCACTTTGAGAATGACATACACAAGTAATTTTTAAGGTCTGCGGGGGGCCACATGTAAAAGCACTTATTTTTAAGCATGCAGTGATAGCAGTGATGTCTCACGTCTTTTTTTTTCTTATCCATGATTGTCTTCTGAAAAGGTGTGGCTAATCCTGGGGTATGTAACCTGGGGCCCTCCAGCTGTTGCAGAACTACAAGTCCCATAATGCCTCTGGGAGTAATTGTAACTGCCAGCCTTGCAATGCCTCGTGGGTAGTTCCACCACAGCTGGAGGGCCCCAGATTGCCTACCCCTGCGCTAGTCTATAAATGTCTTCCAAAACATTCCCCCAGTCTCCATCAACTCCTACAGCAAGTCTCGAACAAGTTCTTGGAGCACAATTGTAGTCTCTGGCTACTGTATTTCCTGTTGTATGTTTGCAGTCTCTAACATCTTTTTGTAGCATTACATTCACTGAATATTACGTGTGACCCTTTGGTAACATCAGGGGTTGCACATGAGGCCCCTATACTGTTGACCACCACTGGATTAAAAAATTGAATGTCTCAACACATATGTACGGTTTCAAAACTGACCAGTCATAAATGTAAAAGATAGATTAGATTAAAACCAAATCAGCCAGTTATTACAACAAAAACTGACTAATCAGAGTGTCTAGTTTGTATTCCATTCATATTATATATCCACACTTGATTAATTTATCATATTGAGGCCACCATAACACTCATAATTAGTGTTACCTTAGTAGGCTTACCATTGGCATGAAAACATTGGGAGGGTTGGTACTGCTGTATCCACTGGCAGCTGCCTCTGCAGCCTTGGCCTCAGCTATAGGAAATAAAAAAAAAAAAAAAAATTTATAAAAAAAAAAAAAAAAAAAAAGGAGGCAAAAATATGTAAGAAAAATAATTTAAGAATATTCAAGAATATATATATATTAAATTATATATATATATATATATATATATATATATATATATATATATATATATATATAATAAGGACGTCTAACTTTACTTACTTTTTTCGGTTAATGCATACTTGTTTGAAGTCAGTAACGAGAAAATACAAAAACCCGATGGCAGCATAACAGTCATCCCACTAGCATTTTCAGAAGGAGCTCAGTAATGGCAATGCCCATATTTCTCCCATGACAGCTTTACTTTAAACCACTTGTGTTGTTTACAAGTTAAAAACGGTTTTAATTTTGCTAGAAAATTACTTAAAACCCCCAAACATTATACATTTTTTTTCTAACACCCTAGAGAAAAAAAAATGGGGGTCGTTGCAATACTTTCTGTCACACTGTATTTGCGCAGCGGTATTACAAGCGCACTTTTTAGCCCAATTTTTTTTTTATATTGTGAAAGATAATGTTACGCTGAGTAAATTGATACCCAACATGTCATGCTTCAAATTTGCACCGTTTTGTGGGCGCTACTCAAGTGTGCGTTCGCTTCTGCACGCAAGCTCGGTGGGACAGGGCGCGGTTAAAAAAAAAAAAAAAAAAAATAGTTTAAAAAATAAAAAAAAAGCATGACAGGACCTGTATTGTCCCGGAATGGCACCCTAAAACCGTCTCCCTGGGAAACTCCCGATAGTCCTGATGGCCAGTACATGCCTGATCACATGTGGAGCACCATGGCAGTTGCAGATCAAACAGACTACCCCCCTCTTTTCCTGCGGCCTGCCAGGTTGCGTGCTCGGATAAGGGTTTGGTATTGATTTTTGGGGGGGACCCTATGCCATTTTCTTTTAAATTTTGGCGCAGGGTTCCCCTTAAAATCCATACCTGACCCAAAGGGCCTGGTAATGGACTGGGGGGGGGACCCCATGCAGTTTTTTTCAATGAGTTTTATCTATATTGCCGAGACCCGACAATTCATTACAGCCGCAATCAGTTTTGAATGACAATTTTTTTTTTTAGAAATGTCACTTTGCTGCGGTACTGTTCTAAACACGGGAAAAATGCGCCACTTTACAGGCATACTATAGACACCCCCCAGGCATGAAATTTAAAGGAATATTTAATTTTTATTGTTTCGCTTTAAGCATTAGAAAAATCACTGCTCCCGGAAAAACTTCAGGTTTATGACAATAACTTGCATATAAGCCTTTAAAATTAACACTTTGGATTTTTCATGTTAGTGTCCCATAGACTTTAACGGTGTTCGTATGTTCTGCCAATTTTTTTTCCTGTTCGGATCTTCTGGTGCGAACCGAACCGGGGGGGGGGGGGGGGGGGGGTGGGGGGGGGGTTCGGCTCATCCTTAGTCCTGATGTCATAAAAACTAGAGCAGGGTCCATGAACATGATAATGTCACCACCGGATTGTGGAGGGGCACTGCCTGCCAGGAAAGCGGAGGATCAGATAAGTGAAACTAATTCTCCTCTCTCCAGGAAAAAAATAGCACTTACGCCAGCCTCATTGCAAGGGACTATTTCTAATTCGCTCGAAGTTGGGCTTTAATTATTTTTCTAAATAGGCAGTATATGAACCTCTGACTGACCTCTGTAGCTAAGGGTACTGTGGACCAATTCATTCTCAAATTTCACAGAAAAATCACTGAAGCCATTCAGGTTGTTTTCTCAGCAGTTCAGTTCACCCTGCTGCCCTCCCATAGCTCCTACTATTTGCTTACATTGATGACTACAGTCCGAGTCGCTGCACGGAGGGGAAACCAGAAGAGGTAAAGGACATGAAGGACTTTACTGCTTCTTCTGTGAACTTTGAGGACGAATTGCTTTACAATTTTTGCAGCTACACAGCGCAATGAAAACTCAGAACATGTAAATAATTATATGTACATTGCCTGGCCACAGGTTCACTTCAAACCTGTCTGCTCTTTGCACAGGCCACCCTACCACACATTTTCACCACTTTCTCTGTATATAGCAGAAGAACCTAATAAAAAAGGAGGACTGTTGCCAGCAGGCAACAAAGGGAATTAGAACTTTAACTACCGTATTTATCGGCATATAACACGCACTTTTTCTCCCCTTAAAATTGGGGGAAAATCGTGGGTGCGTGTTATACGCCAATCCCCTGCCAATTGTGAGCCTTTCGGCCATTATCGCGGCTTTCGGACACTCTCGGCCATTCTCGGAGGCTTTTGACGGCTCTCGCAGTCCCGCGTGAGCCGCCGAGACCTGCCAAGAACGGGCGAAAGCCACCGAGAGTGGCCGAAAGCCGCCGAGATACACAGGACATCCGGCTCTGTATCTCGGCTGCGCCATTTTTAAATTCTGAAAATGACACTGGGGCAAGGCTGCAGGTGGATACAGACAAGGCTGCAGGTGGACACTGACAAGCAGGTGGACACTGACAAGGCTGCATTGATGGGCATTTAAAGTTCAAGTTTTTTTCCTTAAACTTCCCTCCTAAAAGATTTTTTCCTTAAAATTCCCTCCTAAACTTGGGGTGCGTGTTATACGCCGATAAATACGGTAGTTCTAGTTTAACTAGAACTAATGTCACTAATGGATGGAAGACTTGGTCAGAACCACAATGCCAAGCTCGTGTTTTCGATTGTCTACCACCATCAGTGCTTGGGAACACACATGTGACCTAGGAGAAAAGGAACCTAACATTAAACTGTCCTTTTCTGTAGGTCTTCATTGGCTGTGACAACATACCTGCTGTAGTAGAAGGCAAGTCAGGAGCAGAAGCTGAGGATGAGGGGGGTTGCATGGGGCCTGGGTAAGGAGGAGGTGGGGGGTGCATGTATGCCATCGAACTGTCTTGCATTGGAGGTCCTGGGTAGAATTCTAAAAGAGAATATAGGCAAGCAGAGAAAATCAGAACACAAAAGCATTTAATAAGAATATTTTATGATTTTAATTGTACATTTGTGGACAATCATAAATGAATCACAGATGTCGCTTCTTATTGGTTAGCGCATTCTCAACCATAAAAGATGATTGAATGATAAATGCCCAACTTCAGCCAACACATTTTGTTTTGTTTTGCATAGGAGCAAAGAACGGTTACAGATTCTGTCTTTTTTTTTTTCTGGTGCAACAAACTGGAAGATCTAACAGCACAATGTATAAAGAGTGCACAAACCTTACATACTGTACATTAGAGGATTTACAGAACAGAATATATATATTTTTTTTTTACAAAACCTCAGTGAAAAGTGCTCGTCAGTGGCCCTGCAGACACCTCCTGCATATATAGGACTTTCACACCTTGGCCATTGGTGGAGCTTACAGCTAGATAGTTGACAGATGCCAGGATCAGCATAGAACAGGGCAAATTCACATGAAGGAAAATCACTCTGTAGGAAGCTCCAGCTAAAACATGGGTCCATATTGGAAGACTTCCCTTCTACTCCTGTTGTAGTGAGACTTCTAGCCACTTCTGCTGTGATTATTCACAGCAGAAGTCGATCTACTGGTGCCGGACACTCGGAAATCGTCGGCCAGAGACAGAGAACAGAGCTCTGCCTATATAAACAAGGCAGAGTTACGTTCTGACTGGGGAAGGGATGGATTCTGTGTTCCTGCAAAGCAGGGACTATAATCCACCTTTTCCTTTAGTAAAAGCAGTACACGTAGTAAACACAAACACTGGCTAGGTACACAGTTAACCCTTTGATCGCCTTAGATGTTTAACTCTTTCCCAGCCAGTGTCATTAGTACAGTGACAGTGCATATTTTTAGCCCTGATCACTGCATTAGTGTCACTGGTTCCCACAAAGTGTCAGTTAGTGGCCGATTGTCCTCCGCAATATCCCAGTCCTGCTAGAAGTCACTGATCACTGCCATTACTAGTATTAAAAAAAAAAAAAACATTGAACTTTCTCCACTTCTTCTTTCCCCACCTTTATGTTGTTTGACTTGTGTGTCCCTTTATGTACTTTTTTTTTTTTGATTGTTGGGTATGTACACTTTGTTTCACATTTGATGAGTAGGGTGTAGGTCCTCAGGCCTTCCCTGAAAGTCTTGGGATGGGGTGGACATGGCCTTCTGGCTTAGTTTGCATCTCATGGGGTCTCCCTTCGGGAGTGCCCCTCCTAGTACTTGGGGTGGTCTGTTTCGGCAGACCTCCCAGAGAGCTGAGTCCGTCTTGCTTCGGCCAGATGGACCATGTGAAATTACCCTAGTCCCCGTCTGGAGCCCAACATCCTGGGGGATCAGGGCAAGGTCCCTCTATTTTGGAGGACCATATGTACACCCTGTGCACTTTGTGTCTCACTTTTTGGTGTGCACTTTTTTTTTTGCACCGGGTGAAGTTTTTGAAGTGTGTTCACAAAAATAAAAATAAAATAAAAATTGAGGCAAGTGAGGTCAGCAGTTCTTTAGATGTTGTTCTGACCTCCTGGATGAGTCTTCGTCATGCTCTTGGAGTCATTTTTGTAGGCCGACCCACTCCTGGGAAGGTTCACCACTGTTCCTAGTTATCTCCATTGGTGGATAATGAAGCCCTGTGGTTCACACAATGAAGCCTTATGCCGTGTACACACAGCTGGACTTTCCGGCAGAAAAAGTCTGATGGGAGCTTTTCATCGGACATTCCGACCGTGTGTATGCCCCATCAGACTTTTTCTAGAACATGTTCCAAATCTTTCCGTCGGAAATGCAGACGGAGCTTAGTCCGTTGGCAAGTCCGACCGTGTATACGGGGCATTAGAAATGGCTTTGAAACACTTCCTAGACTGATACATGTCAATTACTTTGTTTCTATTCTGTTCTTGAATTTTTTTAGATTGTGGCATGATGTGTGGCTTTTTGTGATCTGTTAGCGTGCTTCACTTTGTCAGACAGCTTCTATTTATGCAATTTCTTGATTCAACAGGTCTGGCAGTAATCAGGCCTGGGTGTAGCAAGTGAAATTTAATTCAGCTTTCCAAAAAACTGTGGTTAATCACAGTTCATTCATGATTCAGCATGGGAGGGGCAATTACCTTTTCACATAGGGCCAGACAGGTTTGAACAGCTTTTTTCCCTTAATAAATTAAATAATTAAAAAACTGCATCTTGGATTTACTCGGGTTATCTTTGTATAATATTAAAATTAGTTTGATGATCTGAATCATTTAAGTGTGAGAAATATGCAAAAAAAATAAAAAAAGGAAGGGGGCAAATACTTTTTCACAGCACGGCACTGTATATCCCATAGTTTGTAGGCAATATAACGTTCACATAAACCAATCAATATACGCTTACTGGGATTTTTTTTTACCAAAAACATGTAGCAGAATACATATTGGCCTAAATATATGAATAAATGTGATTTTATTGGATGTGTTTTAAAGCAGAATTTAAAAAAGAAATGTTTATTTTTTAATAGATATATATATATATATATATATCCATCTATCTATATTTTTAGTTTAAAGCGCCAACAAAAATAAAAATAAACAAACGCAGTGGTGATTAAATAATCGGCAAAAGAATTATCTATTTGTGGGGAAAAATAAAAGAAATTACAAACCGCACAACTTTCAGTAAGTAACGCAGTGCCGTATCGAAAAAAATGGCCTGGTCATGGAGGGGGTAAATCTTCTGGAGGTCGTGTGGTTAAAAGTTTTTTTTTTTTTTTTGAGGGATGGAGGAATAATTTCCTAATCAAAACAAACTGATTTAGGTGTAATCACCTAGACTTACATGCTCATAATTGGTCAGGTCTAAATTTAGCGTATAAGGGCCTGGTCTTTTTTATTTTATTTATTTGACAATAGTGTAATGGCATAAGTGTCTAGGACGTGTGGAAAAGTCATACAGGTACACTAAATACTCACCTGTAGGTGGTGCAAAAGGGTACCCAGCAGCAGCAGGAGGGGCAGGATACATGCCATTGGCTGCTGGAGGTGGGTAGGCATAGCCTCCATTAGGCATATAAGGAAATCCACCTCCTGGAGGTCCTCCTCTTGAAGCTGCACAAAACAGAATATTGTTTAGAAGTTGCAACATCAGTCATTGAATTGTGTCATGGATTATTTTGCCCCTTAATGCTAAAGCCTTTTCTTTTTTAAATCAGATTTTTTTTATTAAGAAAAACAAAGGAAGAAAGAAACTCTTCCATTAAACATAAACAAAACATACATCAAATAACATTGCAAAGGACATAATATCATCCATTTGTACAGTCAGTCGGAGCTGTCTCTCCACTAACATTATTGCATAAGAAATTACAGTCAGTTTGAAATGATAAAGGTCTACCTATATATGCATGGATCAACCAGTAATTTGTATATTTCCATTTCCTATAAACGTGTCCTTTTAATGTGTTGCACCCCTACTCCGCTCCCGGTCCTAAGAGGGACAATCGGTCGGCGTAGAGGTACTCACCCTCCCCCCAAACATTGGAGGGAGGATTATCAGTGTTATTCCCTATCTATCTTGTAAAAACTTAAACTATAGAACTCTTCCTCACAGAGAAAGACAGCTTCTAATCAAGAATATTGTTTCAGCCTGATCTGCTAAAGCCTTTTCATTTTTAAAATTTTCTTTTTGCATAGTTTTAGCCATCCAGTGGTAGCAGCAATCATTGGGGTCCAGTGCCGAGTGGCTGCAGTTCTATATAGTGACCACAGGGGATCACTTGCTATGCATTGCTACCATTCTGAGAAAGCCTTGTATTTTTTCAATCAATACATAGTTCTATACCAAAAATACAAAAAGTGTCTCAGTGCAGCTTCTCCCTTCCCAACACAAAGCAGCTGACACCAATATGCATTTCACTCACGTACAACAGGACGGTGACGTAACGCGCAAGATGTGTGACTACTCCGTCCCGGCTTTGACGTCATCACTTTTTTTTTAGCTGTTAAAGCGGACCTTCGGTCATTTTTTCAACTTTCCATATAAATACCTTATACAGCCAACTTCCTGTTTCTTGTCTGGTCTGCAGCTTTCATTGGCCCTCTTATGACTCACCCCCCCCCCCCTCCTGGCAAACTCTCACAAAAGTGAGTTGTGCATGATGTCATAAGCCTAGGCTAATCTAGGCTTATGACATCATGCACAGCTCTCTCTCTTGTGAGTGTTTTCCAGGAAGGGAGGGGGGTGAGTCATAAGAGAGCCAATGAAAGCTGTAGAGCTGGAGGTGTGCCTCTGCGTGTCTGTATAAATCCAGGAAGTGAACAGGCAGCAGCTTCAGCTGCCCACAGTTAAAATGGCTGCAGCCAGACTTGGTGGAGGGAGATTTCTGCAGCATATTTGGCAAGTACAGAATCACAGTATATATATATATATATATATATAAAATAATATGCAAAGTGGTTGGGGGGAAGCTTCAGAATGGCAAAGATGTTTTTATTACAAATCATGTGAGCAGACTGCAGTTCCTCTTTAAGTAAATAATATGGATACCACTAGACTGGGCTTGTTTTTCTTTACCTTACCTGCATTTGAGGGAAACATTCTCGACGTCCCTTACACATGCTGTGGTTTGTAGAAGAGGTTATATTAAGCTCCAGAAAGAGATTGTAACCCTGCGAGATTCCTGGAAATTGTAGTGTGGTTGTGACCTCCTATAAAACTTAGCGGTCTAAATTTCTGGTGAGCATATAGACACTATATTACCAAAAGTATTAGGATGCCTGCCTTTACACACATGAACTTTAATGGCATCCCAGTCTTAAGCCCCATACACACGCTCGGACAATCCGCGGACCAGGTCGGTCGGACTTTGTCCGACGTACTTTGTCCGATGTTGGCGTTGCGTACACACGGTCGGACTACGTTGTCGGAATATCCGGTCCGGAAGAACGTCGTGACGTAAGTCGTCGTCCACGAGATTACAAAAGGGAAGTTCAGCACCACGTCAGGCACCCGTTGGGCTCCTTCTGCTGATCCCGTGTTTATCGAGAGTTAGTCGAAGTTTGGTGACTTAAGATTCGCGCTTCTCAGTTTTCTGACTCAGATCGTTACTGCTCTTCAGTTTGTGCTTGTCGTGCGTATCTGTTTATTAGTGCGTGTAGTCAGTTCGCATTTGTTGGTCATTGCGGCCTATATCTTGATATAGGACGCTTTGATTTGCACTGCTTATTGTCTGCTCGTTGCTGGTATTCACTTCGTTCTTTCAGGCCTTGCTGTTTATCGGTGCTTTCTGTTTGTCCGTTCTGACCAGCCGACCTTTTGTGACCTTCTGAGCGATGTTTCCCGTGCGTACTCGTCGCCGAGTTCGTGCTGTACGCGGAATTGGTGTCGGGCTTTTAGCTTTGAGCCAAGACCCGTCCATGAACAGAGTGACGAGGAGTATGTGGACCAAGAATTGGTTGCTTCAGCGTGACCAGTTCTCGCACATGCCTTTGCTTCGTGAGATCCGGGAGAATAATCCTGATGATTTCAGGAACTTTCTCAGGATGACGGACCCCGATTTTCACCGTCTTTTGGCTTTGCTGACCCCCTTTATCAGCCGGCAGGATACCTGCATGAGACAAGCCATTACTCCGGAGCAGAGGCTTGTTGCCACGTTGAGGTACTTGGCGACAGGGAGAAGTCTTCAGGATTTGAAGTTCTCTTCAGGTATCTCTCCCCAGGCCCTGGGAATCATTATTCCAGAGACCTGTTCTGCCATCATTCAGGTCCTGCAGGAGGACTATATTAAGGTAACATTTATACTTTACTATTCCCTTCTATGTATGCTCTGTTTGCTAATGACTTGTATTTTTGACCTCCTTCCCTAATTACCATGATTGCAATATGTTCTAATATGCTGTGCCCCTTTTCTCCTTCATGCATTTTTCCCTTCACTTACCTCACCAGCATGCTCTTCTGCCCCAATAGACACCTATGGCCTAGTCACTTAAGCAATGTCTTTTGTCTGCTGCATAGTATTGTTTGCCCCAAAACACCCCCTAAAATATGCACAAATGTTTGCTGTGTGGTTTACTTCATGTAGAGCCCCCTTTTTTTTTTCTTTTGGTGGGGGGGGGGGGGCAAACTCATTAGGAACCCCCTCCCCCAACTGCTCGGTCAGATGGTACCAATCCTTTATCTGCTGGCTTTCCCAAGGTCCATACACACTATATACCTACCTCTTTATAGTGCGCATCTTTAGGGATGAATTCAGCAAAGCATGTAGTGCAAGGGGCTGCCTCCATACTTTCCATTTCCTATTTTTTTGTCTTCTTTCCCTCCTATTAGCTTGCTTGGTAATTTAATAATGTCACACTGTGCCTGCCTTTTTTTTTGTTTGGGGGGGGGGGGGGGTTGAAATGTTATTTGATCTTTCCTGTGGCCTGCCAATAGTGTTAAGTACAGAGGGTCTGGCCAAACTAGCCCACATTATTGAGCCATTTGCCAATCAATGAAGTGCAGAGGGTTAGCTGTCCACCACCCCCCCCCCCCAAAACCCTAGTTATTGCCAATGTCCCATCAGAAGTGGGGGGATTGATGGGGGGGTGAGTAATCTGTGAAGGGGAGCCTCTACTTTTCTGTGCAAATACTTTCCAGCCTCCAATTTTATACAATGCTCTTGTTCCAAGATGTTGATTGTCTAATCTGCTTGCAATGTTTAGGTGCAAAGTGACTAATTTTTTTTTCTTGTTTCACTCCACAGTTCCCTTCCACGCCACAGGAATGGCAGACTGTGGCCTCCCACTTTGCCAGCCGTTGGGACTTTCCTAACTGCGGAGGGGCAATTGATGGGAAACACGTCCGCATCGTCCCACCGCCCAACTCGGGGTCCTACTATTATAATTATAAAGGGTTTAATAGTGTAGTGATGTTGGCGGTGGTGTCGGCAACATACGAGTTTATGTATGTGGACGTGGGGATGAACGGCCGGATATCGGATGGTGGGGCCATTACGCACACGGAGTTCTACTGGCGTCTCCAAAGTGGCAGTCTGTGCTTGCCACCTCCAGAGGAGAATGCCGAAGGACTCCCCTTCGTCTTTGTCGCAGATGAAGCGTTTGCGTTGACTCCCCATGTGATGAGGCCCTTCCCGATGAGGACCCTCACCCCGGACCAGAGGGTCTTCAACTACAGGCTGTCCAGAGCCAGAAGAGTGGTGGAGAACGCTTTTGGCATCCTGGCCAGCCGCTTCCGCCTGTTCCTGACGGCATTTAACTTGGCGGAATACAAACTCAACCACATAGTTCTTGCCTGTTGCATATTGCACAACTTCCTCAAAAGACATAACAGGAACTATGTGGTGCCGTTGGCCCAGATGTGGAGGGCCCTCCAAATGCCGAACTCACAGCCCTTCGAGTGGCACGTCCAGGCTTGCCCCCTCTAAATGCCCGTGTTGTCCGGGACCAATATATGGAGTACTTTGTGGGTAGGGGGGCCATTGCTCTGCCTGACGATGTGTGAGAGGCATTTTTTAATAAATCTGATATTTTAACCAACCTATGATTTCTTGTCATTTCAGTCTTCTTTTTAGCTTATTTTACTTTGACATTTTTTCCCTTTGCCTTCGACAGTGGGAATGCACTTTCTGGGCAAAAGGAGGTAACAGTCTCTTCTTCCCAAAAAGATTATTCTCATGTTGTGTGTTTGCTACCTAATCTTTGGTCTAGAGAAGGTTTGTACTGCTTAACTGACACCCAAAATACTCCTTTTCATCACCAGGTCTGACATGTGTGTATTCTCCAAAATGCTGTGCTCCGTGTTTTCGTACAAAGCACTGTGGGTGTCATTTACATAAGTCAAATCCGCTATGCTCTACAAGTGCATTGAAAAAGTTCACAGGGAAAGAAAATTGGAGTGCAAAGTGGATTTGCCTTTAGTAAATAACACCCATTGCCCCCATATCCTTTTCATTTTACATACATAATGCATTGTGTTTTTTAAATAAGGAAGCCACACATTTAGAAAAATAAAAGTTTACTAGGAAAACATTCCCAAGTGCGTTTACAATCTTCACGCCAAAACTGACAACATCTTGGTTATTTACAACATTGTTTACAAACATTCCGCAATTGGTAAAACCAGGCATGGAGCAAAACAGAACCTAGGAACTTGGAAAGTTCAACTTTGTAAAGTGAAGACAAGATCAGACATGACTATATGTTCAAAGTGTGTTTGATCTTGCCTTCATCACATGGGGGGGTCACCCCCGAAAAGTGGAAATTTGGAACATGCACACAATTTGGGTCTGAAAATGGTCATTAGATGGGAAAACACATGCCTAGAAGCTTCAAAAGTGCCATTTTCCATCATGGGGATGAATGGACGTTTTTTTGGGGTGGCAACCCTTCACCACAACCACTTTCGTAGTTCGTAAAGTGTTTGCACCCCCAAAAAAACGTTGCCATTCATCCACCATGGTGGGAGCTAGCACATGTGGACACAATGTGTGCATGTTCCAAATTTCAGACAGTTTTTAAGTTGCAAATGTGTTCAGAAGCAGGCACAAATGTGTGTTAATTACTTGGTGCGTTTTCATATTTTTCCTAAAACATCAATGATGTTCTTCAATTTTTGTTGAACATCATTGATGTTTTGCTTTATGTAATCTAGATCTCGATTGCAGACCATTATCTCTCCGATGAGTACGTGGGCACTCTCTGTGGTAAAGTGCGATTTTTCTTCCACAACATCCACGTCACCTAAAAACCACAAACAAACAAAAATGGGGTGTTGGAAATGAGGCAGCCATACATGGATTAGCTTACCAGTAGCTGTGTTCTCCCACACTCACCTGTTGTGGTGACAATTTCTCCAAGTTCGATGATCTCTCCTTCCTCCTCCTCCTCCTCCTCCTCTGCTTCTGCTCTTTCCCCTTTTTTGGGAGGTGTTGGTTTGGGGGTTTCTCAGACGGCCCAAGTTTTCGCTCCCCTATGAGAATGTCCAAAAGGAAGATTTAGCAACACAAACTATTGAGGGCAGAAATAGGAAATGACAAACATTGCTTGAAAGTGACGGACACTATTTTAGTTTGGCCAGTTACAAATGTCAACTACATGAATGTAGTCACTTTGTAAAGGTGCTAAACTGACTAGCTTTTTGGTAGAAGTTTGTGTGATGGAGACCCCCCTCTAGTATCCACTGGAGCACATGTGTGGAAAAGGCTAATAAAAAGGGGGTTTGGGTGTCCCAGCACTAGTGCTCTCGAGTCCAGATGGGTAAACAGCTACTGGGTGACCTCTCCTTTACATTGAATAAATTGGCTTTACATTCTGGATGACATTTCTAGGGAGAACAAACTTCCTTTCCCCCAAAAAAAACACCAAACATCGTATTATAAGTGGCCGCACGATCGAGGTTGCGTACGATCGAATGGACACACACACGACCATGACAGTGGCAGAAAGATCGAGGCTGAGTACGATCGAATGCACAGACGAACATGAAAGTGGCCATTTTGGAATGTACAACTTTGTAAAAATCAAACCACATGGAGCAGTATGCAAGCAAGAAATCAAACACAAAACACAACTACTTACTTTTTTGAAGAATTCTCTTGATCTTTCTGTACTGATCGGCCTCCCTCAGTTTCAGGTCTGACCAGCGTTTCCTGAGTTGCTCCTTGGATCGTTGTACCCCAAAATGATTGTACAGCCTTCTCACAACTTTAGACATGATCTTGGCCTTGCGGACATTGGGGTTGAGGTAAGGCCCATACTTCCCATCATAGTCGCTCCTCTTTAATATGTCCACCATCTCCAACATTTCTCCAAATGACATATTGGAGGCCTTGAATTTCAGGCTCCGGGATCGGGACGTTTGTGCCTCCGGACTTTCCTCGTCCACCTCCTCGTTGGGGGGATATTTGGGGCGCACCTGCTGTGTCCCCGCCATGTGCTCTCCCCACTGCGCCGTAAAGAGAAGGGGTGGGGAATAGACGAGAAAGATCGTCAGGGGCGGGCGGAGTTTGACGCATGCGCACTGTATATAAAACGTCACACGCCTGTGTCGTAGCCACGATCTGGGAGACGAGGGGAGAGAAAGCTCACGCACGAGACGATCGCTACAAACGAAGGTACAATTTGACGTTGGTACATAACTAGCCTAGACTGATTAGAACTTGAGGCTTCTTTATGGAGAAGATTAGGAGAGTTTAGGCTGACATTATTTATATTGTTTTGTGTGGCGTTGTGTCTTGCAGAGGTGATGGATGCCTTCTACAACGTGAGCTTTCTCCCACACTTCATTGATAAATACCGGCAATTCCCCCTCTTATGGCAGGCAAAACACAGGGATTATAGCAACAGACCAAAGAGGTACGCAGCCCTGCTGAAACTGGTGGCATTTGTAAAGCCTACCCTGCCCATGGCAACCGTCGCAAACTTAAAAGTGAAGATCACCAACATGAAGACTACCTATTTCCGGGAGCGCAATAAGGTCCTGAAGTCACAAGCATCTGGAGCTGCAGCAGCTGATGTCCATGTCCCCACGCTCTGGTACTATGACAGGCTCCACTTTCTCAAAGACCAGGCTACTGTCAGGAAGTCACTCTCGACTCTTCCTTGCACGCGTCCTTCCACGCACGCCACCCCTGATGAGGCTTCCGAGGACCAACCTGGGCCTTCCAGTCAGGAATATGTGCAGGTGCCCAGCTTGTTCCAGGTATAGTAGTTTTGTAACCAGTTTGTTGAATAATGAATGATGTTCAGTTAATTCAGGATCCCCAATTGCTTATTTCCTAACGTGATTGACATATCAACAGACAGTGGTGTGGGAGACATTTTTGGGAAGAATCTAAACTGCAGGGCTGAGAATTGTATGGTTTTGTATTTGAAAACATTTTGCAACAGTCACTAGATGAGAAATTGTGTGTGTTTGATGAACAAATAACTGAAACTATGTCCCTTTTTCATACACAGGAAGACCTCAGCCAGGAGGTGGCTGTGGAAGGTGGCAGTCAGGAGGAGGCAGGGGGTAGTGGCAGCCAACAGGGGGGTAGGCGTAGGAGCCTGACTGTCTCCCAAGTCTCTCCCCTCCGCCTTCCCTACAGAAGGGCAAAAAACATGGGGGAGGTGGGAGAGTCAGCGCTCCAGCTGATAAAAGATGCCTCAGCCTCCCTCTATGCCACACCCACCTACGAGGAGGCCTTTGCCTCCTTGGTTACAAGTAAATTTACGGGTATGGAGGCGGGGCAACGCAGCATGTGTGAGGAGGTCATCCTCAAAATACTAAATGAGGGGATGGCTGGGGAGATGACTCCCCTCACACATGTTTGCGAGAGTGACCTTGCTCCGCCTCCTCCTCCTCCTTCTGCCACCCCACCAGCACCAGCACCACGGCGTGGAAGGAAGCGTACAAGGAAGACAAGAGAGTGACGACCTGGATTCAGTCTGGTCTGAGAGAAGATGGAGCCTCTCGTAGTACCAGAGCCTGGGGACCTAGATGGCATCTGCTGCAGTTCCGGATGTTTTGGACTTCAGGACCAGATTGCGCTCCCTTATTATTTAGATAGGTAGTCTTCATGCCCCAATTGTTTAAGTCTGTAAAATGATGGTTGCCATGGGTGTCCAAGGCTTTGCAAATTCCCCAAGTTTCACCATGGCTGCGTTCCTCTTTGGTCTGTTGCTGAGACCTAAATAAAGGTTTTTTTGATTTGAAATAATCATTGACTATTGTGTTTTACTTTTCTACAATGACAGTTTTTCTTTGAGTAGGCTGGTACATTTCACTAATCCTAAAGTAGAATTAACAAGGGGCAACAACAACAAACAACCTCCTAGTAAATTTAAGCAAGAAATACAAATGTAAATAATGTGTTTTTGGTAATTTGAGACACACAACCCCCCTCCAAAAAAAAAAAAAAAAAAACATTCAAATATGTATTCCCCAAAAAAAAAAAAAAAAAAAGACAAATCATGGTAAAAAAATAACAAAGATTCTTTTCCGTTCAAAGTAAAAATAAACATGTAGTGTATAAATGCTGCAAAGTAATAAAGAAGTAAGTTTGTGAGAAGTGCGGGTGAATAGGAGCAGCTAAAAGATGTCATTCTTGTTGCATTGTAAAGAAAAAGAGAATGCGCTGCATTAAAGACATTTTAACATTGCAGCGTGACGAATGTGCTGTGTCGATTAGGAAAGGTAGTTTTACCTGACCGAGCGCTTCCGTCACAGAATTTCTTCTGAGCATGCGTAGCACTTTGTCCGTCGGACAAGCGTACACACGCTCGGATTTGGTGTGATCGGACCGGGTTGACGGCAAATCTTTCCAGCAGGAGATAAGACTTTGTCCGACGGACAAACCGACGAACACTGTCCGATGGTGCATACACACGGTCTGATTTTTCAACAACCTTGTCCGATCGGACCAAATTGATGAAAAAGTCCGACCGTGTGTATGGGGCTTTAGTGGGGGCTGGGCACGGTTTTTTAAAAGTTGTGGGGGGAGTTTTCATTCCCCTCTGATTTGCCCAAAATTGAGGCTGCAGGGACTAAAGCCCCTCGGTCTGGACAGTGCTGATTGGCCCTGTGCCAATTGCATACATCGCCCCCCAAAAAAAGAAAACTCTTAACAATCCCGGGCCAAGCAGAGCATGTGGGAGTCCCCCAAAAGGGCCTCTGTTCTATGCCCGAGGGGTTTGGGGGCTTTTGAAAAAAAGGGGGAGGGCCAATAAGACGGATAAAACAGCCTTTTTCACAATGTGGAGGTTTAAACCCCCTTTTGGTTCCACGTGAGTAAAACCCAGCTGCTTTATACAGACTTTTTTTACTTTGTAGTTTAGTAACACTTTGAGAACCCTTGTACTTTTTTGTTGTGTCTCATGGCAGGGGTTTGGCGGGGGGAAAGGGTTTGGTTAAAGGAAAAGGTTTGTATGGTCTATATCCCCTTCCCTGAATGCTGGTTTCGCATTTTTGGAAGTTTTTATATTTTTTTTTTTGGCAATTTTAAATTTTTTCCAAGCTATTAGCGGGTTTTCCCCCAAGATAAGCATTTCCCCTCCTTTCTACAGGCCAAAGCATTCCCAATGAAGTCTGTGGGTTTGAAAAAAAAATTTTTTCCCAGGGGTTTGGCCTGAGCGGATTTTTTGCTTCGTTTTTGTAAGTGTAACTTTTTTTAAAAATTTGTTAATTACACAAATCCCCCAAAATGCTTACAGGGGTTTACGTGGGTTAAAGAGAGAAAAAATAAAAAAAATCTGCGACAGAAATAAAGGCAGGTATGTAGGTGTCGAATTAATTGAAGCGGGTTTCAGTGCTGCCGAATGCGGGCCCATTTTTTGAGGGGTCAGTTCGGGGGGAAAGGGTTTCAGCACTTGCCTGCTCCCCACCCCTTTTAAAATTTCCCTTTTTGTTATCACTGTATTGGTTTTCCAATTGGCCAGTAGGAATGAAAAGGGGGGGTATGGATTTTTCAGCACTGCCTTAAAGCACCAAAGTTTTCCCCCAAATTAGAACAGCCGGGACTTTCGGGTTTCTGCGTTCATTGTAAATTGTGGCTTTTTGCAATTTTTTCGAACAAATAAAAATTTTCCCCCGGGAATTTTTGCAATTTCGGAAATTCAGATGACCCGAAAAAAAAAATAACGAATTTCAACTAATACAAAAAAAATTTTAGGGATATAAAGAAAAAAATTCGACAGATTGGGTTAATTTTCTTTAAAGATCTAATGAAAAAAAAAGGTCAACTAAAAGTAAATTTCAGCCCAATAGCTGATTATTTTGTGTGGGGGTTGGGAAATTACTGGAAAAGTGCTTTCCTGAGAACGGAGTGAGAAAAAGGGTTTTTGTTTTGTATTTGAGCGAGGAGAAGGGGTTATTGCCCATTGTGTGGGGTAATAAAATTTAATAAAAAAACAACTTTCCAAATTTACGTCTTTATAACAAAAATATATATACATACATAAATATCGAGTTTAAACGAATACCAAATTTGAATTCGCATAAATTCGAGATTCTTTTTTAACGAAAATTTTACAGAATTTAACAAATTATCTGAAAGGGTTTTAACGAAATCAAACAAATTTAAAACAGAGCGAAATTATGTATTTTACGAATAAAAAAAGAAACTAAAACAAAAAAAAATTTTCCCGTTGTGAAAAATTTTAAAGTAAATTGTGTAGGGTTTTTGATTTAATTTTAAACAAAATTTTGGGTCACCTTAATTTTACTTCTGACTGTACAATCTTTTTTACTATAAATTTTTGGGTTTTAAAAAAAACTATGTAATTTGAGGATTTAAAACAAATCTACCCAATAAATTTTGAACAAACCCATTGCATTACATACGTATTTTGTTGGGTGATCAAAGGAGGTTGAAAAAATTCAGTTGTAACATGGGGAAATGAGTTTAAAAAGAGAAGTGAGGGGGTTTAAAAAAAAAAAAAAAAATTCATACTCGCCAAGGGGATGTTTGGCATCTCCCCCCCCAGGGCCTTTTAAGGGACCGAAAAAATGAGCAAATTAACCCAATTTAAAAGCCCCTTTTTGCAGCCGGGGGCCCCGGCCCCCTTTTTTGCGTTCGGCACTGTGTCGCTTTAAGGGACAATTGCGGTCTTGCGGGGGTTGCCCCCAAAACAAAATTGACGCCCTTTTTTTTTCCCACAAATAGAGTTTTCTTTTGGGGGTTTTTTAAAACACCCGGGTTTTATTTTTTCCCGCTATATTAAAAAATTTAAAAGCGAAAAATTTTTAAAAAAAAAAATCCCAATTTTTTACTTTTTGTATAAAAAATTCCCCCCCAAAATATATAAAAATTTTTTTTCCTCTTTTTGGGGCCCGGATTTGTATTCTTCAAACATTTTTTGGGTTAAAAAAAAAATCGCTTTTTAGGATTATTGATTGGTTTGCTTTAAAAGTTTTGCGTTTACAAAATGGGAATGTTTAATAGCATTTTTTTAAATATTTTTTTTTTTACTAGTAAGGGCGGGGGGATCAGCGATTTTTATTTTTACTGCGCTTATGGAGGCCCACATCGGGACATTTTTGACCTTTTTTGGGGCCATTTTTTTTTCCTTTTTTTCAGAAAATCAGTGTTTATTTAAATGCATGATTCCGGGGTTTTTAAATGCCCACTGGCTGTAAAGGAGTTAACCACTAGGGGGCGGGGGGGGGGTTTTTGGGGCCCCCTGTGTGTGTTTTATAAAAATTGCAGGGGCATCAAAAATTTTAATAAAAAAAATTCAATAATAATAAGATATCAAAAATTTATGATATGTATATGATACAAAATTACAATAATGAAAAAAATTAAAAAAACGTGACAAAATTTTCATGTCTTGTGAGCCCAAAATAAAACAGAGAGTGAATAAACGGGATTGTAGATAAAACCCCCCCCTGGTAAATGAAAATTAAACGAATAGGTTTTTAAAAGGGGTTTTTTCGAAACTCTAAAAAAAAAATTTTTTTTTTTTTTAGGACGAAATTTTAAAGGTGTTTACCTTTATTATGGGATCACCTGTTCCATTTTCCCATCTCGTTCGCCCCCGGGTTTTTGGGGTGGGTTGAAGTTCCTCGTCTTTTCTTTAGTGCTGGGGGCCCAATCTTGCCTGTGGGCATGTAAAAAAACCAAACGGAATTTATTTGGCCCAGATGCACGCCGTTTCGCGCTTTTTGGCGCGTAAGGGCCACATCTCCCGGTTCTCACAAAGGTTTTCGGCAATGGGGCCCGAAATCTCGGGAGTTTTCGGAAGATGTGGCCAAAATTTCCCCGGGGTTTTGGGGAAGATCCCCGATTACTCCTGGGATCAATGACCCAGATCCCAGGAGCAGTGGGGGTGACGACGATCGACGCAGAGACCCGCCGCCCCCGGGGGGAAAAAACCCGGAAGTCTTAAAATTAAAAGGTAAGTAAAAAAAAAAAAAAAAAAAAACATTTCATTTAGTACTCTTTGCCGTTTGGAAGGAAAGAGATTTATAAATGAAATGAGGGGCCGAACCCGTTTTAAAGGTGTTTATCATAAACCCAAAGGTAAATGGAGCCCTTTACCAAATTGTATGCACTTTCGTTTTGACTCAGTGGAGGGGTTTGAAGGGGTCTGTTTCCCAAGGGAAGCTGACTCCAATCGGGCAAAGACCAACAAGGGACGGATCTCGGCAGTGTTTCCCCTTTCTTTTTAATGGACGGGCCCAATGCTAAGCAAGGGGGACCCAGGCAAAAAAGATCCCCCAGCATATAATGATAGAAAAAAAGGGGGGGGGACACTTAAGTGTAGATTGTTGGTAAACGGTTTTTTTTAAAATTAAATTTTTAAAATTTACACCTTATGAAAAGGAAAGGTTGTTTTGGGAAAATAAAAAAAGTTATGCAGTTGAAAAAATTTAAAGGCAATGCTTTTTTAGGTACACTGGGATATGCACTTTTCAGTCAGTGATAACCAGTACTCGCTGTCTTTCATCATCTCCGCGGCTTCGTTCCGAAATTTCTCTTTACATTGTGCAGGGCGGGCCCTTTTTTTTAAACGGGGCAATTTTTCCCCCTTTTGCAGTTTTGGAGCTTTTTTTTTTATGATTTGCCATAAGGCTTTGCTTTTTTTTTTTTTTCACAAAGTTTTTGAACTTTTGTCATGTTTTGATTATTTTTTCTTTTTGTGTATTGGTTTCATATACATTCAAAATTTTTATGATATCTTATTATTTTTTGTATTATTTTTGATTTTTTTTTTGTTGCGCTGCACTTTTTTTTATTTTTAACATTGTTTTTTGAAGGTTTTCGTGTTTGGCCTTTTTGGTGTTCGGGCTTGAACTTTCACTTATTTTTTTTCTTTTTTTTGGGGGGGTTTTGCGCTAAATTTTTCCTTTCTATTGTGTTTTTTAACGGTCTGGGGGGGGTTTGGGATGTGCGCCCTTGATCGTCTTTCCCTATGACGGGGAAAACAGACAAATGGGGACAGTTCATTTGGAAAGCAGGGGGAGGTTTGTTTCCACATACCTTCCCCGTTCTTCAGCCTGTCCCCTGATCGGGACCCAGCGGAAAAACGGGGCCGCTGGCCCCGCGGCCATGGTAAAACCTTTTACGTTGATGTGCCCAGCCGTGCCTTTCTCCCGAAAATTTATGTGAAGGAGGCGGCCCTTAGGGGTTTTTTAAAAAAACCGCGGATGGTTAGTTTTGGTATTCCGTGAGCAGAGAGAGTGATGACCGTCGCCCACTGCTTCTGCTCTGCCCCTCCGGCACTCCTAGAGCGCGGGGCGGGCCTGGGGGGATTTTGGAACGGGAGGGGTTTGGGGCCGGGCCCCCCAGCATTTGATAAAAGGGGGCCCTTTCCCATTGTATTCAGGCATCTGGGTGGATGTTGACATTTAATAAAAATTTTCCTAGAGTTTGAACTGGCAAAGGACATCGGAAGACAGGACTTTAGTTTAGGTCAGTGAAAAACGGTTTTAAAGGGTAAAAAAAACAAGTTCACCCCTTTTGGGGGACCCAATGAGAAGTGGGCCAAAAGCGTTTTGGGCCCCTACTTTCCTTTTAGGCCCATACTTTTGTCTTTTTTGTTTTATAGCAAGGGTGACCCGTATAGCACCCCCATTTTTTAGTGATTGTATGTGATATTTTTTAAAACTTTTTTAACTTTTTGTATCTTAGTGATCGCATTGTGCTTCAGTGATCTTGGATTTTCAACCAGAAAACCAAAGCTGGGGGGGAGCCCACACTGATTCCCCCCAAATCGGCGTTTTTTTGCCGGGAAATGCACATTTATCCCCTTTAAATTTTTTCCTTTCAAGAAGAAGATTGATACCCAGTGGTAAAAAGGGTTTAAAGATCTTTTAGTGTTTGGGCTTTGCCCATATACATTTTATATTTTTCCCATTAAAAACTTTGGGTTCCAACTTTAGTCCCCAAAACACTGCCTGAGGGGAAAAACCCTTTTTTTTTTCCCAAAAATTCAGTGTGAAAAAAGCAAAACCCAGAGTGATCCAAAAATAGTGCATGTAAACACACAAAACAAAGGGGAACTTGGGGGTTGTGTCAGATTGCCCCCCCCCAAAGTGGAAAGGCCCAGGGCCCCCCCCCTTGGGGGCACAAGACACCTGAAAAGGAGAAAGGGGAACACTCAGGTCCACCTCCCCCTGAAAAGTGGACCATGAGTACTATTTGAGGGGCTTTTCCCAAAGGCGAACCCCCCAAAGGGAAAAAAAAACCTAAGGCCACTATCCTTCCCCTGATTCATGGTAGACCCAAAAAAACCCTTCCCCTACCATTAAAGTGAAAAAAAATACAAAACCCAAATCAATGCGGGTGACATGCAGTAAGAAAATAAGAAAAATTGCTGGCGTGCAGGAAAAAGGCTGGGCCCTTGCGGCCCTGGTAAAAAAAAATCCCCCCGGTTTTGGAAAAAGGATTTGATGATACTTTGGTAAAAAAAAGCGGGGGGATCATATCCAGTGCTTATTCTAAACGGGGAAAGGCCCCAAACCCTTAGTAAAAAACTAAGGGCCCCCCCGGGTTCCCCTCCCGGGGGAACCGGGTTACGGTGGGCCCTTTTCCCTTCCCCAAGCCCTTGGCCAGAAAAGGGAAGGGCCCCCTTTTTCCTGTGCTTTTAGTAAAGCCATTTTTTTTGGTGGGGGGGTTAGAGTGGGGAAGTTGGGGCCCCTTTAGGAAAATTTTAGGCTTTGTCTTGATTCTTTGGGATTTTTTTTGGTTTGGTAACACACATTTTTTTTTGTTTTAAGCCCCCCGAGTTCAAAGTAGGTTTAAAAGTATTTTTAATTTTTTTTTAATCTTTTTGTCTATAGATTGCATAAAAAAATTAAATTTTTTTTGCAATACAGTTCCCCAAAAGGGTTTTGCCAAGCACCCCTTTGATTTCTTTTCTTGGGTCCCCCCGGGCCCGTTTCCGGGGCTCCTCCCCCGCCAAGCGGGCTTGCTATGGGGGAATGTGAAGCTCCCCTGTGTAAAAAACTGACACGGGGAACAGGGGCTTGGCCCTGCCCCGCTCCCCCCCTCAATGGCTGTGTCTGAGCAAAAGAGGAAGAAGAGAGCCATGCTCTTGTCCCAAAATTGCTGGATGGGAGAATTCGGGCCCAATAAGGGGTTTATGGTATCCCAGGTGAGAGCAAAAGACATTAAAGGCTAAGTTCACCTGTTCCTACAAAAAAAACCATCATTCCAGGATCCTCGTACTTTAAAACCATACCATGGCTAACCTTGGTTTAAAATTAATGTGCTTTTTTTACCTTCTTATGTGGGGCCTTTTGAGCGTGCGTTTTTTCAGTTAGAACTTTTTGCCGGCGGCCCCCGCAAAGCAGGGCACGGGGAGTGACTTTCATTGCGGCCCCGGGTTCAATTTAAAAGGCCCCGGGGCCCCCGGGTTTGGGGGAAAATTTAACTGGGGAGAGATGTTGGGGCCCCGGAGGGGTTTAAACGAGGCCCAAATGCGGGGGCTTCGATCTGGGTAATTTAATCCCAATAATGATAAGAAATTTCGAAATTGCTTCAAATCTAAGGAAAGTAATTTTTTAATGATAAGTAATAAAAATGAGCTAGTATGCTATGTTTACTGTTTCATTTTGTCTTTGTCGGGGCTTTTTTTTTGGGGGGGGGGGCGGGTTTACAACCACTTTAAACCCCCAAATCTCTGATGAAAAGCAACAGGCTGGTGTTGGGGGGAAAGTTAAGCAAATATCCAAAGTCTTAACAGGTGGAGGGCAAGTAGGGTCAGGGGGTTTTTTTCCTATGCAGTCCCAGGGATTGAATGGATAAAAACCCAAAATTTTTAAAATGGGCAGACCAGGGACAGTCGGGGGGGGGTTTGGAAAAGGGGGAGAAAATTTGCGGGGACTTTTTGGGGATGGGGGAGGCTCTGTCTGATTTTAAGTTTAACTCCACCAAAAAGTTTTTTTCATTTTAAATAGGTGTACCCTTAAAAAAAAAAAAAAAATTTTAATAGTCAGCAGTCAAATACTGCGTTTGGTTGACTTTTAATAAGGGGGACATTTAAACCTTTTCCCGGGGGGTCCAGCGATGCGGGGGGTCATAGCTCCGCTCCCCCCCCATTCCGTTTGACAGCGCGGAATAGAAATTTAAAAGCCACGCCCGGGCCCCCAAATGCGAATGCGGGCGGGGCCCCGGCGTCCCGTGTTTGGGGCCAACACAGTCTTTTTGGGAAACGTAACGGGCCCCGATGACTGGGGAGCCTTTCCTGTCCCAAAGGGGGATTTGATGTCCCCCAGCCCGGGGAACCGAAGGAGGCAGGAACTATGGGGCCCCCATAGAAAAAAGGCATTTTGGGGTTTTAAGTGGAAAAAAAAAAATTTTTTAAAATTTAATTTTTTCTATTGAAAAAAAAAAAAACGTTTACCAGTTTTGCAAAAATTGTTTCGGGAAAAGTGGTTTGGAATTTTATAAATAAAACCCCCTTAAGTGTCTCTGGTGGGGAAAAATTACATTTTTTTCAAATCCATGTTTTATTTTTAATTATTTCTTGTCTTCTCTTTATTTGCATACACTTTACTTGCAGGAGGGGGATGATTTTGGGGGAAATTGGGTTTGGGCAAATTTTCATGGGAGGATGGACACCGCTTCCCGCTTTACATTAAAAAGATGGTAAAAACTTTGCCCCTGTCTTTTTGTAAATGGGGATTATACTAAGGCTTCTTTTGGAGGGGTTTCCTGTGGCAAAAAAAAAAAGGGGAAAACATCTTTTTTTTGTTGTGCGCACTCAAATTTCTTGATGACATTTTTTAAAGTGCTTTAAAAAAAATCGCTTTCCAGCAAAAATGCTGGGTGAAATTTTGTCCAGGTAAAATGAACTGTAATTTAATTGTTTTAACCTTTTTTTAAAACCCTTGCCCTTAATCCCAATTTAAAAAACCCAACGCTGCCCAACTCCCAAATTTTGGGAAAAAGGGCAAGGCCACGTTTTATTTTTTTAAAAAATCCAACCATCCCAATGAATAGTAAATTTTTTTTAAATAACTAAAACCCAAATTTTAAATTTTAGTTCAAAAAAATTGAATATTTAAAACGGGTGCCTGCACGTTATTTTTGGGGGGGGGAAGGGGCAACAAAATCCAACGTAGGGGGGGGAGATAAAAAGGGGGGGGGGGGGGGGAAGGGCCCTTTTTTTCCAAAAGTGCTGGACAGGCGTCTGTTTCCCCCTTTTCCCAATAAAACAGCAGCCATTTTATGGGGCAAGGTAAAAAAACCGCAGCAAGCTGTGACTTCCCCAAAGAAAATTATAGGGCGGGAGGGTGGGCAGTCCCCCCAAGGTTTCTTCCAGAAGGCCCCCAAGAATTTTCGGGGCGCGGCACTTTTGTCGGCTCAGGCCGTCACTTCAACCCCCCCTGGACCCCCCCCCCAAAACAGTCAGGGCTTTTTCCCCTTTTGGGGGGTAAAGGGGCCCCCCTTCTTTTGGGTTTTGGGTTTGCATTTTAAAAAAAAAAATGTGCCCCTTTACTTCTTTTGTGCTTTTGTCATGTTTAATAAGGTTTTTTAAAACAGTTTTTTTTAAATTGTAATCATTTTTATTGAAAATGAGTATAGAAAGCATTACGCAAAAATTTTTTCCCAACCATGATAAAATGAAAATTTACAGGCAAATAGTAACAATCAATTAAAAAATTTTTTTATAAGGGAAATTAAAAAGGTTTTATTTGGGGGAAAATGCTCATCCCTACTTTACTTTTAATTTGTATGCAAGGGGGGCCCAATTGATTTTTCTATTTAAAAATTTTTTGATTGAACTTCAAAAAAAAGGGTATAACAAATGTTTTTGGGAGTCATTTCAGACCTCAGGCCACCCCCGGGGCAGGCGATTCCCCCCCTCCCCTAAAACCAAAAACATCAAGGGTACCCAAAATTTTCCCACTGGGGTGGTTAGCTGTACCCCAGGGTTCCCGATTTTAAATTTAAATTTTTTGTTTGTCCTTTTGTAGACTGGGACAATTGCTTTTTAAACCTTTATACTATAAACCCCTTTGGTTCGGGGGAATAGAAGGAGCTGCTGTTTCCCTTTTCTAGCCAAAGTTAGTTGGGCTGCGGGGGAAAATACGATGATTTAATATATTTAAGTTGCCCAAAACAAAAATTTTTGGGCAAAGTTAAATGTAGGCACGAAGGGGGAAATCTCCCCGGGGTGGCTCTTGGGAAAATTTTATAAATTCAGTGTTTTAAGTAGGCAAAGCCTTTTTTTCAAAAAGCCGCCGCAGTGGGCAGGCCCCTTAAATTTCAGGGTCTCCAAAGGGGGGAAAAAAGCCATGGGGGGAAATCTTTTAAAAAAAGCTGGGGGGGCAGTTGGAATATTAAAGAGGAATCCTTGGGGATCTGGGATTAAGGCGGGTTCACACTATTGCAAAGGGGGTTTGGGGCGGGGTTTTTAAAATTTGGGATTTTTGTATTTTAAAAAACAGAGGCATAGGCCCCTGTTTCCACTTTTCTCCTCTTCGGGTTTTTTCTGGGCCAAGACCCCGACCGCGGGGTGTACCAACCCCCTTTAGGGTCGGGATGGTTGTTTGCCCCCCCCCGGGGGGGGGTGGTTTGTTTGCCGCCCCCGCTGGGCCCCACCCCCCACTGCCCAAATTACATGTCGGGAAAGTCTGTGCCGGTCTCAATGGAGCTGGTTCACCAGCTCTGGGAGGTGGGGAGCGAATTGCCAGGATTTCCTGTGCATTTTTGGGTTTCCTTTTTCAGGTCCAAAATTCACCCAAAAATTTTTCCGAAATGGATCTAAAAACAGTGAACGGAACGCACCGGCCCCCTCTTTTGACCCAAACTTCGCACGGTGATGAAAAACTCCCGGGCCTAAAAAGCCCAATTTCAGTGTCTGCAGATGACCAAGCTGGGATGTCTCCCAACATACGGCAACCTCTTTGCATTAATTTTTTTGGGCAACTTTGTGGCAAATGGGGTTTTAAATTTTGGGAAAAAGGGTAAATTTTATGCGGGGGGGGGAAAAAAAGAAAAATGCTTGCTTCTTAATATTTGGGGGATTTAAAAATGGGGAAATTAAGGGTGAAGAAGGTTTGGGGGATTTTTTGGTAGTAAAAAGCTTTAAAAATTTGCATGCAACCCAAGCTGCGTTTCCCAAAAAAGGAAAGCAAAGCCATTCTTGTTTTTGGGAAAGAGGTATGGACTAAAGAGCGAGATTTAAATTTTCCCCCCTGTACAAATCATTAGTAAAAACCTCATCTGGAATATGCATTTCATTTTGGGGGGGCACCATTTCAAAAAAAGGATTGGGGGAGTGGAGAAATTTACATGGAAAGAGACAGGGTTTGGAGTCGCTTTCGGGAAAAGTTTAGGGAAAACTAAATTTTATTCCCCCATGTATAAATCATAAGTTGTCCTTTTAGTAAATTTGGGTTTGTTGATTTAAATTCACTGAAAAATTTCTAAAAATTCCCGCCAAAAAAAATCCGTTTGTTTTTTTCCGACTGTTTTTTTAGACATGGGTTTAAATTTAAAAGGGTGGGGACAAAGTTGTCAAAAAATCCGATCATTTAAAACGTGGGGGGAGGGTTCATTGCGTACGCGGAATTCGTAGGGGGCTAGTTGCCAATAGTTTTGGGGTCTTTTAATTTGATTGAGCATGGGGGGCCCACTTTGTCCGTCGGAATTTTTACACACGAGGGGGAAAAAGTTGATCGGATTTTGTTGTGGGGAAAATTTTGAGAGCAGGTTTCAAAAAGGGCAGAGGGAAAAATGTCAGATGAAACCCCCACACACGGGGGGAAATTTTCCCGGAAAAACATGGCCCTTTTGGAATTTTCCTTCAAAATTTTCCGACCTTTGTGTAGGGGGCAAAAGGGGCTTTCACAGGGGACAAGGGGGCATTTCTTTTTTTTTTTCGGGGGAAAAAAATAGGGAAGGTTTTCCCACAGTAAGAGGGGTGAAAATGGGGAAAATAGAACCCCTCAAGAGCTGGTTTGGTGAGTTCAGTAGCTTGTATTAAAAAAGGCCGGGGATTTTTTTTTAAAATTTTAAATTTAAAAATAAACCCAAATTTTTTTAAAATGGGAATACTAACATTTATAGGTAAAGTTGATCCAGGGAAAATACGACTGCCTCTCGGGGGATCAGGAGGGAATTTTTGTCCCCTGCTGAAGCAAATTGGATCATACTTTGCTGGGTTTTTTTTTGTCTTCCTCTGGATCAACTGTGGGTTATAGGATTGTATATATGGGATTGTATGTTTGTTTTGTTTTTTTTTTTCCCTAGGTTGAACTAGATGGACTTGTTTCTTTTTGTAACTATATCATTATTCCTTTATTTTACCTCAGTGTTAGTCATGTTAAAAGATCACTTTGCTAAATTACCACATATCTTTATATTTAGGTCCATTTCCTTCTTACCCACATAGTCATGTCAAGTACTGTATGGTGTGGTGATTTATTTAATTGTGAATACAGTATAGAAGTTATGTAGAGGCAGATATGTTCACAACTGGCTAATGGTTGGGCAGGGTCTTTATTTTTCATCAGAGACCAGGTCCAATGCTGTACAGTGGAACCTCGAATTGCGAGTAACGCAGTTTTGCAATATGAGCAATAAAAAATGTTTTAATTCGGACTCGGTTTGTTGTCTTGCAAAACGACCAGGATTCAAGCCAGAGGTGACCCTCGGAACGGTTCAGAGCCATTTGGAGCTACTGGAAATACTATTGCAAATACTCGGAAACACTCGAAAATACTTCTGAGGGTTTCCGAGTGCAACCGAGCAGTCTCCGAGAATTTCCGAGTCTCTCCGGCGCCCCCCACATCTGGCCACATGCTGTATTGCATGCAATAGAAGTCAAGGCGGAACAAATTATCTTCGTTTCCTTTGACTTCTATGGGGAAACTCGCTTTGAAATGCGAGTACTTTGGATTACAAACATTCTCCTGAAATGGATTATGCTCGTAATCCAAGGTTCCACTGTATATAAAAATAATGGTATAATTCCATTGGTGGGGGGGATCTTCTGCTCTTTGATGACTGTCCAAGAGATAATAGAGGAAGAGGTTAGAAAATCATGAACATTATGATAACCGGCACTGAAGACCACAAAACAAAAGCTTTCAGGTCGGAGTAACCTGTCTAAAATAGAGGTTGTATGTGGAGGCAAAAGTGGCATATTACGGGACACCCTGCCTCAAATTATTATTTTATGTAGTGTAATAAACATATACATCACCTACATACAAAGAAAGGGCTGGTTATACCAGTAAAATGATCAGATGATAGACAATAAAACACATGAGAAGAGCCAGTGTAGAGAGTGGAGGGGGGGGGGGGTCCCTAGAGAGACCCGACTCCAAGACCACACCTTTCCATGACTTGCTAAATAGCCAGGGATGCCCAAGGAAAGTTACAGGGCGTAGTGTGTGTCTGAACTTTGTTGAATTTAGGTACAGCAGAAAGTTTATTGTTTGTCAAATACTGGGACGTTTTTTATTTGAACTGTATTGGTGTGTTTGTTGGCATTGTCAATTTCTATGCTTTTGCCAAAGTCTATTTAGCCGCAGTAAAAAGAAAAGTTAAAAATTTGAATTCAGCGTTACTACAACCTACAGGCTTAAGGTTCAAAAAGGCCTCCTAATGTTTTTTCCAAATACTTTTGCCTAGGACCTTATGCATATTATTTTGGACAGTCCCATTTTTAGGAGTATACTGGTTTTGTTGCAACCCCAGAAAGCAGTGTGGGGGGGGGGGGAGCCCCCTGCGCATACTTAGCTATCTTTTGGGGTTCCATGTACCAGCCTAGCATTAATTTGTAGTTGGCCTTCTTCACTGTTGAGTTGATGGAGCAGAGAGCTGTTGTATTACAAATGATACATGAGACTGTCCCAGTGGTGCCCACCATGGCACATGTCACCTTGTGAGAGTTTAACAGAAAAAAACTTTGCGCCAAAGAAATAAATGATATATATACAATCCAACAACAATTGCCAGCAGCAGTGTAAATATGAGCTGACTATCATCACTAAATGTGAAAATAGATATACAAACAACGCGCTTGGTTAGTACAAAATTAGTAGCTCATAACAGGAAATAAATCGTATCAAATGTTCAATTCTTATAAAAAAAATCCCACAATTGTGAAAAAAGTGCTCGTGCTTCAATTAAAATCGGTGCGCCACTGTTCAGTGTTCAGACAACGTGCCCCACATGGATGTGCACTCACCCTGGATGTTGACCACCTATTGCTAGAGTAGTCACTTGTGCTTTGTGGGGAAGTGCTGGGTGGTATCTTTCAAGGTCAGATGCACTGAGTAATCCTCCATGGATGGGGAATAAAAATGACAGGGGGGGCATCCATTGCATAAAACTGTATTTTATTAAAAAATTCCAGCAAAAGAAAAGATAGATGCACTCACTGTCAGAAACCATGAATCAGACTGAGACAGAAGTACAGTTAAATCACACTTGTTTAATAATAAAAAAAAAGGTAAACCGAGTAAATGTAGTCAAAACATAGCCAGAGTTCAGGAACCGGAAAGGATAGTCAGACTCAGACAAGCCAAAACGTCAGGGAGCCAGAGATGAGTGTAGTAGAACAGCAAGCAGGATCTGGAGCCAGAAGGAATGGCAGCCAAGCACGTCTTAAACAGGAACACAGGAGAGCATCTCTAAAGATGTGACCAAGGCAAAGGCAGAGATCATCTGGACTGGACGGCTTAAGTAGGCAGGACTGACGAGCAGGATATCATCAACAGGTGAGTCACTGTGGAGAGATCGGAGCTGGCAATTAGCCAACAGCTGAGCGGCCAGCTTTGAGAAGGAAGGGCTGAGGCCAGTCCTGACACTCGCATGTTAAGGTGCCTAAGCCTGGCACCCAGTGTGATCAGCATGTGTTTTAATGGGGGATAGTCCAGCCAGTCTCCGTTAGATGCTGCCCTGCCGTGATGAGGCTAGGTCCTCTGTGATCGTTTTTCGGGCGGATATGGTGACGTGATCAAGTCTTAATCAATCAAGCCTCGTCATTGCAACACCATATCCTCCTTCTCTAACACTTATCTGCACTGTTACATCATCCCTGTGCTCTAACTGAGTTTCCTTTAGTAGCAGCATGCGGGAAGGGTTGAACAGCCTGTGGGAAGAGTCTAGCCATGCATATACTGTGTACATCCACCACCCCCCGATTCTGTTCTCAGTTTCCTGTAGACAGTGCTGACATGATGATTTCAGGTTGCCTGGATGCATTACAAGGGGTGGTGAGGAGACGGGTCACCCTGCACATAAGGCAGAAGTGACTGGTAACTTTTTTACAGAAAATGTCTTTCAAACAGAAATAAGGCTACTATTTCTGAAGGATCTGGCTCACCTTAACAGTATACAAAACAAAGAGGAAAAACTTGGATGTGTGACAGGTGAGCATTTCTCTTCTTAAAGCCCAAGTCCAGGAAACCTGAAAACCCTCCCTTGCAGTGGGGTTGTGCCCACACTGCTAGGATTCAGTGCTCATCTCTGTTCAGATGAAGGGTCGAAGAGCACTTTTACTAGCTGAACTCTTCTTACCTTCCCCAGGATATCACAACCCCCACATGCTCTGCCTGTACATTGTCCCCTAGCGTTCTCATGTCCAATACACATCGGTTCCTGCATCGGTCCTGATGACATCAGAAAACCTTAAACAATTGGAGCATACAAGAAAGTAGGCTGTGGGGAGCAGTCCTCGTTCAAGAGCAGAGGATCAGGTAAGTTAAAGTGCTCTACCAGGTCCAATAGACATAAACAAGCAGCTAAACTTGTAGTGCAGGCACAGCCCCACTGCAAGGGAGGATTTTTAGGTTTCCTGAAGCTCAGCTTAATTTTTTATTTTTTTGCCCAGACATCAGCTTTAGGCACCTTTTACACCAGCAAACCGATTGGGTCTGCCTGTCCGTTTTTCAGGCAGACCCAATCAGACCACCCATTGTTCTCAATGGGGCGGTGGATGTCAGATGTCGCCCGCCAGCATCCGAACCAGTCCGCTAAAAACAGATCAGATGGAAACAGAAATGCAGTCTGTTTCCATCCGACCACCCCATAGAGAGCAGCGGGCTGTGTCTGTGTCCACTCTGCATAGCTGAGCAGACACAGACCTGTCATTCGCCTGCTCAGCGGAGATCTTGAACTGTTTCCGTCCTGTGTGAAAGGGGCCTAAAACTGTAAGTGTAAGCAAACAGCTGAATACACAGTTTAAATACAAATATTTGAACTAGCCATACAGCTTGGGCAAGGCTGTAAATGGGTAATGAAGACACAGCTGCAAAAATAAGGTATCCTCTGATTGGCTAGCAGTGCTGACTTTTCTCTGCCAGTTTAAATAACTAATGTGCAGGGAAATATTGAAGGCTGGTTTAGGTGCTATTAAAAATATGTTTAAGTATCTTTTTAATATGTTGTTGGATTACAATAGGGGTCTTGAATAGCAGTCAGTACTTCCACTTCAAGAGCTTTTGTCAATTGATCCATCACTGCCATTTAGTCTTGTGTTTGCCTATTACCATGGTGAGAAATGGCTAATAGTAATAAAATAACACATACAAAGTACAAGGTACAAGGGGAAGAGATCACTTTTGCTGATTCTGCGTTTCCCAGTCAAAGCAGGCATTAAAACTAGACCAGTTGGTTGGTATATCCAAAATATAATCTGTAGTTCTCTAAAGTTGGCCATTGATATGAATGGGAACCCAATCTGGATGATTTCTATGCTATTCATCTATTAATGGGCAGCCCATAGAGGACTAGGTTGCAGGCTGCAGCCCTGTGCCCAGCTGACCCAGGAAAACTATAATAAACAGAGCGGGTGTGCTGAGGGTCTACTGGATGCACTATGGATATTTGTTATCCAGCGTCTGCATTTTTCTTGACTTTAAGTGTTTGGGATTAGTTCTTCCCCAAACCTATATGTACATGTGCTCCAAAATTTGTATATTTATTTTAAATATAATATTCAATAATTTTTTTTCTAATACTTCATTTTTTTTTTTTTTTGCATAGGAAAGTCTAAACGTGGGAAACACCTTCAAGGATCACAAAAATCGCTTCTTATGAACGATGTCAGTGTGCCACCCACCCGCCCGCAGAGTGCCAAGTCCATTGTTTCATTAAGAAAACCAGTATTAGATGCCCAGATACCTAGCCTCACATGAAACCCAACTTTTTTCTAGCCAGTAGCCAGCACAGGGCATCACATTGTTTATAGTAAAGTTAATTTATTGCACAATTAGTCTGTGTGTTAATTGGTCAGGCTGCCTTATACTACATGGTGAGTTGATAATAACTGGGGTAAATCTCCAAGGATGTTTCTTGGACAAAAAAAGTTCATACAAAGTTCAGTTGTGTTAGGAGGTAGAGATGAAACTGAGTAGAGAATAACTGGAGCTGAAAATGAGTCTTAAAGGCAGTGGCGGCTGGTGCTCAATATTTTGGGGAGGGTGGCAAACAAACCTGCCCTCCGGCGCTCACTCGATCGAAAAAAAGCATGTTTGGCTGTACTTCTCCTGTGAATCACAGGAGCGCAGTTCATTTAGCACTCCTGTGACCCATTTTCAGCAGACAGCAGGCTGAAGTCCGCTGTCTGCAGAAGTCACAGTGCCGGTCCAGACTGGGGGAGCATCGCGACACTGGGGTCGGGATCCGCCCACAAGCCTGGACTGGCACCCGGCTCAGCCTCTCAGAGAGCCGCTGAGAGCCTGAGTTGGCCTCTCCCGCCCCCTCCACAGCCCAGCTCTCCAGGGAATGAGAAGGGGGCAGAGCAGAGAGCAGTGACTGACAGTCAGCAGCTCTCTGCTCGGGGAAGTGTAAAAACTGAGCGATCTGTGGTGTTTGATCACTTGGTTCTCAGTGTTAGAACCAGCGGGGGACAGATTCAGCATTGGATCGATGCTGCATCCACCTAGATAAGTATAAATTTGCAAAAACCCAAACCCCATACTTCTCTTTTAAAGTCCAGTTCCAGCTTCCTTAACAATTAAATTGCCCAGTAATTGCTAAAATAAAAAAGCAATTTTGGCTGCAATACTCACCTCTTCTTCAGTGCTGTCCCCCTTCAGACTCACACTCTGTAATCCAGTGCTAGAAGTCAGTTCAGTGGGTTCAGTGATATATAGAATTATTCAACCCACTAAAGCTGGGTACACGCTGTTGGAATTTCGTCTGGTTCCTGGGGAACTGGACAAAATTCACTATGAGGGTGGCTCTGTTTGCCACCTCCCACCAAACAAACACTCTTCAATTTAAAAATCGAAGGAGCCAGGCAAAAATGTTTTGGCTGAACAGCTGCTGCATCTAATAAAAAATGTTGCCCTAGTGGGGTCATCCAACAGGTCACCCTGGACTCACAGGAGACTGTTGCAGAGATTGGTATTACATGGTACAGCAATCTGTGTCAGTGAGGATCTATCCACCACCAGATCGGAGGAAAAGGGCCCGTATCATCACACACAAGAATAAAGTAACCTGAAAAGAGTTACATATAAAGATTTAAACAAAAAAAGTGTGGGGTGCTCAAAGGGGTGGGTAAGGCCAGTATAGTGCCTCCGGGCATTAGATGCGAGTTGTGTATGCACAACCAGAATGCAGAATCCTTTGTAATGGAAGATCATTCTACAAACCTCAAAGTTGGCTCCAGATAAACTTGTGAAAGTTTGAACTCGGTAGGGGGAAAAGCTGCATTACCAGCTCTCTTGATTGAAACATTTGTGATTGAATGTTATTTATCCCTGTTGATTACATTTCCCATGTCACAGAGGTCCCTAAAAACATCTGAACAATCCCCAACCTTACTGGTAATTGCCAGCAATGTTCTGTAATGTTTGTAGGCACCCTAAACTGGTGCCTCAGTCCTTAGATATGTCCCATTTATCCACATCAGCTTACAGTCCTTGCTGATACAGCAAAATCCTGGACAGATCTGGGTAAAGCTCTAGCACTTCCTGGTAGTGTCAAAATTTGCTGACTTCCTCTGCCTCCCACACATTTCTAATGGTCCAACACTATGATGGGGTGCAGTGGCGGGACAAGGTCATTTAGAGCCCAGGGCGAACATGCCAAATTGCTCCCCCCACCCCCAAGATGTATGGGCATTATGTGTCCCATCCCCACTCCCAACACAAATCCCCCCAAATCACAACCCCTGGCACACCCTCCCTAAATTTCCCCTCCTAAAACAATTCTTACCCCCTGAAGCCCCCAAATTCCCCTTTTTAACACAAATTCCCCCCCCCCCCCCTAATCTCCTTGTGGTGCCCCCCCCCACCTCACATGATACCACAGTGCCCAGGGCAACCGCCCCTCCTGCCCACCCCTTGTCCCGGCCCTGATGGGGTGCCTCACTAACCAATAAGAATGTGTATGTGAAACAGTGGGATGGGGGGAAGATTTAACAGTACCAGGATGTGATGGAGCTTTACTTGATTGACTGCATTCAGCCGTCACTACAAGAACTTCGGGCTGCTCCCATGCTCTTCTAGAGGCCTGCACTTTATACCTATTTTTTTTATGATAACCGAGTTATTTCTGGGTCCTTTAAATATATATAAGATTTAATCACTTACAAAAATGTACTGTTGTAACTTGTAAAAGAAGGCCACGGCTCAAAGAATAGCAAAGTATCCACTGTGGGGAATTAGAAACCACTTGTCTAAAACCTTTTAAAGTATGTTAAAGGGAAATTACTATAGTGATGGACAGAGATTTAAGAAACAGTAAAAACATCTCACCTACACCCTCCTTCAGGCTCCATCACAAGGCTTAAATCTTTTTTGCAAAAAGGGATTTCACCCTTTAACCAAGTCCATGCTTAATCAACAGCAAAGAGTGGCCCTTGTTGGTTGGGATGCTCCAAAATGGCTCTCTAGCTTCAACTTCTCATTGTTATGCATGACATACGCTACTTGTGCTCTTGCAAAATGCAAGGACTAAGCTGTGAGAGACTGTTAAGGGATCTTTGGGACTTCACCCGCAAAAACAATTCACCTACAATTTACCGGTTATTGCTGTATATGGTTCTACTCTATAACTTTTGATTACGTCTAATAACAATTACTTGGGAGGGGGGGGGAGCAAAACTGTTTTAAACCACAAGGTGAAAGGGTCAACATGATTTTACACAATAGGGATCTTGGTCAAAACGTGGTCATCATTTACTTATTCTGTCTTGTGCTGAAGATCCATAACAAGCATTAGAGGCTAAAATTAAGCTATTTAAAGACGAAAGAGAAACGTTCCTAATACACTTCAGATCTTTAAATGCAAACCAGAAAATGAGAGATTTAAACAAAATTGTGAATGCCCTTATTATAAACCTCTGCCAAAGAAGCAGAGTTAAGGGGAAGATTGTATTTTAATCCTATATCTTTTTGAAAGCACTCATGACAGTTTTAGAAGATCATATCATGTTTTTAATTTTTTTTAATGAGCTTCCAGTTTGATCATGCTGTGCACGGTAACATGTTCCCTTTACACTATGGGGAATAACTTTGCTTCTATTTGCTCCTCCAATCTGCAGCCAGCCAGCCATGTGACATCACTCAGGCTTGGCATTTTGTGGAGTCAGGTGGCATCATGTAACTCAGGGGTGCCCAACCTTTTGAAGAGCGAGGGCCACTTAAGCGACTTGGTAACCGTTCGCGGGCCACAATGAGCGGAGCAGGTGGATGGCATGTCCGTGTCTGCTCTGCATATGCAGAGGGGACACTGACACAGCCCACTATACTTTTTAGTGGATCATATTGGAGGTAGGACACAAGTCGTGGTTTATGTCTGCCACTTCTTAGAGGTTAATGGAGGGTCCAATAGGTCGGACTGAGCGTGTAAAAGGGGCCCATGGCTGCTTTCACACTCATGCACTGCGTTTTTTTTTGCGGGTGCTTTTCTTCACTTTGCAATAGACTTTTATTATATTCTGCAGGTTTGGTGCACTTTCAGAAAGCTCACCAAACTCGCAGGTAAAAACAGAACCTGCAGGTAAACTGCTCTGCACCTGCGGATCAGTTTTAAAGCAGCCCAATAACCACTGCAGAAAAGATATGCCTATATATACACTGATTTTGGTAATAAACTGACCTTTAATAACAGTATTCTATTCTATTCCATCCCAGAGCAGGAGGTCACGGGCCACATCAGAGGGCTCCGCGGGCCACATGTGGCCCCCGGGACACTGGTTGGGCACCCCTGATGTAACGTATTCCCCCACAATTTCAAGTACTTACTGGTCTAGCCAGCAGCAGAATTGATTAGTGGGGAAAGCAAGTGGAAAGCAAATACCTGCTGCTTATGCTCCATAGAGTAAAGTGAACCTGTTACTTTGCTCAGAATGTGCAAAGTACAAATCTATGGGATGCGGACTGCATAAATTGCTACTTAGCGAATTTCCATCCACAAAACAATCTGGCTTGCTTCTTTCAGGACAATTGGGCTCCTTGTGTCCCCTTGATGGTTGATATATGCCACTGTGGTTGTTCCTTAAGAAGGGTGGGGGAGCAGTGTTGCAAGGAAAACCTGACTGCTCTCAGCTCCAGAATGTTGATGGGGAGCTTGGTTTCCTCTTTCAACCATGTTCCTTGAACTGTCATGAATTGTAAACACTCCTCCCCAGTCTGATAGACTTGCATTTGTTGTAAGGACTTTCCGGTTATAGGGGAGAAGGGACTTTCCCACTGTCAAAGATGGGGTGCTGATCCACCAAGACAAGGGAGTTCTTGCTTGCGTGTATAAGAGCTTTGAGTAGGTCAAAGGAAACAACTTGCTTTTTCCATGCTGACAGAATATTTTGTTGGAGAGTTCTTGAATGTAATTGGACGAGGGGTACAGCCTCAAAGGAGGCAACCATTAGACCATTATGGAGAATCTCATTGTGAGATTTTCTCTTGGATCTCAGTTCTCAAGCATGAGCTCTGAGAGAAAGAACTTTATTTTCTGGAAGGAAGACTTGTGCTTAGGATGTATCCAGGACCAGACCCAATTATTCCAGAAGGTTGGAGCATGTTATTTTCAATTGATCATCCAGCCAAAAGCCTGGAGCAGTTAAATTGTACAGTGGACATTTTCTGACAACTAGTCGGGAGATGAATTCTTCAGCAAGAGGTCATCTAGATCAGGGGTAGGCAACCTTAAAGAGGTGGAGATCTACCTGAACAACATGGGAGAAGGAAAAGATCACCACAAACAGTGTCGCCTCCTCAAACCTGATTTAAACCTCTAATTGCCACACTACAGTGTTGCAATAGCGTGCATTACACGGCAGTCATGGGTTTAAATCAGGGGGTGAGGAGGCAACATATTGCCTCCTCACCACCTGTCAAACATACTCAGAATCGCTTTTCAGAGGAGCAGCAGTACCTGCTACATTTGTGAATGAGCCCTTAGTTGCATTGGGCAGCACCTCCCTTAGGGCTTGTTCACATGTATATTTGGGTAGTGGTAAAACCCTGAAGTTTAGTCGTGGTTTTACTGCCCCCAGTCCCTACCCCCTTTAGCTGCTGAGGCCGCAGCCAAAGGTGTACACATGTCGCAGCAGCAATTAAGCCCCCCTGCTGCTTTTGGTGGGTGCAACTGCCTGCCAATCGCGACCTATTCAAGTAAATAGGATCACTTTGCAAGTGCCCTGCAACTGCATGTTTCTGCGGGGTCCAATGGGTTAAAGCAGGTGGTGAAAAAGCAACACAACGCTGCCTGCTTTAACCCCTTGTTTGCTGTACTGCACAAGGTTGCAGGGCTTTTGCAGAGTGGCTTCATTCACTTGAATGGGTCATGCTTGGCAGGTGCAACACCCACCAACCATGACAGGGTGTATAACTCCAGCTGCGACATGTGGACACCCCTGGCCACTGCAGCTAAAGGTAGTGCGGTATGAGTGGGGGGTGATAAAAACACATCTTAACTATGGGGTTTTATCTACCCCCCAAACTGAAAATGTAAAAGAACCCTTACTGTTCTGAGCTCCCTGTAAAGCTGCCTTCACACTGATGTGGTGCGGTTTACCTGCACCTCGGGTGCAGCGCAGTGGATCTGCAACTTTTCTGGATTAGCGGTGCTTTGCCATAAACTTCTATTATATCCTGAAGGTGTGGTGCACTTTCTGAAAGTGCACCAAAACTCCTGCATTCAAAAAGTGCACCAAACCCACAGGATATAAATTGAAGTCTTTGGCTAAGCACAGCAAACCCGCAGGTACGCTGCACCGCATCCAAGCCTTATACCAGTGTTTCTCAACTCCAGTCCTCAAGGCGCCCCAACAGGTCATGTTTACAGGATTTCCCTCAGATGAAACAGCTGTGGTAATGACTAAGGCAGTGAAACTGTTTAAATCACCTGTGCAAAATAATGGAAAGTCTGAAAACATGTTGGGGCGCCTTGAGGACTGGAATTGAGAAACACTGCCTTATGCTATTATGCCGAGTGTATTGCTTCACACTGACCTGAAGAGCTCCTCTTTCCTGCTTCTGGCACCACTCTGGAGAACCCTGGCTGGGATAAGAGGTGATGTGCAGTTGGTATCACTCCACATGGGACAGGAGCTGGAACTAAAGAGGAGGCATCAGCTTATGCGGCTCTTGCTCCCTACTACAGCTCCAACTTTACAAGTAGTCCCTCTGCATTGCACTCGGTTTGATGCTCTGGAATGCAGGTCATAGTTGCCACCTCATCCCTTTAACCGCTTCCCGACCAGCGCACGCCGATATACGTTGGCAGAATGGCACTGGTGGGCAAAAGGGCATACAGGTACGTCCCCTTTAAGAATTGGTGCTGCGGACTCGATGTCCGCTGGGTGCCCGCGATTGTGTCACAGAGAGGTAGAACGGGGAGATTGCTGTATAAATGACAATGGTCCCAAAATAGTGTCAAAAGTGTCCGATCTGGTCGCCATAATATCGCAGTCCTGATGAAAATTGCAGATCACCGCCATTACTAATAAAAAACAAAAAAAATATAATAAAAAATGCCATAAAACTATCCCCTATTTTGTAGACGCTATAAATTTTGCTCAAACCAATCAATATAATTTGAGGAAAAAAAATAGTTTTTTTATATATATTTTTTGGGGATATTTATTAAGCAAAAAGTAAAAAATATTGCTTTTTTTTTTTCAAAATTGTCGCTCTTCTTTTGTACATAATAAAATAAAAATGGCAGAGGGTCTATTTGTGGGAAAAAAGGACGTCAATTTGTTTGGGTACAATGTTGCACGACCGCACAATTTTTAGTTAAAGCGACACAGTGCTGAATTGCAAAAAGTTCTCTGGTCAGTAAGGGGGTAAATCCTTCTGGGGCTGAAGTGGTTAAACCCGAACACCTTTGAATTACACAAGTTCTGAGGCTAATTAAATGCAGATAAGGCACCAAGTGAGTTTAATTACCACCTTAATCAGCCACAGTAATTAATATGTGTTCGGGTTTAAAAGGGATGAGGTGGCAACTATAGCAGGTCAGCAAGCCCATACTGCAATCTGCCAGTCACCTGTGATCTACAGATTGCTGACCCCCCATGTAGCTAGTCCATGACCTGAATGCCCTGGGTTCTGAGCAGGGACAGCAGAGGTGTTAAGACATTTGTTAACATGCTGGGAGCAGAGGACTGGCCAAAAGGCTGTGCAACAAACTGTGTGATCTTCAAAATAAAATATATGCAGTGCTACTATTGGTTGATCTACAAAAAACTGCTTAATTGTAATAGTGTTTGTTACCTCCTCAGTGCTATTTGTGATCCAATAAACAAACAATTAAATCAATTCATAATATTAAAGTGCTCCATGACCATGTATCAACTCATATATAACAATTTCATATATGTAATAAAGTTTTGTGCCTAAAACTAATCTGCAACAAAGTCCATAAACATATATAAAGTCTGTGGTGCTTCAAAGTGCCCTGTGCTGTAGAATCCAAAACATTCAGTGTTCCATGTGCAAACCAACACTCCACGCTCCCCTCTTGTCTCCACACTTACCAGACCAAGATGATATGATCACTGATTATACAAACCAACAGCCTTCCCTTTGGCAACCCCCGTTGCTCTTGTTTTGGATGGACAAGTTCTCTTCTATGTTTCTCTGTCATGCATAGAATTTGAAACCAGGCAATACCCCATAGCGTAATACAGTTTTATTAAAAACATTTAAAAAAAAAAAAAAAAACAAACAATCACATTACAGTATTGTTCGCATCACATGAGCTGTAAGCGCATGCAGTATTGAATAACAATTCCGGTATTTGGCGACCATCTGCGTTCCACAGACCGGAATTAGGTAGGCAGAAGGGACGCCAGCAAGCCATGTCCAATGTGTTTCGGCACTGACTTAAAGCTTGTGTGATGTGAGCAAGACTGTAATGTGAGTAGTTTTTTTAAATGTTATTGTTATATATATATATATATATATATATTATTTATTTGTTTTTGGTTTGGATTGGGAATGCCCCTTGGATGGGAGTGATCATTGGGCAGGCAGCTAGACTAAGTACTTAACCCTTAGTGTGGAGTTTATCATATTTAATATATGTGATCTTCGCCCCTGTGAAGTGTTGGGTAAATGGGAACATAGAGATAGGCATCTTGGATGTCCACTGGTGCTGGATATTCCCTTCGTCGCAAAGAGGCAATTACTGACCTTGCAGCTTCCGTGTGAATTTTGGAATTTGAAGAAATCGGTTTAGCAATTTTAGGTTCAAAATGTGGCAAATATCCCCTTTAGACTGTGGTGCCATGAGCAGGTTTGAATAGAAACCTTTGAACCGGTCTTGTGAAGGTACTGATGGAATTATTCACTGGGGGAACAGGTGGTTCGGGGCTTTTTGCAGATCCAACTCTCCTTCGGCAAATTTGTAAGAAGAAAGAGGTGAGGGGACAGCAGAGTTTAGAACTTAATTTTGTACCCCCTTAACAGAGGTCCCCCCAATATTAGGAGTGAGGGGGCCCTTTTATATTGAAGAGGACTTTAGGGGAAGGCCTAATGACTTTTGTGGACCAAGCCTTGTGCCGAAAGGGCTGGATTTAAGTTTTGAAGTTGAAGCCTGGGTAGAGCATGTAGGTGCTATGCATTTTGAAAAGCTAGAGGATCCTGAAAAATATTTTTTTTTGCAATCTTTCTTTTGGGGAAGTAACACGTTTTCACTGGTAACCTCTTTCATAAAATGGTCAAGTGCCTCACCAGATATCGCCCTTGGAAGGTTATGCGAGTAAGGCGTTTTTTGCAGGTGGTTTAAAGCGGAACTTTACCCATATCAAATTGATAAAAAAAATATGGTTCTTTAACAAGGAACATACATTCCACATTAATAATTATACTACCAAAATGTGTGTGTGCTATAAATTGAAAAAAATCAATGTATGGTGTCGCGCTCCTGAACTGATGTCAGTATAAAAACCGCATATAGTCGCTGTTGTGTCAAATCAGCGAACAGGGAGTAATATGCAAATTAAAGTGACTGTGTGCAACTCAGGCTAAACCATCAGTGAGGCAATCAAATACATATAATGCAATACGCTGGCATCAACTGTAAGGCAACAATAAATATAAGAAAATGCATAGAATATATACGTGTATATATAAAAAAAAGTGGCTAGTGTGCAAAAACCATAATAAAAACACACTCAAGTGCATAAATAAATGACTATGCAGAACACAAAAGTGAATAAATGAAGTGACTGGAATAAATAGGATTCCTTCGGTCGCTGTGAAGCAGTAAATAAAAAAGTGGGGTGATGATCAGTGGTTCAGGTTAATATAAATGACCATAAGATATATAACCAAAAAGTTGAGTGATGGAACCCAATAAAATATTGGTGGATGTGATAGCATCCCCGATGAAGTCACGTGACGGTGACGACACGTGTAGGATACGGACCCCGGAAGTGACGCACTGGCTACGAGCTCGGCGCTCGTTTTGAATGTATACTGCTACCATAATGTTTATGTGAGTACCCCTTTCTAAAATAAAGCTCATTCATTGTTTTTCCACCAAAATACTACACTATACGGGTTCCTTTTTTTTGTTACTCTCTCCCCCCTCTATACTATACCTTGGTACACGCTGAGCGGAGCCTGGCCCTGAGTACCAGGAAGCTACCACCATATAGGCTCCATATATTGCGGACAGGAGAGGAGTACCGTGCAGGAGACCCTTGAGCAACATCCCCCTGAGAGACCATTGAAGCACCCCCCAGAGAGAGTCCACCTTCCTGGCATCCACACATATGCTGCTTACCTTGCAGTGAAAGGTAATTAGGGAGGACACCCACGGGTGTCATTGGCACTGAAGACCTCAGCACTATTATCACCCTGGGCAAGCTCATCCATCACCACCCACCCCCACCTGGCATTTGACACCTGAGTACAGCCCAGATTGGATCACATCTGTCATCATCTGTTTATAGAGTCATATGCCATATGGACTGTCACCTTTGATCTGTATATGTTGATTTCTCCAATCACATTACAATCTCCACTTTTATCTTACGTTACCCAGATCACCTCCGTCTGTTGCTATTTTGTAGTACCACTGTTCACACTGGTCATTATCACCAGCACTTATAATTGCTGCTATCACATCCACCAATATTTTATTGGGTTCCATCACTCCCTTCAACTTTTTGGTTATATATCTTATGGTCATTTATATTAACCTGAACCACTGATTATCACCCCACTTTTTTATTTACTGCTTCACAGCGACCGAAGGAATCCTATTTAATCCAGTCACTTCATTTATTCACTTTTGTGTTCTGCATAGTAATTTATTTATGCACTTGAGTGTGTTTTTATTATGGTTTTTGCACACTAGCCACTTTTTTTATATATACACGTATATAGTCTATGCATTTTCTTATATTTATTGTTGCCTTACAGTTGATGCCAGCGTATTGCATTATATGTATTTGATTGCCTCACTGATGGTTTAGCCTGAGTTGCACACAGTCACTTTAATTTGCATATTACTCCCTGTTCGCTGATTTGACACAACAGCGACTATATGCGGTTTTTATACTGACATCAGTTCAGGAGCGCGACACCATACATTGATTTTTTTCATTTCTCCCATTTGGGTATTGTTTTAACCCTTTCGGTGTTCGCTGCACCTCACACATTTATTACATCATTATTTCTCCGTAGCGCGGGAATACTACGTTTACATTGTGCTATAAATTGCCTCTGCATTGCTCCTGTTTCTTCTTGCTTGAGACTGCCATTTTGCTGAAGCCCAGAGCCCCTGAACATCAGTAAATCTTAAAGCAGAACTAAACCCATCGATTTAACGGTTTTAAAAAACAGTTAGCAATCCTGGCATTCCAGGTATGTAACTGTCACATTTGCATATGTCCTCAACCCAACTGTCAAACCATTAAATGGCTGGTGTCATAACTGATCACATGTGCAGCACCATGGCAGTTGCAGATCAAACAGAAACAGCTTCCCTGGCTGTAAAGGATAGGAGAGGTTTTTTTTTTTTTGTTTGTTTGTTTTTAACAATCAGGATTGCTTTATTGAAGGATAAAATAATAGAACATACAGAAAGAAAAACTAAAACAACCAAACTTGACATGGTAGTACTATAGAAACAGGTTGTGCATCTATAGCAGTTGACAATAAATTAAAATTAAATAACATAAAATAAGGGTAAACAAAGAGACCGTTCAGCAATTCTAAGGAAGGAAGGAGAGACCTGCTTCCAAAAAATACCACAATATCTTCCATTGCATCTACATCTAGAGGGAGAGTTACATTTCCCCTAGAGGTGTCCCAGAAAGGAGAGGGGGGGGGGGGGCACGTAATGGATGAAGTAAGGGAGAGGGGAAGGAGAGTGGCGATGTTTAAGTTTATGGAGGTAGTACAACAGTTCAGTATAGAAGCCCCACCTTATTGGGAAGTCCACGGCTGCCACACCTTCTCAAATTTCCAGAGGCAGCCTCGACTGATGTACGTCAGTTTGTAAAGAGGCAACACAGAATCAATCATAGCTTCCCAAGTAGACAGAGCAGGCGGAACAGAAGAGGACCATTTGCAGATGATCGTCTTGTAAGAAATTAGCAGCTTTCTATGAAGCAATCCCGAGCTTCATCAGGGATCTCCAATAGAGTCAGCTCAGGGGACATAGAAATCAATAGGTCCAATTTAGTGTTATTCAGGTCAAAGATCGCTAACCAAAAGGTCTGCATCTTGAAGCACTCCCAAAGCATATGAAAAAAAGTACCCATCTGGGTTTGACAACGTGGACAATGAGGGCCTCTGTCTGGGTATATTTTGTGGAGTCTTACCGATGGATAATAAACACGGTGTAGTAGTTTTGTGTAGTAGTTTTGTTTGCATTACCTTGTCTCTCAATGAGACTAACCAATTTGAGGCATTGCTCAAGACAGTCCTCCCAATCCTCCCTGTCTTGGGGGGGGGGGGGGGGGGGAATGTCAGCTTTTCAGAGATTCCACAATTTCTTAATTTTTGGGGAGTCAGTCCTAAGCAAGGTCCCATATAGTGTAGAGAGCAGTTTCTGCAGACCATCTTGCGAGAAAACTGTTTCTACAGGGTCTAGCTGGAGTAGAGGCTGAGAAGGGACTCGGGCTCTGGCAGCATGGCGAAGCTGGACGTATCTAAAATACATCGAACCTGGCAAGCAAAACGTCCGACTGATCTGGGAGTAAGTTAGCAGCATGTCCTCAGGCATAATGTTCCGCAAGGTTTTGATACCAAACTGTGCCCACACTTGGGGGTGAGGGACCGATCTGAAGTGGGCAAGGTTCAGATTTCCCCCAGAGAGGTTGAACAGGAGACCAGTGCGCTTCTTGGAAAAAACATTGCCTAGCAGCAGACTAAACAAGGAGTGTGGTCCTAGTAGGGGTCAGCACGGTCGCATATGCTCCTGCTCCCCTATATGCTAGGTTCTGTAACTCTGACAGAGATCCCAAACAAGAATAGGTGAGTTTAATTCTGCTTTAAGGCCGTCAGCAGATCGGCCTCTACAAACTTAGCAGTGCCTAAAAAAGGAGAGCAATTGAGCATGTGCACAGTGGGATGAGACAGTGTAATACTTGGACTTTACTTCTTTTTAATGTTTTACATAGCTATACCTGCAAAAGGGGCCAGTCTGAAGTGATCTGACAGGACTTAATTTTCTAACTAAAGTTCCAAGCTATCCAAGTTATATGCCATAGGATTCTGCACTTGTGAATGTAAAGTCGAGCCATTCTGGAAATTTGTCCCATGACATGTCCTAAGGCATCAACACAAATAAAGCAGAGCAGAAAGCAATTACTGTAATTTTTCTGTAACAGCATGATCATGAAAAAAAGGGTTTTGAATGCTCAGTTATCTGCAGTTTGATATACTGAAATGACAGCAAGCTCTAGTTGCAGGGCTGGGCCTGGATTTAGAGGGTTTCTTCGTACCCAAAAGGTGCATGGCAAGATGGAGAAGTGTCAACCTGCACAATGCCAAGAGAGTAGAAGCAATGATTTTTTTTTCTTGTTCAAAAATTTTTAGTAGTTTTACAGGTATAGCAGTCAATCCAAAATCCACTGAGATAGTGAAACATAAAATAGCTTGAGTACAAGGATCTGGAAGACTGCAGAGCCAGTCAAATATTTACATAGGCAGTCCAGCCTTCTACAGCTGAGTGGTGCAATTATACTAGACAGATACAGTATAATACATTTTCATATCCCATTTAAGGATGAGCTCAGGCGCGTTCATATGGTCCCGCCAGGAAGTCGGCGCAGCTCTAATCACAGGCAGTGAAACATTGCCCCGATGCGAGACTGCAGAGATCGGGCAATGTCTCACTGCCTGTGATTAGCCCAGCGCCATGCCGACTTCCTGGCGGGCTCTGCACGTGGACCATGCGAACACGCCTGAGCTCATCCCTAATCCCATTTACCAAAATAAACTGACATGACAAGCTTAGTAAATTTTTATCTTGTTTTAATATATTATGTACAGTATATTTCTAATTTGACTCCCTCAAAATAAATTAAATTTTAAATTATTATTTGCATAAACACAGCAATCAAAACAGCAGAGATGAAGATTAGTGCATGCTTAATATAGCAGGATGCAGTACAGTCGATCTAGTCTGCTATGATTTAGATGTGCAAGACATAGAATGGTCTTTCTGATGAGATCTAGAGAAGACTAGAAACTATCCTGCCAAAGAGAGCCTGCCATATGCTGATCAGAAATGTTAAGGCCAACTCTGGGCCAATTTTGTAATTTACAAAATTCCTGCCAGCAGCTTAAAACAAAAAAGCATCCCAGGCTGCATACTTGCATCTGACCTAGTGCTATCCCCTGCAGTACTTCATTTTTCACTACAAGATGTCCTCAGCCCCTTAGGTTAAATGCCACCCAGCGTCATTCAACCCCTATGACTAAGGACATGGGCCTACCCCTGTGGGGGTATTATCACAGCACCCTTCATTCACAGTGTAATGATGTACAGAGTGGTGCTAATGTTATCACATAAGCATTGCTCTCTGCATCATCGAGGATCACCCACCACTGGAGAACATTGGTAGAGGACCCATTGTGTTACGTGACTGGTCTGAAGACATATGGAAATGGTAAGTATTTTAAAAGAAAAGTAAAAACATACAGTGTAAGGGCCACTGAGGTTAAGTGGCTAGGCCAGGAGTTAGGATTTAATGAGCTATGGGGTCTTACTAACAGGAAGACTATCTTCAGGAATGATACAGGATTAGTGTCTTTGGAAGATCCGGCTTCAAGTTAGGAAGCTATAAAGGAATGACAGGTTCTTAGTTGAAGGTGTTTTATTGGTTTTTCTTTTCATCCGGTGGAAAGTAAGGAGGTGGTGGAGGAAAATCCTGAAGAAAAAGAAAATATGAGTTACACTATAATACTTAATACTTAGGGTGGCCATACACATAGCAAATTGTGATCAATCTAGGTATTATTAATTGATAATAAGCGATTCCACATCGATCAAAACCCTAGTGCCCAACCTGCGGCCCTTTGCCATTTACTGTGCGGACACCGGGGCTCATGATAACCGTATTCTGTGTTTTACTTACTTGGTTGCTTACTAAAGCCAGTGAAGGAAAAATATTCTTTAGACTGGCTTCTAGTGGTTAAATGGCTAGTTTTATTTTTTTCACTCAATCTTACTTTGCCTGTGCTGTCCATCCCTTTTTTTTATGTTTTTTTTTTTTCTCGGATCTTACAGTATATATTAGATCTTGCTAAGAGAAATCAAATGTAGCACATCATTTTTTTTTTTTCATTTGAAAATGTGGGTAACAAAAATAGTGGCCACAAGATTTGGCCAGTGAGGCAATTTGAAAGTGACAATATACAATTTGTTAATGCACTTTGAGAATGACATACACAAGTAATTTTTAAGGTCTGCGGGGGGCCACATGTAAAAGCACTTATTTTTAAGCATGCAGTGATAGCAGTGATGTCTCACGTCTTTTTTTTTCTTATCCATGATTGTCTTCTGAAAAGGTGTCGCTAATCCTGGGGTATGTAACCTGGGGCCCTCCAGCTGTTGCAGAACTACAAGTCCCATAATGCCTCTGGGAGTAATTGTAACTGCCAGCCTTGCAATGCCTCGTGGGAAATGTAGTTCCACCACAGCTGGAGGGCCCCAGATTGCCTACCCCTGCGCTAGTCTATAAATGTCTTCCAAAACATTCCCCCAGTCTCCATAAACTCCTACAGCAAGTCTCGAACAAGTTCTTGGAGCACAATTGTAGTCTCTGGCTACTGTATTTCCTGTTGTATGTTTGCAGTCTCTAACATCTTTTTGTAGCATTACATTCACTGAATATTACGCGTGACCCTTTGGTAACATCAGGGGTTGCATATGAGGCCCCTATACTGTTGACCACCACTGGATTAAAAAATTGAATGTCTCAACACATATGTACGGTTTCAAAACTGACCAGTCATAAATGTAAAAGATAGATTAGATTAAAACCAAATCAGCCAGTTATTGCAACAAAAACTGACTAATCAGAGTGTCTAGTTTGTATTCCATTCATATTATATATCCACACTTGATTAATTTATCATATTGAGGCCACCATAACACTCATAATTAGTGTTACCTTCGTAGGCTTACCATTGGCATGAAAACATTGGGAGGGTTGGTACTGCTGTATCCACTGGCAGCTGCCTCTGCAGCCTTGGCCTCAGCTATAGGAAAGACAAAAAAAATAAAAATAAAAAAATAAAATAAAAAAAGGAGGCAAAAATGTGTAAGAAAAATAATTTAAGAATATATATATATATATATATATATATATATATATATATATATATATATATATATATATATATATATAATAAGGACGTCTAACTTTACTTACTTTTTTCGGTTAATGCATACTTGTTTGAAGTCAGTAACGAGAAAATACAAAAACCAGATGGCAGCATAACAGTGATCCCACTAGCATTTTCAGAAGGAGCTCAGTAATGGCAATGCCCATATTTCTCCCATGACAGCTTTACTTTAAACCACTTGTGTTGTTTACAAGTTAAAAATGGTTTTAATTTTGCTAGAAAATTACTTAAAACCCCCAAACATTATACTTTTTTTTTTTCTAACACCCTAGAGAAAAAAAAATGGGGGTCGTTGCAATACTTTCTGTCACACTGTATTTGCTCAGCGGTATTACAAGCGCACTTTTTAGCCCGATTTTTTTTTATATTGTGAAAGATAATGTTTTACGCTGAGTAAATTGATACCCAACATGCCACACTTCAAATTTGCACCGTTTTGTGGGCGCTACTCAAGTATGTGTTCGCTTCTGCACGCAAGCTCGGTGGGACAGGGCGCGGTTAAAAAAAAAAAAAAAATGTTTTTCTTATTTATTTTACCTTTTTTTTTACACCGTTTTAAAAAATAAAAATAAAAGTGTCACTTTTATTCTTATTACAAGGAATGTAAACATCCCTTGTAATAGAAAAAAAAAAAGCATGACAGGACCTGTATTTTCCCGGAATGGAACCCTAAAATTGGCCCCCTGGGAAACTCCCGGTAGTCCTGATGGCCAGTACATGCCTGATCACATGTGGAGCACCATGGCAGTTGCAGATCAAACAGACTACCCCCCCTCTTTTCCTGCGGCCTGCCAGGTTTCGTGCTCGGATAAGGGTTTGGTATGGATTTTGGGGGGGACCCTATGCCATTTTCTTTTAAATTTTGGCGCAGGGCTCCCCTTAAAATTCATACCAGACCTGAAGGTTCTGGTATGGATTTGGGGGGGACCCCCCACGCAATTTTCTTTTACATTTTTAGTTCTGGGTTCCCCTTAATATTCATACCTGACCCAAAGGGCCTAGTAACGGACTGGGGGGGGGACCCCATGCTGTTTTTTTCAATGAGTTTTATCTATATTGCCGAGACCCGACAATTCATTACAGCCGCGATCAGTTTTGAATGACAATTTTTTCTTTAGAAATGTCATTTTGCTGCGGTACTGTTCTAAACACGGGAAAAAATGCGCCACTTTACAGGCATACTATAGACACCCCCCAGGCATGAAATTTAAAGGAATATTTAATTTTTATTGTTTCACTTTAAGCATTAGAAAAACCACTGCTCCCGAAAAAACTTCAGGTTTAAAAAAATAAAAATAAAAAATTTGCATTGAAGCATGTCCCCTGGGGCAGGATCCCAAACACTTTTTATGACAATAACTTGCATATAAGCCTTTAAAATTAGCACTTTGGATTTTTCATGCTAGTGTCCCATAGACTTTAATGGTGTTCGTATGTTCTGCCAAATTTTTTGCCTGTTGGGATCTTGTGGTGCGAACCGAACCGGGGGGGGGGGGGGGGGGGGGGGTGGCGTGTTCGGCTCATCCTTAGTCCTGATGTCTTAAAAACTAGAGCAGGGTCCATGAACATGAGAATGTCCCCACCGGATTGTGGAGGGGCACTGCCTGCCAGGAAAGCGGAGGATCAGATAAGTGAAACTAATTCTCTCTCCAGAAAAAAAATAGCAGTTACGCCAGCCTCATTGCAAGGGACTATTTCTAATTTGCTCGAAGTTGGGCTTTAATTACTTTTCTAAATAGGCAGTATATGAACTTTACAACAAGCTCTGACTGACCTCTGTAGCTAAGGGTACTGTGGACCAATTCATTCTCAAATTTCACAGAAAAATCACTGAAGCCATTCAGGTTGTTTTCTCAACAGTTTAGTTCACCCTGCTGCCCTCCCATAGCTCCTACTATTTGCTTACATTGATGACTACAGTCCGAGTCGCTGCACGGAGGGGAAACCGGAAGAGGTAAAGGACATGAAGGACTTTACTGCTTCTTCTGTGAACTTTGAGGACGAATTGCTTTACAATTTTTGCAGCTACACATTATATGTACATTGCCTGGCCACAGGTTCACTTCAAACCTGTCTGCTCTTTGCACAGGCCACCCTACCACACATTTTCACCACTTTCTCTGTATATAGCAGAAGAACCTAATAAAAAAGGAGGACTGTTGCCAGCAGGCAGCAAAGGGAATTAGAACTTTAACTACCGTATTTATCGGCGTATAACACGCACTTTTTTCCCCTTAAAATTGGGAGAAAATTGTGGGTGCGTGTTATACGCCGATCCCCTTCCAATTGTGAGCCTTTCGGACGGTCTTGGCCATTCTCGGAGGCTTTCGACGGCTCTCGCAGTCCCGCGTGAGCTGGCGAGAATGGCCGAGAGCTGCCGAGAACGGGCGAAAGCCGCCGAGAATGGCCGAAAGCCACCGAGAACTATCGAGTGCCGCCGAGATACACAGGACATCCGGCTCTGTATCTCGGCTGCGCCATTTTTAAATTCTGAAAATGACACTGGGGCAAGGCTGCAGGTGGATACTGACAAGGCTGCAGGTGGACACTGACAAGGCTGCATTGATGGGCATCTAAATGCAAGTTTTTTTCCTTAAAAATTCCCTCCTAAACTTGGGTGCGTGTTATACGCCGATAAATACGGTAGTTCTAGTTTAACTAGAACTAATGTCACTAATGGATGGAAGACTTGGTCAGAACCACAATGCCAAGCTCGTGTTTTAAATTGTCTACCACCTTCATTGGCTGTGACAACATACCTGCTGTAGTAGAAGGCAAGTCAGGAGCAGAAGCTGAGGATGAGGGGGGTTGCATGGGGCCTGGGTAAGGAGGAGGAGGGGGGTGCATGTATGCCATCGAACTGTCTTGCATTGGAGGTCCTGGGTAGAATTCTAAAAGATAATATAGGCAAGCAGAGAAAATCAGAACACAAAGCATTTAATAAGAATATTTTATGATTTGAATTGTACATTTGTGGACAATCATAGTATAAATGAATCACAGATGTCGCTTCTTATTGGTGAGCGCATTCTTAACCATAAGCCTGGGTTCACACCAGTGCGGTGCGAATTTAATGTCCAGCATGACTGCGCACTGAAACGTCGGTTGTTCTGCGGTTTGTCAGCGTTTTAGGTGCGAATCAGCTGCAAACATAAATTCGCAACTCATTGTACTACTTCTGAGGGGGAAGTCCACGCCAAATAAAACGGCATGGATTCCCCCTCCAGGAGCATGGTATGGATTTTAAGGGAACCCCCCTACGCTGAAAAAACGGCGTGGGGGTCCCCCCAAAATCCATACCAGACCCTTTTCAGAGCACGCAGCCTGGCAGGTAAGGAAAGGGGTGGGGACAAGCGAGCGAGCGCCTCTTCTCGACAACCCTGGCCATTGGTTGTCGGGTCTGCGGGCGGGGGGCTTATCGGATAATAAGGGGGCCCCCAGATCCCGGCCCCCCACCCTATGTGAATGAGTATGGGGTACAATGTACCCCTACCCATTCACCTAATTTTTGTAAAATATTTTATTGCACTGCTCCGGGGTCTTCTTCCTTCTTGGGGGATCTTTTCGCCGGACTCCTCCGCTCTCTTCTGCTCTTTTACCTATCTCTTTCACGAGCGGAGGAGCCCGGCTTTCTTCTTCGTCGTCGTCGTCGTCTGAGGGTCTCGTTCTGCCTTCGGGGTCTCTTCTGTTCTTGCCGCTGTCGCCGGCTTCTTCTTCCGATGTTGACTCGTCGCGCTCTCTGGCCGGAATGGCAGAGACACGCGGTGTTGTGACTTATATAGGGACAAGGGGCGGGGTCACATGCTCATGTCACATGGTGACCCCGCCCACATATGATGTCACAGTCCCAGCATCCTCCGGACCCCCATCGTACCCCATACTCATTCACATAGGGTGGGGGGCCGGGATCTGGGGGCCCCCTTATTAAAGGGGGCTCCCGGATTCCGATAAGCCCCTCGCCCGCAGACCCCCCGACAACCAATGGCCAGGGTTGTCGGGAAGAGGCCCTTGTCCTCATCAATATGGGGACAAGGTGCTTTGGGTGGGGGGGCCGCAGGGCGCCCCCTTCCCCAAAGCACCCACCCCCCATGTTGAAGGCATGCGGCCTGGTACGGTTCAGGAGGGGGGGGGCGCTCGCTCTTCCCCACCCCCTTTCCTGACCTGCCAGGCTGCGTGCTCGGATAATGGTCTGGTATGGATTTTGGGGGGACCCCCACGCCGTTTTTTTTCGGCGTAGGGGGGGGGGGGGTTACCCTTAAAATCCATACCAGACCTAAGGGCCTGGTATGCTCCTGGAGGGGGAATCCATGACGTTTTTTTTTTTTTTTTATTTGGCGTGGAGTTCCCCCTCAGAAGTAGTACAAGTTGAGTTGCGAATTTTTGTTCACAACGCAAGCCAGCTGCGAATCAGATGCGTGCCCATAGAAGATAATGGGCCTTAATTCGCACCCGAGCCGCACTGCACTGCCCAAAATCACACACGGTTTTTCTGCAATGCGCAGTGCGCATGCACCGGAGATATGTGAACATGCCTCATTAAAATCAATGTATTTTGAAATGTCCTGCGAATTCGCAGCGTGGTAGGCCGCTGCGAATTTACATAGGTATGAACCCAGGCTCAAAGATGATTGAATGATAAATGCCCAACTCCAGCCAACACATTTTGTTTTGTTTTGGATAGGAGCAAAGAACGGTTACAGATTCTGTCTTTTTTTTTTTTCTGGTTCAACAAACTGGAAGATCTAACAGCGCAATGTATAAAGATAGTGCACAAACCTTACATACTGTACATTAGAGGATTTACAGAACAGAATATATATTTTTTTTACAAACTTCAGTGAAAAGTGCTTGTCAGTGGTCCTGCAGACACCTCCTGCGTATATATGGCTTTCACACCTTGGCCATTGGTGGCTTACAGCTAAATAGTTGACGGATGCCAGGATCAGCATAGAACAGGGCAAATTCACAGACGATGATACTTGGAGGGTCAATGTTGTGCCAAAGGGGTAGTAACCTAGTTTACTTCCCTAGTGAAGGGTCTTAAATGTTACCTGTGCCTTTCTGTTTGGGTGTCAAGTATAGCCCATTTCATTTCCTTTTTCATGTCCCTTTGGAGAGGCTTCCTTCCACTACCCATCTGGAGACAGCAAAAAGTGAAGGAAAATCCCTCTGTAGGAAGCTCCAGCTAAAACATGTGTCCATATTGGAAGACTTCCCTTCTACTCCTGTTGTAGTGACATTTGTGACATTTTGGATTGGGCATCACATTCTGTACTGTTGACAACGGTCAACATACAAAAGAAAGGGTGAATCTCCAAAGCAGGTACACAGACAGCAAAAAACCTAACAGGGGGTTTCATGGCTCTGTTGAAAATTAGAAAAAAGTTTGTACTTGAGTTTTAATATTTCTTTAAAGTTTAACCATTTGCTGACCACCCTATAGCAGTTTTACTGCTACAGGGAGACAGCGGTGTGCCAGATCACGTATATATACACACGATGTTGCACTTCCGCTTGCAGGGCGCGCACTCGTGCGTCACTTCTGCTGTTATTATTCACAGCAGAAGTAGATCTGCTGGTGCCGGACACTTTATGTCCGCTGGCACCCACGATCGTCGACCAGAGCCAGAGAACAGAGCTCTGCCTATATAAACAAGGCAGAGTTCTGTTCTGACATTGGATAGATTCTGTGTTCCTGCAAAGCAGGGACTATAATCCACCTCTTCCTTTAGTAAAAGCAGCACACGTAGTAAACACAAACACTGGCTAGGCACACAGTTAACCTTTGATCGCCTTAGATGTTTAACTCTTTCCCAGCCAGTGTCATTAGTACAGTGACAGTGCATATTTTTAGCCCTGATCACTTTATTAGTGTCACTGGTTCCCACAAAGTGTCAGTTAGTGGCCGATTGTCCGACACAATATCCCAGTCCTGCTAGAAGTTGCTGATCACTGCCATTACTAGTATTAAAAAAGAAATAAACCATTGCACTTTCTCCACTTCTCCTTTCCCCACCTTTATGTTGTTTGTCTTATGTATCTCTTTATGTACTTTTTTTTTTTGGTTGTTGGGTATGCACACTTTGTTTCATGTTTGATGAGTAGGGTGTAGGTCCTCGGGCCTTCCCTGAAAGTCTTGGAAGGGGGTGGACATGGCCTTCATGGGGTCTCCCTCCGGGGGAGCCCCTCCTAGTACTTGGGGTGGTCTGTTTCGGCAGACCTCCCAGAGAACGGGGTCCATCTAGCTTCCGCTAGATGGACCATGTGAAAGTACCCTAGTCCCCGTCTGGAGCCTAACACCCTGGGGGATCAGGGGAAAGATTCCTCTAATTTTGGAGGACCATATGTACACCCTGTGCACTTTGTGTCTCACCTTTTGGTTTTCCACTTTTTTTTTGCACCGGGTGAAGTTTTTGAAGTGTGTTCACAAAAATGAAATAAAAATTCCAGTATACAATTCTGTGAAAAAGTATTTTGATTTTTTTTTGTATATTTGTCACACTTAAATGACCCAGATCATCAAACTAATTTTATTATTACACAAAGATAACCCAAGTAAATACAAAATGCAGTTTTTAAATGATGGTTTCATTTATTAAGGCAAAAAAGCTGCCTGACTTTATGTGAAAAAGTAATTGCCCCCTAAACCCAATAACTGGTTGTGCCACCCTTGGCGGTAACAACAGCAATCAAGCGCTTGCGATAACTGGCAATGAGTCTTTCACATTGCTGTGGAGCAATTTTAGCCCACTCTTCTTTGCACTAATTCAGCCACATTGGAGGGTTTTCCAGCATAAACGGCCGGAACGGTCTTGTAAGGTCAAGATACATCATGTCAATTGGATTTAAAGTCCGGGCTTTGACTAGGCCACTCCAAAACACAAATTTTGCTTTGTTTGAACCATTTAGAGGTGGACTTGCTGTTGGGTTCTGCAGCAGGACAATGATCTGAAACAAAAGTCCACTTGAGCTTGAGGTCACGAACTGATGGCCGGACATTCTCCTTTAGGATTTTATGGTAGAGCTCAGAATTCATGGTTCCATCAATTATGGTAAGTGGTCCAGGTCCTGAAGCTGCAAAGCAGCCCCAGACCATCACGCTACCATGTCTGACTGTTGGTATGATGTTCTTGTTATGAAATGCTGTATTATTTTTCTGCCATATGTAACGGGACGCACACCTTCCAAAAAGTTTAATTTTTGTCTCATCAGTCCACAGAATATTTTCCTAAAAGTCTTGGGGATAATCAAGATGTTTTTTGGTAAATGTGAGATAAACCTTTGTGTTCTTTTTGGTCAGCAGTGGCTTTGGCCTTGGAACCATTTTTGCTCAGTCTCTTTCTTATAGTTGAATCATGAACACTGGTCTTACCTGAGGCAAGTGAGGTCAGCAGTTCTTTAGATGTTGTTCTGACCTCCTGGATGAGTCTTCGTCATGCTCTTGGAGTCATTTTGTAGGCCGACCCACTCCTGGGAAGGTTCACCACTGTTCCTAGTTATCTCCATTGGTGGATAATGAAGCCCTGTGGTTCACACAATGAAGCCTTATGCCGTGTACACACAGCCGGACTTTCCGGCAGAAAAGGTCTGATAGGAGCTTTTCATCGGACATTCCGACCGTGTGTATGCCCCATCAGACTTTTTCTAGAACATGTTCCAAATCTTTCCGTCGGAAATGCAGACAGGGCTTAGTCTGTTGGCAAGTCCGACCGTGTATACGAGGCATTAGAAATGGCTTTGAAACACTTCCTAGACTGATACATGTCAATTACTTTGTTTCTATTCTGTTCTTGAATTTTTTTAGATTGTGGCATGATGTGTGGCTTTTTGTGATCTGTTAGCGTGCTTCACTTTGTCAGACAGCTTCTATTTATGTAATTTCTTGATTCAACAGGTCTGGCAGTAATCAGGCCTGGGTGCAGCAAGTGACATTTAATTCAGCTTTTCAAAAAACTGTGGTTAATCACAGTTCATTCATGATTCAGCATGGGAGGGGCAATTACCTTTTCACATAGGGCCAGACAGGTTTGAACAGCTTATTTTCCTTAATAAACGAAATAATTAAAAAACTGCATCTTGGATTTACTCGGGTTATCTTTGTATAATATTAAAATTAGTTTGATGATCTGAATCATTTAAGTGTGAGAAATATGCAAAAAAAATAAAAAAAGGAAGGGGGCAAATACTTTTTCACAGCACGGCACTGTATATCCCATAGTTTGTAGGTACTATAACGTTCACATAAACCAATCAATATACGCTTACTGGGATTTTTTTTTTTTTACCAAAAACATGTAGCAGAATACATATTGGCCTAAATATATTAATTAATGTGATTTTATTGGATGTGTTTTAAAGCAGAATGTAAAAAAATTTTTTTTTCTTTTTTTAATATATATATGGAGGAGTATATATATATATATATATATATATATATATATATATATATACACACACACACACACACACATATACATATATATATATGAGAGAGAGAGAGATATATATATATACACATCATCTCTCTCTCTTTCTCTCTCTCTCTCTCTCTCTCTCTCTCTCTCTCTCCTCTCTCTCTCTCTCTCTCTCTCTCTCTATATTTTTAGTTTAAAGCACCAACAAAAATAAAAATAAACAAACGCAGTGGTGATCAAATACCGGCAAAAGAATTATCTATTTGTGGGGAAAAATAAATAAAAGAAATTACAAACCGCACAACTTTCAGTAAGTAACGCAGTGCCGTATCGCAAAAAATGGCCTGGTCATGGAGGCGGGTAAATCTTCTAGAGGTCATGTGGTTAAAAGTTATTTTTTTGAGGGATGGAGGAATACATTTCCTAATCAAAACGAACTGATTCAGGTGTAATCACCTAGACTTACATGCTCATAATTGGTCAGGTCTAAATTTAGCGTATAAGGGCCTGGTCATTTTTTAAATTTATTTTACAATAGTGTAATGGCATAAGTGTCTAGGACGTGTGAAAAAGTCATACAGGTACACTAAATACTCACCTGTAGGTGGTGCAAAAGGGTACCCAGCAGCAGCAGGAGGGGCAGGATACATGCCATTGGCTGCTGGAGGTGGGTAGGCATAGCCTCCATTAGGCATATAAGGAAATCCACCTCCTGGAGGTCCTCCTCTTGAAGCTGCACAAAACAGAATATTGTTTAGAAGTTGCAACATCAGTCATTGAATTGTGTCATGGATTATTTTGCCCCTTAATGCTAAAGCCTTTGTATGTTTTAATTTTCTTTTTGCATAGTTTTAGCCATCCAGTGGTCGCAGCAATCATTGGGGTCCAGTGCCGAGTGGCTGCAGTTCTAGATAGTGACCACAGGGGATCACTTGCTATGCATTGCTACCATTCTGAGAAAGCCTTGTATTTTTTTCAATCAATACATAGTTCTACACCAAAAATACAAAAAGTGTCTCAGTGCAGCTTCTCCCTTCCCAACACAAAGCAGCTGACACCAATATGCATTTCACTCACGTACAACAGGATGGTGACATAACGCGTGTGGCTAATCCCTCCCAGTTTTGACGTTATCACTTTTTTTTTTTTAGATGTTAAAGCGGACCTTCAGTCATTTTTTCAACTTTCCATCTATTAAATCTTCTGCCTTGTTTTAACTTTGGATAGTTGAAGTGATTGTAGCCGTATTAGTGCAATTGTGACAGAGAAAATTGAGTACTGTCCGTGATACTTTTTTTATTTGCACTAACATGTAATTTTTCATGGACGAGCTTTCGGGTGTGTCCCCTTCTTCAAGGTCTAAGCAGTACTGATTCACAAAAGTTTTTAGCAGAAGGTAAAATGTTAAAAACAAAAGAAAAAAAAAAATCTCTGGAGGGGTAGGAAAAGAAAAACAAACACATACATATACAAATCAATAGTATGGCAATGGTAATAAAGCTATCAGCAAGTGAGATAAGACAGAGGGAAAGCTATAGACTGGAGGGGGGGGGGGGTCACAGAGGGGGGTCATAAAACTTTAGTATAGTGGGTGAGGAAACCAATATCCAAATTTAAGCCATTGTGGGACACCTGACACCTGTGGGACATCATTTCTCACAACCGGACCACACTATAGAAGACTTCAAGACTTCAATACTAGAGTTTTATGACCCCCCTCTGTGACTGTGACCCCCCCCCCCCCCCCCCCTCCAGTCTATAGCTTTCCCTCTGTCTTATCTCACTTGCTGATAGCTTTATTACCATTGCCATACTATTGATTTGTATATGTATGTGTTTGTTTTTCTTTTCCTACCCCGCAGAGATTTTTATTTTTTTTTTCTTTTGTTTTTAACATTCTACCTTCTGCTAAAACTTTTGTGAATCAGTACTGCTTAGACCTTGAAGAAGGGGACACACCCCGAAAGCTCGTCCATGAAAAATTATATGTTAGTGCAAATAAATATAAAAAGTATCACGGACAGTACTCAATTTTAACTTTGGATAGTAAAACATTTGTTTCTGCCAATAAATACCTTATAAAGCCCACTTCCTGTTTTTTGTCTGGTCTGCAGCTTTCATTGACCCTCTTATGACTCCCCCCCCCCCCTCCTGGCAAACTCTCACAAAAGGCTAATCTAGGCTTATGACATCATGCACAGCTCTCTCTCTTTCTCTTGTGAGTGTTTGCCAGGAAGGGAGGGGGGATGAGTCATAAGAGGGCCAATAAAAGCTGTAGAGCTGGAGTTGTGCCTCTGTGTGTCTGTATACATCCAGGAAGTGAACAGGCAGCAGCTTCAGCTGCCCACAGTTAAAATGGCTGCAGCCAGACTTGGTGGAGGGAGATTTCTGCAGCATATTTGGCAAGTACAGAATCACATTATATATAAAATAATATGCAAAGTGGTTGCAGGGAAGCTTCAGAATGGCAAAGATGTTTTTACTACAAATTATGTGAGCAGACTGCAGTTCCTCTTTAAGTAAATAATATGGATACCACTAGACTGGGCTTGTTTTTCTTTACCTTACCTGCATTTGAGGGAAACATTCTCGACGTCCCTTACACTTGCTGTGGTTTGTAGAAGAGGTTATATTAAGCTCCAGAGAGAGATTGTAACCCTGCGAGATTCCTGGAAATTGTAGTGTGGTTGTGACCTCCTATAAAACTTAGCGGTCTAAATTTCTGGTGAGCATATAGACACTATATTACCAAAAGTATTAGGATGCCTGCCTTTACACACATGAACTTTAATGGCATCCCAGTCTTATGCCGCGTACACACGTGCGGACTTTTGCCGGCGGACTTAGTCTAGCGGACAATCCGCCGGACTTTCCAGCGGGGCTTCGCCGGACTTTCCGAGCGTGTGACTTGACCACACACGCACAGACTTCTCCGGCGGATAATCCGTCGGCCAAAAGTCCGCAGGACTTTTGAAAATGAACGGACTTGCCCACACACGGAGCAGTCCGTTCATTTAGAACGTAACTTCAGGTACGTAGCTAGCGTAGGCAGTAAATGCCGCCGCGCTAGCTCCGTGACCTGCCATGGATTTAAAGGGACTCCCCACGCCGAAAAAAAAACGGCGTGGGGGTTCCCCCCAAATCCATGTCAGACCCTCATCCGAGCACGCAGCCTGGCAGGCCAGGAAAGGGGTGGGGACGAACGAGCGCCCCCCCCCCCTCCTGAGCCGTACCAGGCCGCGTGCCCTCAACATGGGGGGTGCCCTGGGGAAAGGGGGGCCGTGCGCCCCCCCACCCCAAAGCACCTTGTCCCCATGTTGATGAGGACAAGGGCCTCTTCCCGACAACCCTGGCCGTTGGTTGTCGGGGTCTGCGGGCGGGGGCTTATCGGAATCTGGGAGCCCCCTTTAATAAGGGGGCCCTCAGATCCCGGCCCCCCACCCTATGTGAATGAGTATGGGGTACGATGTACCCCTACCCATTCACCTAAGGTGTAAAATGTAATGTACAAAAACACCCACACAAATATTTTATTGCACTGCTCCGGGGGTCTTCTTCCGTCTTGGGGTCTTCTCGCCGGACTCCTCCGCCATTTACCAAGCTCTTTTACCGAGCGGAGAAGTCCGGCTACCTTCTTCGTCGTCGCCGCCGTCGTCTGGGGTCTCGATCCGCCTTCGGGGGTCTTCCGGGGGTCTCTTCTGTTCTTGCGGCGGTCGTCGTCTTGCGCGCCGCCGGTGCCGCCTTCTTCTTCTTGTCCTTCTTCTTGTTCTTCTTCCGATGTTGACCCGTCGCTGTCTCTGCCCGGAATGCCAGAACCGCGCTGCGCTGGGACTTATATAGGGACATGGGGACAGGGTCACATGCTCATGTCACATGGTGACCCCGCCCCCTTGTGATGTCACAGTCCCAGCATCCTCCGGGACTGTGACATTGCAAGGGGGCGGGGTCACCATGTGACATGAGCATGTGACCATGTCCCCATGTCCCTATATAAGTCCCAGCGCAGCGCGGTTCTGGCATTCCGGGCAGAGACAGCGACGGGTCAACATCGGAAGAAGAACAAGAAGAAGAAGGCGACGGCGGCGCGGAAGACGACCGCCGCAAGAACAGAAGAGACCCCCGGAAGACCCCCGAAGGCGGATCGAGACCCCCAGACGACGGCGACGGCGGCAACGACGACGAAGAAGGTAGCCGGCCTCCTCCGCTCGTGAAAGAGCAGAAGAGAGCAGAGGAGTCCGGCGAGAAGACCCCCAAGACCCCCAAGACGGAAGAAGACCCCCGGAGCAGTGCAATAAAATATTTTTTCAAAAGTGTGTGTGTTTTTGTACTTTACATTTTACACCTTAGGTGAATGGGTAGGGGTACATCGTACCCCATCCTCATTCACATAGGGTGGGGGGCCGGTATCTGGGGGCCCCCTTATTAAAGGGGGCTCCCAGATTCCGATAAGCCCCCGCCCGCAGACCCCGACAACCAACGACCAGGGTTGTCGGGAAGAGGCCCTTGTCCTCATCAACATGGGGACAAGGTGCTTTGGGGTGGGGGGGGCCGCACGGCTTACGGAGCTAGCGCGGCGGCATTTACTGCCTACGCTAGCTACGTAACCTGAAGTCACGTGCTAAATGAACGGACTTGCCGACGAGCGGCAAGTCCGTTCATTTAAAAAGTCCGGCGGACTAGCCTACTAACGGCGGGATTGTCCGCCGGACTGCCAAGTCCAGCGGATAGTTTTAAAACAAAACTTAAAACTTTGGTCCGCCGGACTTTGGCGCCAAAAAGTCCGCCGACGCCCACACACGAGGGGATTGTCCGCTGGACTTGAGTCCAGAGGATAATCCCGCGGGATTGTCCCTTCGTGTGTACGCCGCATTAGTCTGTAGGGTTCAATATTGAGTTGGCCCACCGTTTGCAGCTATAACAGCTTCAACTCTACTGGGAAGGCTGCCCACAAGGTTTAGGAGTGTCTATGGGAATGTTTGACCATTCTTCCAGAAGTGCATTTGTGAGGTCAGGCACTGATGTGAATGAAAAGGCCTGGCTGGCAGTCTCCGCTATAATTCATCCCAAAGGTGTTCCATTGGGTTGAAGTCAGGACTCTGTGCAGGCCGGTCAAGTTCCTCTACCCCAAACTCGCTCATCCATGTCTTTATGGACATTGCTTTGTGCACTGGTCCAAATCATTTGGTGGAGGGAGATTATAGTGTGGGTTGTTTTTCAGGGGTTAGGTTTGGCCCCATAGTTCCAGTGAAGGGAACTCTTAAGGCATCAGCATACCAAGACATTTTTGTGGGAACAGTCTGTGGATGGCCCCTTCCTGTTCCAACATGACTGCGCACCAGTGCACAAAGCAAGGTCCATAAAGACATGAATGAGCGAGTTTGAGGTGGAGGAACTGGACTGGCCTGCACAGAGTCCTGACCTCAACCCGATAGAAAACCCGGGGTGAATTGGAGCGCAGACTGCGAGCCAGGCCTTCTCGTCCACATCAGTGCCTGACAAATGCGCTTCTGGAAGAATAGTCAAACATTCCCATAGACGCACTCCCAAACCTTGTGGACAGGTCATCTTTTTCTACTGCAAGTTTTTGAACACTAGACATTTATTTTTATAATTATTAGAAGAAATCTGATGCTGAATTGAAAAGACTATACATTACATCACACCGCTATATGTTGGCTCATGTAAGTATTGATAAAGGACTGTTTCTTTATAGTTGAGATGGTAGTGGGTGGTACACGAAAGACACAATATTGATTCATTTTGCACATATTTAGCACCGCATATTTTTGTTTTATAATTAATGCATAGTGTTTTCTGATTGGACGAAGGTGGAGAGGCGAAGTGGTGATGTCACAAACTCCACCTCATCTAAACAGAGCAATATGGGGTTGATTTAGACCCCTTTTACACTGAGGCAGTTTTCAGGCGTTTTAGCGCTAAAACTAGCGCTTGTAAAGCGTCTGAAAACTGCCTCTCTGTGTGCTTTCACACTGGGGCTGTGGGCTTGCGGGACAGGAAAAAAAGCCCTGCAAACTGCATCTTTGGGGCGGTTTGGGAGCTGTATACAGCTCTCCTACACCGCCCCTGCCCACTGGAATGAATGGGCAGCGCTTCGGGAAGTGCCGCAACATGGCCACTATTAATACCTTCTTCGGCTAAAACTAGCAGCGCTAAAACGGCTAAAACTTTACCGCTAACGGACCCGACACCCCAGTGTGAAAGCAGCTTTACTAAAACTGGGAGAATGCAAAACCTGGTGCAGCTGTGCACAGAAACCAATCAGCTTGCAATTCTTTTATTTTTATTAACACTTAACTGAACAACCATGAGGTTAGAAGCCGATTGGCTACCATGCACAGCTGCACCAGATTTTGCACTCTCCAGTTTTAGTAACTCAACCCTTTTGTAGTCATTAAAAAAATTATAAGGCATTCTCTGAATGGTGGTGTAACAACATATTTGGCGACCCATCGCAGTTTGCTATGGAAGTGACGTTCTGAAGCCGCCATCTTGCTACACCCCACACTCATCCACAGTAAGGATACACTAAGAAGGGGGAAAGCGGACATCTTGTTACACCCACCAGAGTTTTGCATTTTACACATAATTATAACAGTAAAGTGAGTTTCTATAGTGAAATACAGTACTTAGAAATCCGTCTGAATACTTAGATTTAGAATTTTAAAAGCAGCGGCAACCCTGCTAATCTGACAGAAGTTCGCTGCTTTTAAAATTCAACATCTAACCAATCAGACTGAGTTCTAAGTACTGTATTTCACTATAGAAACTCACTTTACTGTTATAAATACATGTAAAATACAAAACTCCAGTGGGTGTAACAAGATGTCCGCTTTCCCCCTTCTTAGTGTATCATTACTGTGGACGAGTGTGGGGTGTAGCAAGATGGCGGCGACGGAACGTCACTTTCGTAGCAAACTGCAATGGGTCGCCGAATATGTCGTTACAGTGGCAGTGCCATGCAAGCATCCCCTGTGGTTACTATGAAGAATTGCAGCTACTCAGCACTGGACCTGGAATACCGCTACCATCACTAGTAATGGTGACTATTATGCCGCGTACACACGATCGGAAATTCTGCCAGAAAAAGTCCGATGAGAGCTTTTGGTCAGAAAATGCGACCGTGTGTATGCTCCATCGGACTTTTGCTGCCAGAATTCCGGCCAGCAAAAGATTGAGAACCTGCTCTCAATTTTTTGGTCGGAAAACGTTTAGATTGGAAATTCTGATCGTCTGTACCAATTCAGACGCGCAAAATTCCTACACATGCTCGGAAACAATTTGGCGCATGCTCGGAAGCATTGAACTTCCTTTTCTAGGCTCGTCGTAGTGTTGTACATCACGGCGTTCTTGGCGGTCGAAAGTTCAGAGAACTTTTATGTGACCGTGTGTATGCAAGCCAAGCTTGAGCGGAATTCTGTCGGAAAAGTCCATCCAAGATTTTTCCAATGGAAAATCCGCTTGTGTGTACAGGACAATACAGTTTACTTCATCAGGTAAGCTGGGCCAATGTAACTATGCAATAAAGTATCATACTTAAACTGCAGCTTTAAGACCTTAGAAGCCGCTGTTTTCTTACCTTGCACTGAAGAGTGCTACAAAGACAGACAACTGTATGGAAACTAGAATAAATGGATCTAGAATTTTAGCTGCATTAGTGCCATATAGCTAGGGCTGAAACAACGAATTAATTAATCGACAACTAATCGATTAATTTCATATTCGATTACTATTTTCATAATCGATTAATCGGCCAGTAACATAATGGGGTTAAAAAAAATAAAATGAGCCCTTTATACTACAAAAAGAGCAAATAATCGCTACTGTAAATATTACTTTACAGTCCTACAGTAAAAAAAAATTAACCCCTACAGTAGTGATTATCTGCTTTCTTTTTTTTTTTTTATTACTATAAAAGGGCTAATTTTCGTTTTTTTAACCCCCATTATGTTACTAAACATCTCAGGCCTGGTTCACATCTATATGTTTTTGGGTGCTTTTTGCAGAAACGCACTACAGTTCTGTTACATGGTTTCCTATGGGACAAGTTCACATCTTTGCTTTTTTCAACCACTGCTGTTTGGAAAGGGTCAGGGATTTTTTTTTTTTTTTTTTTTAAACGCAAAACAGTGCTTTTTTGGTTCAATATACTTCAATGGAGAAGTTGCAGAAAAGCATGTAATACGTTTTTGCAGCTATTTTTTTAATCTGCCCAACAACAAATTGGCCAAAAAAAGTATATCTCTTCTGTCTGTTATTCTCAGTGGATTGGAGTGGATTAAATATTTTGCTCCCTAACCATATAGTTGGTTATTTATATTTACCACGGCATAGAGATATTTAATAATAAATTGCCTTTTTTTTTTAAACTTTACATATTAACTAAATTATACACCACCCTTTTTTATTTTTATTTTTTTTTAAAGGTTATTAACCGATTGATTATTCAAAACAATAATCGGACAATTAATCGATTATGAAAATAATCGTTAGTTGCAGCCCTACATATAGCATCTATTCAAAGTGCACATTTGGTCACTTCAGCAGTCATATGCATGTTTCTTCATACTATACTTATATGAGGCTTCCCTTTTTTTTGTATTTGTATTAAAGGGAATAGGGGCATCATGGGGTGGCAGAATAAACTTGGATAGTGAAGGGAGTAGATCCAGGGAAGAAAAGGAGAAGTGAGGATGAGCAGCTGATGAGATCAGTATTAGGCCTCATGCACACTGGACGTTAAAATAATGTTATAAAAACGCCAGTAGCTTTGCAGTGAGTTTTTCAACTTTTTTAGCGTTTTTCCGCATTAACCTTTTTTTTTTTTTTTTAAACAATTTTCTTTTCTTTTTAAATGGATCAAAAACTTTAAAAACCGCTGGTGAGCGTTTATCGATGTATATAAGCATTAGAGCGTTTTTAGAGATGAAAAACTTCACTCAGAACCCACTAGTTTTTTTTTTTTTTTTTTACTGCTCAAAAACTCCACTGCCCAAAACTGCTGATAACAGCCTATGTGTGCATGGACACATAGGATAACATGATGGAGAGTTTAATGACTGTAGAAAAAAAAACGTCTACTGCCAAAAACGGCTGCTATAAAAACTTCCAAAAACGTCCAGTGTGCATGAGGCCTTATGGCCCGTACACACGATCCGAATATCGTACGAAAACGATCGTCCGAGGTAGGATCGTACGATTTTCGGATCGTGTGTACACTACTTTCGACAGCCCATCACGACCGTTCATCCGATCTTATTCGATCGGGCATGTGCGATAATTTTCCTTGTACGATTCCCGATCATACGATTTTCGGTTAGTCAGTATAGTTGTCGTCCGAAAATTCAATACAAATACATTACAACACATGACATCACTTCCGAATTTTTTTTCTGTAGTAACGAGAATTTTCGTGACTTTATTTAGCTTTTCGATCTCTACTTGCGACTATTAAGCGAAATCGGCCGTACGATATTCGGATCGTGTGTACGGGGCATTAAAGTGAACCTTTTGCTTTGCCTTAAGCAGGCACATATGGCTCCATTTTTAGGCTGGGTTCACACCTATGCGAATTGGATGTGGGTTTCTCCGCATCCAATTCGCATTACAGGAGATTGTGACCGGCTCTCTATGGAGCCGGTTCACATATCTCAGTTGTGGCTGCAGAGCGGCTTGCATTGTGCGTCTTTGGCTCAGTTTCAGGGCCAAATTCAGCCAAAAATTGGGCCCGGATTCGTCCCTGAAACAGAGAACAGGGACGCACTGAATCCCTGCTGTGAGCCGCATCCTGTCGGAGGTGTGAACTAGAGCTGCACAATTCTGGCTAAAATGAGAATCACGATTTTTTTGTTTAGAAGATAGATCACGATTCTCTCACGATTCTCGCGGCGTAACATCATCTTTCACATTAAAACAAAAAAAATTGGGCTAACTTTACTGTTTCGTTTTTGTTTTGTTTTTTATTCATTGAAATGTATTTTTCCCCAAAAAAAATTTAGTTTGAAAGACCCCTGGACAAATACAGAGCGACATAAAATATTGCAGCAATTGACATTTTATTCCCAAGGGTCTCTGCTAAAATATATATAATGTTTGGGGGTTCCAAGTAATTTTCTAGAAAAAAATATTGATTTTTAACTTAAACAAGTGTCAGAAAAAGATTTAGACTTTAAGTGGTTAAACTTCCTGCATTTAAAAGTAAAAGTTGTTTAAAAACTTGGCAGACTGCCTGGATTATTTTTTCCACACAGAAGTTTCTCCCTTTGATCTAAGAAGGAAGAGTTAGTTACAATGTTTCATGTTAAACTTGGCAAACTGCCCAGATGTTTTCTTTTTGACAGCTGAGTGAGCAGATAAGTCTCTCCACTTGTTATTGTTATTTATTTAGCATGGCACTCCAAGCCATATTATATTGGTTTGGGATAGAGTGGGAAAAGGTCACGTTAGATATGTATGTACCTTGTCTGTGTCCTCACTGGGAACATATCACAATGCAAAAAGGAAGAGAGGGGAGATCTCACCAATATTGGCCCAGACAACGATAAAAACCTTACTGGTGTGTTAACCCTTCCCCACTATACCCAAAACCAAATACAATATTAAAATGGAAATTTAATTTAAAGTGATCCTTTTACCTAAAAAGCAAAGTTTATGGTTTAAATATGACCCCACCTTGCTGGAATAATGGAATAATAAAAAATAAAATCACAGGTTTGCACTTTTCCCTGGCTTTCGCTTGCATTGCCTAGGCAAGGGTGAGGTCATCCACCTTCATCCACCCCAGCAATAGCTACAGAATGTAGATTACCAGTATTTCAAATCTCACTGATAAGAATCTCCTAGTGGCTGCTTTTTTCTTTTATTTTCACCCAGTAATAATACCAGTAACACACCTCCTGTCCTAGGCTAACACTCACTGTACTGCATCTGTGAAGGACCAACCAATCCCCCCCCCCCAAAAAAAAAACAATAAGTGTGCTGAGACTTCAGAACACCTCCTCTCTCTTCTTCTCCATAACAGCATGGTGTGCACAGCCTATTGCATTAGGGTGTGCACCCCAAAACTCAAGCACACACGCCCTTGTCTGCAGCCTCCTCTGCATTGGACAGTGAATGAATAGGAAGTGCTCTGTGCTCTTCCTGTTCATTCACAAACTGAAGCATAGTATACATAGATTACTATGCTTCAGTTATGACTGAACACAGTGAGTGAGTGTGTTCATTTAGAAAAGGAAGTCTCTGGTAAATGACATTTACTAGCTCCTTCCCTCACTCTTCATCCTGAATCATCCCCCGCAGCAGCTGGGGGGAGTAGAGGGAAGCCAGCAGCACTGCAGGGCCAACATGGGGGGAGCCCAGGAAATCAGCACTGCACGTAGTGATTAGGGTGTGCCTAAACACACCTGGCACAGCCCCTGCGCACGCCTATGACAACGAGTCTTGTTCTGTAGTCAACAGGAAGTGCTGGTTAGGACTGATAATATGCTTGGAAATTCAATGCAGTAGAGGCTCACTGGATTTCTAGAAGATCAACTAGTAGGTTTCTTTATTTGCAAGCTTTTTAAACAAAAACATGGGGAAATAATCATGTATTCGCGAGGTGTACTAAATATGTTTGTTTTTTTGCCCCTCTTTGCCCATACACACACTTTAATTAAATGCTACTTACCTTGAGAGGCCACTTGTAACATGTACTGTCCAAACTCTATGGCTCCCCCAGCTGGAAAACTGAGTTTAAACGTGGCAGTGCCTTCCCAGCCACCTGCAGATGAAAAAAGTACAAAATGTGACCATTTGAACATTTTGCTTTAAGTCGGTGGTCTCCAAACTGCAGCCCAGGAGCCAAATGCAGCCCTTTGCTTGCCTTTATCTGGCCCTTGAGACACTCGTCCTCCAACTGACAACTATGATGGATTTCATTTTTCCCACTAAAACCACTGATGGGGCACTATTCCTCCCGCTAAAGCCAAATTAAAATTCTCCCACTGACACAAATGATGGGGCATCATTTACTCCCACTGGCCACAATCTGGCTCCCCTAAAGCCTGAAGGACAGTAAACTGGCCCCCTCGTTTGGAAAGTTTGGAGACCCCTGGTTTAAGTAGAAGGACTGTGAATGTGGTTCTTACCACCAGGTTCTGCTTTCACAGTGCCTTTGATGAAGTTAGCCCCAAAAACTGGTTGCTTGATTTCACAATCCTTTATCATGTAGAAAGGCATCATAAATGACTGCATTGGATCCCTTCCTTTGGATACAAATATAACCTGCGGATTTAAAGAGACCCTGTCACCAACTTGCAGGCAAAAGCACAGTCAATCAAGTATTGTAAATGCTTACTTGCAGTGTCTTTCCTTTCATAAATTATTTTTTATTCACTTGCAATGTGCCTTTGAGTCAATTCCCCAGCATAGGGTAACTCCAAGTTAACCATCTAGAGTCACATTATAAAAACCCATAGGTTGCATGATTACTCCTTTTGGTCAGATGTATGTCGCATTGCCTAGAAATTCACTGATCATGTCCTACCGTGGGACCTGGCGTTCTTTTTTTCTTCACCATCACCAGATCGAGGAAGACTTACAGACGTTCCATTTTGCTATTACTGCTTGCGGCAGCGAAAAGCTCTATCCTGTTTTTTTGGAAACAGACACAACCACCTTCTATCTCTGTTTAGTTGAAAAGGCTTACTGAAATTACCGAAATGAAGATCTGGTGGCCACCGAGAGGGGCCTTTGAGAAAATTCCTTGAAAAAGTGGTTTTACTGGCACAACTTTACTCGGTCTATACAGAGGGTCAGGGGTCCTGATAGGACAGCTCAGTGCAGTATAAAAACTCCTCCTACAAGCTTTAACCAGGAACTGATAAAAGTCACAAGACTGCTATATACTGCTGATAAGAAAAAGGTAATTAGCCGTTTATATTTACTAAAACAATTGCATTTCCATGTTCTGTGTGAGGCCAGATATAGTGAAAGCAGGCTCCTGGGTTTAGGAATTTAATTTGAAAAATGCAGGGTACAGAGATGACTGCCAGAGTAGGCTCCTGGGGTTACCTTACATATATTATCTGTTCAATGCCTTTAGGGGGCATTGCTTAAAGCACACTGTTCATATGTGGTAACATGGTTCCTTATTGCTGAACCCTTATTCGGACATGATGCCATTTCGCCATAGCATATGCAATGCGTTCTCTTTATTGTTACCTTGTGCCAAAATAAAGTATTGACATTTTTTTTCAAAAGCCCGTAGGTTGTCTTTGAAACTATTTTTGAAAGCATTTTTTATTTTTTTTTGTTTCATTAGGTAAGTTGACTAGAACAATAAGATTGCTCTAACATGTCATGGCTAGATTTCTACAAAACAATGGCTGTGGTAACATGCAATTAGGAGCTCAGCAAAATGACAACAGGGTCTTTGCAGCCAAGGCTCATTGGTGCAAGTGGGGGGCGAACACTGGCCGAGTAGTCTGATCCAATAGAAGAGCGACAGTAGTTCAAATTGCTGAAAAAGTTCATGCTGGTTCAGACAGAAAGGTGTCAGAACACACACTGGGCGTAATTTACTAAAACTGGAGAGTGCAAAATCTGGTGCAACTGTGCATGGTAGCCAATTGGCTTGTTCAATTTAGCTTTGATAAAAAAAAAAATGGAAGCTGATTGGTTTCTATGCACACCTGCACCAGATTTTGCAATCTCCCAGTTTTAGTAAATCAACCTCAGTGCATTGAAGTTTGTTGCTTACAGGACTGCATAGCCATAGACCAGTCAGAGTGCCCATGCTGACCTGTGTCTGTAGCCAAAAGCGCCTACAATGGGCACTTGAACATCAGAACTGGACCAAGGATCAATGGAAGAAGTCGGCCTGGTCTGATGAATTCAAGAATGGTTTGGAAAACATGAGTTCAAGGTGTGCATTGGCGTTGGTGTTGATTAGAATGTGCTGGAAAAACAATCCCGATCTATGGAGGCCCCACCTTGCAACTTACAGGACTTAAATGATCTGCTGCTGACAACTTGGAGCCAGATACCACAAAATATCTTCTAGAGGTCTAGTGGATGCCTTTACAGGTTATAGTGGGTGGTCAAAATGTTATGGTTGATTGGTGTATATAAAATCACAGCATGGATTGTGGAAAGCTATTTTTACCACCTACCAGATTGTCTTTGAAAGGACTTTGATTTTCCAAAGATAAAAGTAAATACAAATATTATAGGTAAGGAGCATAAAACATGTTGATTTAGTGTAACAACGGGATCTGATACCTTCTAAGAGTATTAAAGTGGAGTTCTAGGTATGGCGACTTTTGTACAGTTACATGGGCCCAGCCTAAATCAATTTAGGTATACATGTGCCATACCTGTGGGATCCCCATGGAAGTGAAATCACTGTAAAAGGCACTACTACTACAGTAAACGCCTCTGGCTTTCTGGTCGCCATTCAAGGAACACTTTGCATTTTCTCAATGGTACCCATGCTAAGTAAGGAACCTCCTACAGCAGAGCAGCTGCTCGGCATGAAACCCGGAAGCCAGAGGCCATTGTAGTAGCACTGCTATCCTATTCCTAGCCATACCTGAAAGTCAGCTTTACCATTCTCTGTAAAGCATGCAGGGGCGTACCTAGTGCATTTGGCACCCGGGGCTGATCCTATATCTGGCACCCCCCCCCCCCCACCTTAAAACGTAAAAACACCCCACTGTGCTCCCTGCATACCTCTGCATCCTTAAATATCTCTTTGTCACTACTGTTTACATTACACAGCACCCTGCACCTCTAGACCCCTTTACATTACACAGCACCCCTTTACATTACACAGCACCCTGCACCTCTAGACCCCTTTACATTACACAGCACCCCTTTAAATTACACAGCCCCTGCACCTCTAGAGCCCTTTACATTACACAGTACCCAGCACCTCTAGACCCCTTTACATTACCCATCACCATGCACCTCTAGACCCCTTTACATTACACAGCACCCTGCATCTCTAGACCCCTTTACACAGCGCCCTGCACCTCTAGACCCCTTTACATTACCCTGCACCTCTAGACACCTGTATGTTACACAGACACCCCCCCCCTAGCAGCTCTGGACCCCCTGCATGTTACACAGACCCGCCTACAATACAGACCCCCCCTACAATACAGACCCCCCCTGCACAACCCCCCTACAGTGCAGACCCCCCCTTCAGTACAGACCCCCCTACAGTGGAGACGCCCCCTACAATGCAGAGCCCCCCCTTTAGTACAGACCCCCCCTACAATGCAGACCCCCTACTACAATTCAGACCCCCCTTCAGTACAGAGTGACCCCCCCCCCTTCAGTACAAACCCCCCCTTCAGTACAAACCCCCCCTTCAGTACAGACCCCCCTACTAAAATGCAGACCCCCCCTTCAGTACAAACCCCCCCTTCAGTACAGACCCCCCCCCCCTACAATGCAGACCCCCGTGCAGTGACCCCATCCTTCAGTACAGAATGACCCCCCCCCCTTCAGTACAACCCCCCCCCCCCTTTAGTACAGACCCCCCCTACAACCCATAATGTACCTACCTCCTCCCTCAGGTCAGGAGTGTCAGCGCGGGACACACAGCACTACAAGGAGGAGGGGGAGGCGGAGCCGGCGGCATCACTCTGCTCGGCTGAGATCAGAGCCACGGAGAGCCGCGGAGCGCGCCGAACACCCTCCCCCCTCCTCTCACCTCACCTGCGCAGCCTGTCACTCACCGCGCCGCTGCGCCGCTGATGTGTTATATCAGCGCTCGGCGGCGGCGCGCTGTCACCGCTTCCATCGCGGAGGGGGGCGCCGGCCTGGCACCCCCCCAGTGTGTGGCACCCGGTGCGGCCCGCCCCCCCCGCACCCCCCTTAGTACGCCACTGAAAGCATGTATTCACGTATTAGAAATAATTAATGTATTTCATCCTTTAGAGATAGTTAGCTCAATGTTGTATACAGTGGCTAATAGTTTGGATTCTGAGGGTACATTTAGAGGGGTATCAAAAGAGCTTTGAATTGTAAGATAAGGTGTGAAGATAATTAGAATGAAAGGAAGTAAAGCTGGCTATACACTAGTAGACTTTAATTTGAAATGTTTGTTTTAAAGGACGTTCGTTCGATTCTCTAATCATTAGTTGGTCCAATCGACATTTGTTTTCAACCACAAGGATGAGGAAATTTAAAGGGTAACTCCACTTTCGTGGGGAAAATAAAAGGAAAAATAATATAGCGTGTACAATTGCGATACAAGTCATTATGTAGTTGAATGTTATTAAAAATTACCTTTTCAATCGGCAGCCGCTGTATTTTTCTATAAATGCAATGCAATATGGCTACCTGGAGTTGTTCTGTACACTGAATGTGTACTGACCACTCCCCAGATACATCTTTTCCTGCTTGTGTGATTGGCTCACCAATTTTCCCAGAAGTCTGCCTAAGATACAATTCAGATTTCAGGCATCCCCTGCAACAAAAATTTCACTTTTGGTGAGATATTTCCAATAGGAACACGTCTAAAGGGATGCAGGCTCAGCAGATTTCCTCATTAGTGCCCAGCAGCTGCAAAGCTGATGGACAATTATTAAACCACTCCCATTAGACCTACTTAGCACAGAGACACAGACAAACACACAGGGATTTCTTCTGAATAACAAAAAGGTAGGAATCTGCAACAAAGTTTGTTATAATCCTTGCAATGTACATAGATCACCTAGGGGGAATGTATTTTTTTCACAAAAAGTGAAAAAACTAAAGTGGAGTTTCGCTTTAAAGGAATGGGGTGGAAATTTTTTCTTGAATGAACCATCTTGCTAACAGTGTATCTGATTTTCGTTTGAGAAAATTAAATTTGTTCCAAAATTAAAAGTTATGAGCAAATTAAACTACTTTTGAATGATATTTGTCAAGTCACACTAGCTACATTCACACTAGCGCGATGTCAGAGATGTGATTCGCACCCACACCGCAGGTGCCGATAATTTACATTTGCAAATCTACTAGTGTATAGCCAGCCTTAGCCAAAGCATGGAAAGCAGGTGTAAGATGGAGGGTGAAAAGGGGGCAATTATCCACCAGAATATTATATTATATTAATATATAATATTATAATATATATATATATATATATATATATATATATATATATATATATATATATATATATATAAAAAGATATAATTTATAGAATATGTAAAAGTGGTTATAAAGTTGAAATGTTTTTAACCTTAATGCATTCTCTGCATTAAGGTAAAATAAAAAAAATCTCACCCCCCCCCCCCCAAACACTTACCTGACAACCCTCACCACTCCAGCGCTGTCCCTGGCTGCAGCAGCGCTGCTCTCTCTTCCTGGGTTACACAGAACAGCGGGAGCCATAGGATCTTATGAGGAAAGTGTGGGGGGGGGGGCATGGCTGAGCTGCGCTGTATGTGTCTATGGACACACACAAACTAGCTAGGGGAGCATGCCCGCATGGGTGCCCCCATAACACAGCTCGCTATAGGGACACTCGGAAGAGGGAGCGGACATCATCGCCAGGGGACCACCAAAAAAGGTAAAAGAACTGCTCTGTGCAATATCGTTGCACAGAGCAGGTAAGTATAACATCTTTTTATTTTAATAAAGAAAACATTTTGCCTTTTAATATCACTTTAAGTAAAACTAAATGTGAACGCTATATACAATACCTGGATCTGATTATTAAATAAAAATAATTAAAAAAAGAAAACAAGCAAATCTATCACTATTGAGAAGTCTTGTAATTTCTCTCTTTTGCATCACAGGTGACAAAGGCGAAGTTATAGAATCTTACCCTAAATGGCGTCAGCATTATCGTGCCTTTCTTAGTCCCCCGAAAAGCATCTGAAGTGCCTGCCATGTCACTAAATGTAAGCTCCACATGGTCATAGGACATCAATACACTGAAAATAGAAAAAAAGTGAAGTGCGATTTTATAAAATACAAGATTTGTATTCAGAATAACCCTTTTCATAAAATAGAACTTGATTCTTATAGTCATATGTCATTAAACTTAAAAAAAAGTCTTGCCTGCAATTATTCCTTATTGAACCCGCTGCCTTTGCCACCGATCTTTGCCTACTTTAAGGTGAGGTCGGTTCACACTGATGGGACAATCGCTCTGACTTTGGAGTACTTGTTGCATCAGAAGTCGCAATGGAATTGTTATAATCGGTGCGACTTGAGTTCCGGCACTACTTTTGGTCCAACTTGCATTGACTTCTGTTAAAGAAGTCACATGCAAGTCATGCTGATATTGTGGGCTTAATTATCTTGCCTCCCTCTGCACACTTTGGTTTCCTCCGCTGCTCCCTACATCACTACAGGACACAGTAATGACATAGGGGCTTGGAGATCGAACCAAAGCATGCAGCGGGGGGGAACATGCATCCAATAAATCAGGAAGAGTGCTGAGGGGGAAAAAAATAAAATAAACTGTGTTTGTGTCATAATAGTGACCCCCATGTCTGTTTATCTTACTGCATAGGGGGCAGTTTGCATCACTTTGTGACATGCTAGTTTTAACTTGGCATGTCATGTTTGGCAGGCTACTAGAAATACAATGGGACCACACCACAACTGTGTGACAAACGTGTTGTGGAACGGCATTTCAATGCAAAATCCCCCTTGGGGTAAAAAAATAAATAAAAATAGGCATTCAGTATCGCCTCCCAAGCTCCTGTATACTGCTATCTGAAAAGTGATCCAACACAGATCAATTTTCAGAGCCTGTTCTCTGTGTGAAAGAAGCCAAAGCGTGTTGGATTCTAAAGATTCTTCTGCCACCATCGCCCTCCAATGTTTAGGCAGAGTGCAATTACAGGATTTTCTTAAAGCAAAGATTTGCATGCATGAAGGTGGTGAGTCTACCAACCTTTAGGCTGGATTCGCACCGATGCATTTTTAGTGCTTTTTGCAGATTTGCACTACTGTCCATTTAACATGGTTTCCTATGGAACACATTCTGTAGTGCAAATCTGCAAAAAGCACTAAAAATGCATAGGTGTGAATCCAGACTTAATCATAAATCAATGGATATCTTTCAACAGAGTAGGGATGGACCTTTCACACAGAAGCACGAGAAAGGGTTTATCTACCTGTCATTTCCTGGGATCTGTACAACGCCTCATCTCATCTCACAGGTCCTAGTGCACCCCATCACATCACCTATGTACTGGCTGGGTCATCTCCGCCAGATCACCTGGCTGCAAAAAGCAGTCCCTGCTGGCATCTCCCCGGGTTCTACAAGGCTCTTTATAGGTAAAAGTCACATGGAGTCTGACAGCTGTTACCTGTAAAGTGCCGACTTCATACTCTTCCAGCTTCTTATGCCGCGTACACACGATCGGAATTCTCGTCGGAAAAAACTCTGATGGTTTTTCCGACGGAATTTCGCTCAAACTGTCTTGCCTACACACGATCACACCAAATTCCGACGGTCAATAACACAGCGGCATAAAACACGTTCGACAGCACTATAAAAGGGAAGTTTAATGCTTCCGAGCATGCGTCTAATTGTTTCCGAGCATGCATCGGAATTTTGCGTGTCGGAATTGCATACACACGATCGGAAAATCCGATAGAAAGGTTTTCCGTCGGAAAAATTGAGAACAGGTTCTCAATTCAAAGTCCATCGGAAATTCCGACAGAAAAAGACCGTTGGGCATACACACGGTCGGAAAATCCAATGAAAAGCTCCCATCGGACTGTTTCCATCGGAAATTCCGAGCGTGTGTACGCCGCATAAGTGTGTATGACCATTTCAAATAACATAGCCCTGTAGTTGTTTACATTCATAGTAATTGTAGGGCTCTGATTAGCATTGTTATGTACCATTTAGTACATAAATGTCAATGACTGAGAAGTTACTAAAGCTGGAGGCACACAGCATATTCAGGAGGTCAGGGATGGAAGCCTCAATATTTCATTTTCAAGTAAAAAGCATACATACTAGGGTTGCCATCTTTTCTTCAAGTCAAACCCGAACACTTCAGCATCACACAGCAATTTTTTTTTTTAATAGTATGCATAGATAAACGAAGCATACATGTTACTATTAAATAACATTTCTAATCATATGAAGTTAATCACAAGTGTTCCCCCTTTACCTTACTGTCCACAGAGTTCCCCCCTTTACCTCAGAGCCCACAGAGTTCCCCCTTTACCTCACGGTCCACAGAGTTCCCCCTTTACCTCACTGTCCACAGAGTTCCCCCTTTACCTCACTGTCCACAGAGTTCCCCCTTTACCTCACTGTCCACAGAGTTCCCCCTTTACCTCACTGTCGACAGAGTTCCCCCTTTACCTCACTGTCGACAGAGTTCCCCCTTTACCTCACTGTCGACAGAGTTCCCCCTTTACTTCACTGTCCACAGAGTTCCCCCTTTACCTCACTGTCCACAGAGTTCCCCCATTACCTCACTGTCCACAGAGTTCCCCCTTTACTTCACTGTCCACAGAGTTCCCCCATTACCTCACTGTCCACAGAGTTCCCCCATTACCTCATTGTCCACAGAGTTCCCCTTTTACATCTGAACTCACAGAGTTCCCCCTTTACCTCACTGTCCACAGAGTTCCCTTTCACTGTAAGGATAGACTCTGCCGACTCTGATGCAAGGGAGGACTCTGGGAACTTTAACATAAGGGATGCTCTGATGTAAGGTGGAGCTCTGATGTACCCCGATTTACTTTAGCCTACTCACTTAGAGGCAGAAGAGAGAAGGGGGGAGACTTAGTCCAGTCTGAATAATGTGTCCGGGTCTCAGACAGTCTGAAACCCGGATGCATAATTCCAAACCCGAACTGTCCGGGTGAATCCCGAACAGGTGGCAACCCTAATACATATACGTAGAAATAAGAGTGCCCAACATGCAGACCCAGGTAAAGAAAAGTCTGACCAATCTCCAGAACCTGGGACTTCCTGTTTAAAACTAGAGATACTAGGCAATTACCTGTGCTGAGCTACATACATAGTGCACCACATTAATGAATGCTGAGCTACATACACACTGCACTGCATGAAAGTTATAAGGTGGCAACCCTAGGTGACAGAGCGGAGAGGTGACAGAGCGGAGAGGTTGCAGAGCGGAGAGGTGACAGAGCGGAGAGGTGACAGAGCGGAGAGGTGACAGAGCGGAGAGGTTGCAGAGCGGAGAGGTGACAGAGCGGAGAGGTTGCAGCATGTGGATCCCGGTGCACAGACAGGTGGCTCAACTGAACTGCACTTTACTGAAGGTACAGAGACAGATATTGTAAAATAGTGCTATGCAGCACCTGTAGACTGCTGCAATTGGCAAGTCAGTACAAACAGCCATGGGACAGACAACTATACAGCAGCGACTGTACTGTGATCATTATAAGGATGATGATCATAACCATAGTGAGATGCTTCCTTTTTGGTATCATCTATAACTATGTTTGGAGGGATAGTAAACAGACACAACTGAGCCCCCAACCACTCCTCCTTATCCTGCAGACGCACTGCTACCATCATACATAGTATGGCATCGGCAGTGGGACACACACACGGAGTGTGTATAAACCCCCTACCAACCCCCCCACCATACTGCAGTGACAGCGCCTCCGCAGCATAAGAGGGGCTTAGTCATGCATTTTTACTGCCCCTCCAACCACAAGTGTAGATGATGACCTAAAAGAAAGTATCTCACGAGTGTGTGTTAGCCCAGGTTCACACTGAAGGTGGAACTCGAAAGATTTCAAACCCACATTTCAGTCCGACTTCCTGTCTAGTTCCTGCACAGATGTCTATTGAAATCGACCCTGAAGTGCGTGAACTACTTTTGGGAATCAGCGCAGTGCCGCAAAGTCGGCGTTACACCGATTCAGACGGTGCAGTTGGCGGAAATAGGTGGTGATTTGACATGTCAAATCGGCCCAATGTGAACGGGGGGGCTAAATCTGGCAATTTGGCTGAAAGATGCAAACAATCTGGGAGCTGTGCCGCCGCCGGATCGCTTCTACAAACCGTTAATGAGACCCCTGATGTAAAGGGAAATTATCACCAAAAAATGCATCACATATGGAACTTTTTGTCACCATATGTGATGGAAAAGTTTTTTTTTTTTTTCCATAAAGTGTAGAAAATGAAAGTTACACCCCAAGCACTTAAAGCAGAGCTCCACCCAAAAATGGAACTTCCGCTTTTCCGGTTCCTCCCCCCCTCCGGTGTCACATTTGGCACCTTTCAGGGGGGAGGGGGGAGCATATACCTGAGACCTAAGACAGGTATTTTGCTCCCATAGATACCCGTGGGTGGCTCGGGTATCTACGCCACTTCCGGCGCCTTCCCCCCCCCCTCCCCCAGGGCATTCGCAGTAGGGAACCAGGCTGTGAAGCCGCAAGGCTTCACTTCCTGATCCCCTTACCGAAGATGGCGGTGGCAGCACCCGACAGCCGATAGACAGATCGGCTTCGATGCCGACATCACAGGCGCCCTGGACAGGTAAGTGTCCATATTTTAAAAGTCAGCAGCTGCAGAATTTGTAGCTGCTGAATTTAAAAAAATTAAATAAAATTGGCGGAACTCCGCTTTAAAGAGGAACTGCAGTCTGCTTACATAATTTGTAATAAAACCATCTTTGCCATTCTGAAGCTTCCCTCCAACCACTTTGCATATTATTTTATATATACTGTGATTCTGTACTTGCCAAATATGCTGCATAAAACTCCCTCCGCTGAGTCTGGCTGCAACCATCCTGCATTTACACAGATGCACGCCTCCAGCTCTGCAGCTCTCATTGGCCCTTTTATGGCTCACCCCCCCCCCATTCCTGGCAAACTCTCACGAGACTGAGAGAGATAGAGCTGTGCATGATGTCATAAGCCTAGGCTGGCAATCTCCCACACTGACACCTCCAATAGCCGCTTTACCGGTCTGGGGGTTTAAAATCCCTGCGGCTTTTGCTACACTTCTGCAGCACTGACAAGATGGGCTACGCAGGTTCTAATTGGTCAGCGCCGACCTATCAGAATGCCTCCTATGGGGTCCAGTGTAAGTTCACCTTACAGATTTTCTGTAAAGGTGAATTTACACTTTAAAATCCCTCCCCCAAACATTATTGAGCTGCACCCCCACATACAAACATGTACAAATGTAAATGCGTGTGTCAGGGGTGTCTACATGCAAATTATGCTACTCTTGTTACCAGTGGCGGCTGATGCTCAAATTTTTGGGGGTGCCCAAACAAACTGAAAAAATCCCCCCCCCCCCCCCCCCCCCCCATCAATTGCAGCCTCACTGTGCCCATCAAACACAGGCACGTGTGCCCATCATATGCAGCCACTTGTGCCCATCATACGCAGCCACCTGTGCCCAAACGCAGACACCTGTGCCCATCATATGCAACCACCTGTCCCCAAACGCAGCCAATTGTGCCCATCAAACGCAGCCACTTGTGCCCACCGACCCCCCCCCCCTGCAGGGTTTGCAGCTCTGGCTACATTCATCCCCCCCCCCCCCCCGCATACAGATCTTGGCTCTGGCACCCGAGGGCCCATTTTGAAGCCTATTGGCTCCAATCAGGTGCTTCAAAATATACCACCCCCCACTTATCCCCGCCATAGGAATCCATGCTTCCGGCGTCCTGAAAGGGGCCATTGCATGGATAGGGGGTGCACGGGCAATGTCTACAGTGGTCCACAGTGCTCGGGCTGCCACTGCTTGTTACATATCACGGCACGCGCCAGAGTGAGATCAATCATTTTCAGCCCATTATTTATGGTTAACTCTAAACTGATGACCTGTGTGGGGCTTTTAAAGTGTCGCCTATGGAAAATATAGGGGGCCAAAGCTTGTTGCTATTTGATGGGTGTATACAGTTTTAAGACTTGACATGTTCAGTATCTATGTACTCAGAACCTCATCTTTTATATTCTTACCAAAAATAATGCACCGTATTATATTATGTGCCCTATAATTTATTCTATACATGTGCGGATTGATTTTTAAAATGTTGTGTTTCATAAACGTTGCATGAATATCATCCCTCTAATGATTGGTGGAGAAGTGTGATCAGGGTGGGGGCCCCTGTCAGCTTGTACAGGGCCCCATCATTTCTTATTGACGCAGATACAGGGAGAACATGCAAACTCCATGCCGATAGTGCTGTGGTTATACTGTACTACATCAATGCTGAGCTACACACACGCTGTACTACATAACTGCACTAGTGAGCCCACGACTATAAAACGGTAAAGACATTTCTGCTTTCCTGATTGGTCCGCCCGCCTGTCGATCTAGCCAAGCCCCGCCCCGATGACATAATTCGCTGTCAGAGGTCGGGGCAATGAGTCGGAGCGGCCCGGGTGTCGGGATAAATGAAGGGTAGCTCGGGGCCCGCACAGGACGTCTGCTCACCTCTCACAATTATTAACTACGACACCCCCGCCGTCCGTGTGGTTCCTGTTCAGCGCCATGTTGCGGATTCTGAGGGACACGCCTCCCTCTCTGCCAACCCAGCCACTGATACCGTCTCACAGCAACCGGTCAGCCACGCCCCCCTGTCATCACTGCTGTGTGCTGATTGGTCGCTGACTGCAGCAGCAAGTGCACAGCCAGAGGTGCAATGGTCCTGTGCCCGATTATTCCATCAATAATTGATAGAGGCGGAGCCCTCCGTGTGACCGGATACCGGGCATCACCCGCTGATAAGTGCCAATCCTACTGAGTGCAATGTCATCGGCAGGGGAGGCTTTCCGTCACTTCTCTGCGGTTCCCCAGGAAGTCAGTGATGGGACGTTTCTGTGCAGGATCCCATCTGATCTGATCGGATCCATTAACCACTTGTCTACCGAGGCAATGTTTTCATTAAAAAAAATCTGCATTTTATTTATTTTTTTTGCTGGAAATTACCCCAAACATTATACATTTTCTGAAAGCAGAGACCACAGAGAATAAAATGGTGGCTGTCACTTTTTTTTATTTTATTTTATAATAAATATTTTATAATATTGGCACAACTCTTTAGCAAATGCCCATTTTCAGAAAATAATATGCTATAATGAAAACAAAATGCAATATACTACCCATTTAAAAAATATATATATAAAAGATGGGTCTGTGTTAGCTAAATAGATGCCAAACATGTCAAACTATAAACTTGTGTGCGTATGTGAAATAAAAAAATATTCTTGTTACATATGGGCTGTCCAATCAGGTCCGTGTGTCAGTTTTTCAGGCGGACCTGATCGGATGTTTCACTATCCCAGAGGCGTAGCTTGAAACTTGTGGGCCCCGATGCAAAAGTTGACCTGCCCCCACAAATACCACCTGCCGCTTCCACTGTGCATGCATATACACCCACCGCACGCCAAGATACTCAAAGTGGCTTAAGAGTTTTGAGTCCCCAGAGTTCCTCTTTACATCAGAGGACAGGGATCACCGCTGGAGAATCAGAGGACAGGGATCACCGCTGGAGAATCAGAGGACAGGGATCACCGCTGGAGAATCAGAGGACAGGGATCACCGCTGGAGAATCAGACCTGGCAGGTCACTTGGCAGAGCTCCTTTCCCATCCCAGCACTGTATACAGCTCCCCCCCTCCCAATACACAGGGCTGAAATCACATTCCTTTACACACAGTCTATCAGCCTTCACAGGGTGTATCTGGCTTTTATGTTTCCCTTCTGACCTGCGAAATTCTCTGGTCAAAATGGCAGTGTAGTTGCAGTAGGCAGATACACCCTGTGCAGATCATGGCTGACTGGCTGTGTTGTAAAGGAATGTGATTTCAGCCCTGCGGAGGAGGGACAGTATAGAGTGCTGTAATGGGAAAGGAGCTCAGCAGCCAGGCATAGCATCCAGGGCTGAGGGAGTGGTCAGGGGGCTTTGGGGTGGCAACTTAGATCTGGGGGGGACACAAAATCTGGAGCCTGCAGCCCCTCAGGAGGTGTTAAGGGATTTGTTTTAGCAATTTCTGAAGGTTTCTCTGTCAGTGTTGGGGAGAAGGTCACCTTTCGGAGGTGTGTGTCTTTTCCCCAGTTTTCAGGGAAGTGGGGTAAGCAGATATCCCCAGGTTGGGGGTACAGAGAATCCCAGATGGTGACTAGGAGACACTGAGCAGTATCATACCTCGCACGTGACATCGGTCCCATCGTGGCTACAGGACGGCACACTCCTCCTCTTGCCTTGCTGAGCTCGGTTACCATTCCATTTGCCAGTACACAGCACAGACACTTCCCCATCCTGGGCTGTTCTCACCCTATGCTCCTCTCCATTCAGGAAATGGCTCACAGCTTCTCCCCAGCCAATGAGAACGAAGGTGTGTAAAAGGCAAAGTGGAAGCCCAGTATTGGATCGTGGCTGTGGGGCCCTAGGGCAGATCGGAGCTGGACTTTGTGAAGGACATGATAATATGATAGGGAGGCTGCACGGGCCCCCTGGAGCTAGGTGAAGGGGTGCGATTGTGACCCCTAAGACCCCTTATGCTACGCCATGCACTCTCTGCTATGAAGTGGCGGATATCAGCAGGCACGTCTGCTGATACCCGCCGCTATCCGATCCTGCCCGCAAAATACAGATGGATGGTCCTATTTTCCATCTGTCTATCAGATCGGATAAAAAAAAAGAAAACGGACAGGCGGTCCGTTTCCACCAGATTTCCCAATAGAGGACAGCGGTACTGTGTCCGTGTCTGCCCTGCACAGTGGAGTGGACAGGACGGACAGGCGGTCCGTTTTCACCCGATTTCCCAATAGAGGACAGCGGTACTATGTCCGTGTCTGCCCTGCACAGTGGAGCGGACAGGACCTGTCATCCGCCTGCTCAGCGGGGATCAGCGGAGGCCTAATGCTCCTAAACGGTCCTAAAATGCTACTACAAAAATATATTACCATCGTTTTTTATCCAGTGTTTTTTCCAGCATTTTTTTAACTAAAAAAAAAAAAACACTAGTGTGCATGAAGCAATGCTCCTAACAGCTTTTTTTTATTCTTCGTGTAGTGTAAAAATGCTAAAGCTACTAAAAGCTTCTAAATCCTTCTAAAAGCTACTAAAATGCTACTAGAAGCTGGCACGAAAAAATGCTATTATCAGCATTTTTTCATCCAGCGTTTTTTTTCTACCTCTTTTTTTTTTTTTTTTTGAGCTTATGAAAAATGCTAGTGTGCATGAAGCCTTAAGGGGCACAGTTCCTTCCAATGATACCAAGAATTGGATGCAATAACAGGAACAATGGAGCACAATTCCTCCCACTGACACCAACAATGGGGCACAATTCCTCCCACTGACACCAACAATGGGGTACGATTCCTCCCAAAGACACCAATGATTGGGCCCAATGACACCTGGGTGATGGGGCATGAATCCTCATAATGACACCACTGATGGGGAACAATCCCTCCCACTGACACCAACAATTGGGCCCAATGACATAAATGATGGGGCATGAACCCTCCCAATGACACCAACAATGGGGCACAATCCCTCCCACTGAAAAAATGATAGGGCACAATTCCTCCCACTAATACCAAAGATGGGGAACTGTTTTTTCCCGCTGACATTGGGACCTTTTTTAATCCCAATGGTCACAGTCTGGCCCCCCCTAAAGTCTGAAGAACAGTAAACTGGCCCTTTGTTTAGAAAGTTTGGAGACCCCTGTTCTAGATGATACGACACGTGTGACACAGTTTTTGTCCAAATACATAGGCATGCCTTATGCTGCACATTTACACTTGGGTGTGTGCAGGGGGTTCTTTTAACTTTTTTTATTTGTTGTATAATAGTTTCATTTTTTTTCTTATTGCCATCACAAGGAGGCTTACAAGCCCTCTATGTGATAGCATTGGGAAGGTGAAAGGCCCTCTTTATTGAGACACCAGGGATTCCCTCAATGTCTCTGGTGCCTTCCACTGCAGTTAATCAAGCACATATTATCTTTGATTAGCTGCTTCTACATTAGCTGAGGAATAACAGCTCTGAGCCTAGAAGTGACTTATATATGATGCCTCCAGGGCCATTAGATGCAGGGGGAATCAGGTAATGAATGTTCCCTGATGACCTACTTCATTTTTAGTTACTGCTGTTTGCTGCAGTTCTCAGGCTCTCTTGTTTCTCTGGAGACCACCCCAGCCACCAATGGCATCAGGGGAGTGGGCAGCACCTTTGGAGTCCTGTGAAAGTGATTGGGCAGAACACTTTTTACCCTAAAGTCTCTTGCCCATTAATACCAAGCTAGTAGCTGCAGTCTAGGACAGGGAGTGAGGACCTGTCGCTGAGATGTCTGCACCCACACCAGAGTAGAGAGACTGAGCCATTGGGAAGCCTCTGTTGTGCTAAAGACTGGAGTTGCCCCAGGCAACCCAGAAGTGACTGGATGGTGAGCTACAATATCTCTGAGACTAGTGAGCTGCTGCTGTGGGGATTTACTATCTGCTGCTAGAGAGACTGAGCCCTTTAGGAACTGGCCATACAGCTATCTAATAACCTTATTGCTACCTGCAGACTTGATTGAGAGTATTCTCGTGTGCACTAATGGTACAACTGGGCCTCAACGCCGGGCGGCTGAAAAGTTAGAACTAAAGACTGTCTCTTTACAGCTGTTACACAGAGACCTTCACCTTTTAGTAAGTCTAATGCGGCGTACACACGAAGGACAATCCCGCGGGATTATCCTTTGGACTCAAGTCCAGCGGACAATCCCCTCGTGTGTGGGCGTCGGCGGACTTTTTGGCGCCAAAGTCCGGCGGACCAAAGTTTTAAGTTTTGTTTTAAAACTATCCGCTGGACTTGGCAGTCCGGCGGACAATCCCGCCGTTAGTAGGCTAGTCCGCCGGACTTTTTAAATGAACGGACTTGCCTCGTCGGCAAGTCCGTTCATTTAGCACGTGACTTCAGGTTACGTAGCTAGCGTAGGCAGTAAATGCCGCCGCACTAGCTCCGTAAGCTGGCATGGATTTAAAGGGACTCCCCACGCTGAAAAACGGCGTGGGGGTTCCCCCCAAATCCATGTCAGACCCTTATCCGAGCACGCAGCCTGGCAGGCCAGGAAAGGGGTGGGGACGAACGAGCGCCCCCCCTCCTGAGCCGTACCAGGCCGCGTGCCCTCAACATGGGGGGTGCCCTGGGGAAAGGGGGGCCGTGCGGCCCCCCCACCCCAAAGCACCTTGTCCCCATGTTGATGAGGACAAGGGCCTCTTCCCGACAACCCTGGCCGTTGGTTGTCGGGGTCTGCGGGCGGGGGCTTATCGGAATCTGGGAGCCCCCTTTAATAAGGGGGCTCCCAGATACCGGCCCCCCACCCTATGTGAATGAGTATGGGGTACGATGTACCCCTACCCATTCACCTAAGGTGTAAAATGTAAAGTACAAAAACACCCACACTTTTGAAAAAATATTTTATTGCACTGCTCCGGGGGTCTTCTTCCGTCTTGGGGGTCTTCTCGCCGGACTCCTCCGCTCTCTTCTGCTCTTTTACCTAGCTCTTTCACGAGCGGAGGAGGCCGGCTACCTTCTTCGTCGTCGTCGCCGCCGTCGTCTGGGGGTCTCGATCCGCCTTCGGGGGTCTTCCGGGGGTCTCTTCTGTTCTTGCGGCAGTCGTCGTCTTCCGCGCCGCCGGCGCCTTCTGCTTCTTGTTCTTCTTCTTGTTCTTCTTCTTCTTCCGATGTTGACCCGTCGCTGTCTCTGGCCGGAATGCCAGAACCGCGCTGCGCTGGGACTTATATAGGGACATGGGGACAGGGTCACATGCTCATGTCACATGGTTACCCCGCCCCCTTGCAATGTCACAGTCCCGGAGGATACTGGGACTGTGACATCACAAGGGGGCGGGTTCACCATGTGACCCTGTCCCCATGTCCATATATAAGTCCCAGCGCAGCGCGGTTCTGGCATTCCGGGCAGAGACAGCGACGGGTGTATGACATGTTATATTTATAGAAAGAAAAGGAGACTTTACTATCACTTTAATGCTTATATGTTTATTTTTGACTTTGCTGAATCATGAGTTAGTTACAGTCTGCTGGTACAGAACTCTATTCTACAGTAAGTTACCTTGGAATAGAAGTAGTTGTAAAACTATTCCCATAAGATGTTGGACCGGACACCATATGTGGTCTCGTCTGATGCATACTTTGTGGTCCACACAATGCAGTAGAGGGAAGCAAGTGTTAAGAGAATCTTTGATAAAGGAATATCAATAGTGAATGTCTTTAAATGCTGGTCAAGTAATACTACTACTACATTCAACATGATAAAAAGACTCCTCAAACTGAAAGAGTCAGTCTGCCAAATCGCAAACAACATGGGATGGGACATCTTGCTCCCTAGTTAAATGTAAAAAGCTCACATCATTGCATGACCTACTGCTGCCTTTTGCAAAACATACTAAAACCCTCCAGAGTGACACCATGTCCATGTCCTTAATGTCAGACTAGGAGCAGATAACAGGTAACAGTTCAGGTGTGCTGATTATGAAAAGAGTTCAAGGAACAAGAGCGTATACCATACGTAGTTCTAAGCAGAGCAGCCAGCTGGGACTTGTAGTTCAACAATGCAGATGAAGGTAGATGTTGGCTGGACCTTGTAGTTCACCGCTGCAGACTAAGGTAGAGGTTGGCTGGTGCTTGTAGTTCACCGCTGCAGACTAAGGTAGAGGTTGGCTGGTGCTTGTAGCTCACCCCTACAGACTAAGGTAGAGGTTGGCTGGTTCTTGTAGTTCACTGCTGCAGATAAAGGTAGAGATTGGCTGGGTAGCCAAGTAGTAATGCTGAGTCTGGTACTACAGTAGAATCAGGCAAAGCGTAAGCTAGGCAAGCTGGGTCATACACAGGTAGATCAGAGTTAAAACAGTACCGAATCTGAAGAGAGCATGCAGGGTCAAAACTAGCCGGGTCATACACAAAATATACAGAGCAGCTATCAGCTGGGTCAAGCAGTAGCACACAAAAGGTAACAACTCTATCATGAGTACTGATACAGGTGATTCAGGCTACTTGCACACTGAGGCGATGGGCGCGCTGGCGGTAAAGCGGCGCTATATTTAGCGCCGCTTTACCGTCATTTTTCGGCCGCTAGCGAGGCTGGAATGAACAGGTTTCAACAATGAAACATGAGACATTTGGAATGTGCATGGATGGTGGAAGTTTTAATCTACAGGCCAAAGGATTGCAGGGACAGATTCCTAGATTATAGCCACACTTTGTCACCAACTTTATATCCTTGTGCCTTTGAGCGCCTCTTGTCAGCCATTTTCTTAAAAGCCTGCACAGAGAGAGAAATAGCGCGATTAACATCGGACCAGATTTTGGAGAAATTTTCAATCTTAGTGTTAGCATCTGGAACATAGGAGGGTGGAAGATCAAAGGAGCACACACAAGGATGAAACCTGTAAACACAGAAGAAAGGAGAGGTCCCTGTATGTGTGCTGGCAAACTCTGCCCATGGAAGGATGTTGACCCACTCCACCTCATCATTGGCCATCAGATAACGTACCATCTTCTCTAGAGTCTGATTAGTCTTTTCTGTTTGGCTATTTGTCTCAGGATGATATGCTGAAGAATATGATAACTTTATCCACAGCTGAGAGCAAAGGGCCTTCCAAAACTGGGCTATAAACTGAGAGCCACGTTCTGAGACAATGTTTTTTTTTTTTTTTACAACCATTTGAGAAGCACCTCAAGCCATATGCATAGTGTTATCATCTCATTGCATTACATTACATTATCGTGTATAAACTCGCTTAAATAACCATCATTACATTATTCTGCGTCCTACCTACTTATTTCTTTAAAGAAGGGAAAACAGAAAAAAAAAACGAGAAAAACTACAGAAATAAAAGAAAAACAACACAAAAAGTGGGGACCAAGGAAAAACGTTCCACTCAGCTACTACCAGTACCTCAACTCCCTCTCATCAGTGAGACAATGTTAATTTGTGCCCCATGGGAGCCTGAAAACATGTTTAATGAATAAAGATGCCGGTTCTTTAGCCGATAGAAGTTTCGGAAGCGGACAAAAAGTGGGCCATCTTACTGAACCTGTCTACCACCACCCAGATCGTGGAACATCCCTGGGACGGAGGCAAGTCAGTGATAAAGTCCATAGATAAATGGGTCCAGGGACAGGTAGGTATTGGGAGAGGACATAGGAGACCTGAGGGCTTAGAGGTACTGCTCTTGCTTCTGGCACAAATTTTACAGGCCTAATGCGGCGTACACACGGTCGGAATTTCCGATGGAAACAGTCCGATGGGAGCTTTTCATCGGATTTTCCGACCATGTGTATGCCCAACGGTCTTTTTCTGTCGGAATTTCCGACGGACTTTGGATTAAGAACCTGTTCTCAATTTTTCCGACGGAAAACCTTTCTATCGGATTTTCCGATCGTGTGTATGCAATTCCGACACGCAAAATTCCGACGCATGCTCGGAAACAATTCGACGCATGCTCGGAAGCATTAAACTTCCCTTTTATAGTGCTGTCGAACATGTTTTATGCCGCTGTGTTATTGACCGTCGGAATATGGTGTGATCGTGTGTAGGCAACACAGCTTGAGCGGAATTCCGTGTGTATGCGGCATAATGATCGTGTGTATGCGGCATAACACATCCTGCCTAATCGATGGCCACCAGAGGTTGCAAGAGATAATCTCAAAAGTCTGTCTAAATCCCAGATGTGCTGCAGGTTTCGATGCATGTACCTGCTGCAATACCTGCAAACAAAGAGCCAGGGGCACAAAAAGAATACCAGAGAGAGTGGAGGGAGGGGCTTCAGCCTGTGCAGGTTACAAGGCCTCAGAGATGACAGGCTGGGCGAAAGACAAAATCCTATCCTCAGGGATAATGGGTTGTGGAGGAAGCGGAGGAGGAGACTCTGATAAAAAGCTTTGAGACAAGGCGTCAGCCTTAATGAAATTGTGAAGTCAAATCTGGAGAAGAACAATGACCACCTGGCTTGACGCGAGTTCAGTCTTTTAGCAGAACGGATGTATTCAAGGTTTTTGCTGTCAGTCGGAACTTTGAATGGATAGCGAGCTCCCTCCAGTCAATGTCTCTATTCCTCCAAAGCTAGCTTTATGGCTAGAAGTTCTCTGTAATAATGATAATTGTTCTCTGCTGGGGAATATTTACAGAACAAGGCGGCACAGGGGTGGATGGCAGCATTTACAGGATCCTTTTGTGACAAAAGCGCCCCCACCCCTACTTCAGATGCATCTACTGTACCTCCACAATAAATTGCACCTCAGGAACAGGATGGCACAGAATTGGTGCAAAGGTAAAGGCTTTTTTCAGCTGAGTGAAGGCTGCCTGGGCTTCAGTAGTCCATTTAAACTTAGTCAGAGTCGTCCTGGTGAGAGAGGTGATGGGATGTGCAATGGTGGCAAAGTCCTTGATAAATTTCCAATAGAAACAAGTACCGATAGAAACAAAGCCCAGGAAGCGCTGAATTGCCTTCAGGTCTGAAGGTGGTGCCCAGTCTAAAATGGCTTGAATCTTGGCTGGATCCATGGGGAGGCCTGTGGTCAGAAATTAGGTAACCCAGGAAAGATACTTGTTTGACATGGAATAAACATTTTTCGGGTTTTACAAAAAGCGAGTGAGCCTTTAATCGGGTCAATACCAACCAGACGTGCCACTGATGTGCTTCAAGATTGGAGAGTATATTAAAATATCATCTAAGTATACAAGCATGAAGCAACCCAACAGGTCACGGAAAATATCATCCATAAAGTCCTGAAAGACAGCTGGTGCATTCCTGAGACCGAAAGGCATGACAAGACATTAGTAATGGCCATCCTTGGTGTTAAAGGCCATCTTCCATTTGTCTCCTGCACGGATGCGCACTAGATTATAGGCTCCCCTTAAGTCCAGTTTGGAGAAGATTTTGTCTCCCTGGATTTGGCAGAACAACTGTGTGATGAGAGGAAGAGGATACCGATTGGGAACAGTTATCTTATTTAGACCTCTGTAGTCAACACAAAGCCTCAGTCCCCCATCCTTCTTCGGGACAAAGAAGCATCCTGCGCCTGTGGGAGAAGTGGAGGGACGGATGAAACCCTTAGCTAGATTTTCCTGGATTTACTCTTGCAAAGCAAGATTCTCTGGCTCAGACAGTGGAAAAACAACCCCTCGAGGAGGTGTAGTGTCAGGCAAGAGGTCAATGGGACAATCATAACTGCGATGAGGAGGTAAAGCATCAGCAATCCCTTTAGAAAACACATTCTGAAAGTCCTTATAACAAAGTGGAATCTGTTCCATTCCCACTTGTCAGGCAGCAAATCAAACAGGGTGCTGGATGCAGTTTTTTACACACTGATTGGACCAAGCCAGAATATTTCCTGTACACCGGTGTGTGTGTTCCTGGACAGATAAACGGGTGGAGCCTAACTGCATAGGTTCTTCCTCAGATCTGGCACTGGAGGTGGAATAATCAGGTGGCAAAGGAGGTTTATAATTTACCCCAGCCGTAGCCAGTTCTCGCATCCTCTCCCGCTGGCGGCAGTCAATTATAATAGCTAGACACATAGCCTCCTCCATTGAGGCTGGTTAGGAAAAGTTGACCAGAGTGTCCTTAATTGCACTTGAAAGGCCTATTCTAAACTGGTTGCGGAGAACTGCATCATTCCAGACATATTCCGGGGCCCACCTGTGAAACTCAATATATTTCAGCAGTGGTAGTTCCTTGCTGTAAGTTACGCAGGGTTGATTCTGCAGTAGCAGCACGATCTGGATCATCATATAGCAACCAGAGGGCTTCAAAGAAAGCATCTACTGTTAGCAGGGCTGAATGGTTTGGTTCCTTGTAGTAGGGAGATAATGATCTGAACCCCCTGAGATGATGAAGTTTTTGTAGTGGTGGTATTAGAAGGAGATTGCTCCTTGGTGAGCTCTGAGGCCATTTCCTGGACTTAATACAAAGCAAAGTTCCTGTGCAAACAACTGAGCCTGCTCAGGATCCATGATAGTCTTGCCTTTTTATGTATGGCTCCTGATAATGTCAGCTAGGAGAAGATAACAGGTAACAGTTAAGGTGTACTGATTATGCAAAGAGTTGAAGGAACAAGAGCACATACCATGAGTAGGTCTAAGCAGAGCAGGTCAGCTGGGACTTGTAGTTCACTGTTGCAGATGACGGTAGATGTTGGCTGGACCTTGTAGTTCACCGCTGCAGATGAAGATAGGTGTTGCCTGGACCTTATAGTTCACCGCTGCAGACTAAAGTAGAGATTGGCTGGGTAGAGAAGTAGTAATGCTGAGTCTGGTACTACAGCAGAATCAGGCAATGCATAGGCTAGGCAAGTTGGGTCATACACAGGTAGATCAGAGTCCAAACGGTACCGAATCAGAAGCGAGCAAGCAGAGTCAAAACTAGTCGGGTCATACACAAAATATACATAGCAGATATACGCTGGGTCAAGTAGTAGCACACAAAGGTAGCAACTTTATCACAAGCACTGATTGTGTGCTGATATAGGTGATTTAAAGGTGGGCTGGCCAATCACGGTTGTTTCCCAGGTTCCCAGGCAAAGACAGTGTCAGTTGAGTTTTTCTGGGTCTTAAAGGGGCCCTAGTATTGACACCTGCCCTCTTTGATCTACTCTACTCAGCCATGTTGAGTAATTTAAACAGAACACTAGCTACCAAGACCTTGCCACAATTTCATAGAAAGTGAAAGAGAATGTGAACCAGCATTTTGCTTAATTAGTTCTTAGATCCAAATAACTGATGAAATGTTCTTGCCACTTGCAGCAGCTGCTTGTTTTGTCAACCCTACTGTCTATGGAAACCCTTGTTGATGTGGCTGATTATAATATTCAGGAATTGCTTAACAAGGCAGAGGAGTATGCTTGTGCTGTAAGAAAATCCACATAGCCCACATACAAGATGAGGATTTGTCTGACTCTGAAGATGATGTGTAAGAGGAGAATATTGAAAAATCACAGGAAGTGGAAGAAGCACCATCCACATCAAAGCAGCCAGTCTTTTGGTTTCTTCCAAAATGCTGCAGAAGACCCAGGCAGAGCACCTCCCTAAACAGCATAGGGCAGCAGATCAGTTTGACTCAGGGAAGTGCAGTCAGGGGAGGCAGGTGAGGCAGAGCCATGAGCCATGAACATAAAAAAAAAAGCCATGAGCCATGAACATAAAAAAACAAATGATCAAGCTTTAAGGGTCGTAGCTATTTGGGGGGTAGGAAGCTGAAGTCCTACCCCACCACTGGTCACAATTTGGGGCTCCTATGACCTATGGTTCCACAGATACAGGGCTCCTTGCGCAAACTGTCAGAAGCTACATACAGAGCGGCCAGTTTAAATACAAGCTGGCACACTCTGTTTGCAGCATGCCAAGAGGATGAGCTCGCAGTGCCTCTCCTCACTTCTTGTCAGAGGCACTGAGCTCAATGGACAGCTTGGAGTCTTGGACCAATGGTAAAGTACCATTGGCCCAAGCTATCCAATAAAAATTCTGCAGCGGAGGCTGGCCTCTCACTGCAGTGTCATATAAGGAGGCATGTGTCTAAAAGATATGTAGCGGTGACACTTTTACAAGGTGTCCGCTATATGTGAAAATTTCCTCAGAACAGTAGTGGGGTTCTGAGGGTTAATTGTGCAGGTTAACTTTGGCAACAGTTTGGCTGGGCTGTACTAGGGTTCTGCCTGGTCATGGGTACAGTGAAGTACACATGACAGGCCCAGAACCAGGCCTGGTTGGACGTTTTGAGTATCAGTCTTCCCCGGAGCCAATCAGTGGGTGCGTCTGGCCTCGCTGTGTAGTCTGGGGAAGGGGTACTTAAGGTGCTGAAGTCACGTGTTCGGGGTTCGGCCGTAGCTGCCTGTTCCTGAATTTGGACCGGGGTAGCCCTGCGAGGGGTTCCGGGCCCAGGAGCGTTTGCCGTCCCGCAACATGGTCAGTTAGACTAGCCCCACAGACCCGCATGGTCTGGGGCAAGAATCCATCTGTTTCCGAGTCTCAGAACCGGCTGGTCCGAGGCTCAGTAACTGAGAGGGGATTCAAGGCGTCCGGGTGTGCTCTCAATCTTGGAGGGGCACCACAGCTCGTGTAAGCGACCGGGGGAGGAGTCTTCGGAGGAGGGCCAACAAGCTGGCATCTCAAGAAGAGCATGGTTGCTGGGTTGTTATGGAGACTAACAAATCCACAGTTTCGCAGTACTGCCAAGGAGACAGAGAAAGTTCCAGGTACTGAGACAAGGTTCCTATTCACTTTCGGTTGAAAGTTTATTCTGTGTCAGAGACTTTACAATTTTCCGGATCAAAGTGTTGACTGCCATAATCTCTGGCTAGAGATTTGTTCAGCTTTGAAGTGCCCAGCTGAGAGTGGCTACTCTCTGGGTTTTTGTTAGAGACATTTCAATTGTCAGCAGTTTAAGGTGCCTGAGTTTCTTCACCCTTGCCCTCTGTTCCCATTCAAGAATATGTTTGCTGGATGTTACCCCTGCAAATAAAAACCTTCTAAAAGGACTTTTATGGTGTCAGCATCCGAAGTTGTTGGGTACTAACCCCAGGAACCCCTGGACACGGATTAACAAGCCAAGCGGAGGTAACTAGTAAGCCCAAAAGTCAAGGCCGCCCCATCGAGGGTTATGGCCACTACAGATACATGCTCCTTTCCAGCCCAGCCCTCTTAACTACAAGGAATAAGATTTAACCACAATCTCATGTTTTTCTCACACAGCTAAGAGGGAGAATGAGAATCTGTTGCTGTTGAAAAGGTACTATTTTAATCAAGCTAAATCATATATTTATATGCTATATGTTATAACATAAAAATGTATTATTTATCTATTTACTGTGAAATTACTGGTTGGAAGTTATAACTTCAATAATTTGTCCGTTTGCCACCTGCTTCAGTACAGTATTTGAAAATATAGTAAATTACCTTAAAAACAATATATAATAATTATTTGTATATTACTTACTTATGGCAATTAACCCCTTGCCACCCAATTCTGATACTTCTGTATTACATGTAAAGATCATAATTCTTTTGCTAGAAAATTACTCATAACCCCCAAACATTATATATATATATATATATATATATATATATATATATATATATACTGTATTTAGCAGACACCCTGGAGAATATAATGGTGGTCGTTGCAACTTTTTATGTCACACTGTATTTGTGCAGTTAGTCTGATTTTTTTGTATAATGTGAAAGATGATGTTACGCCAAGTAAATAGATACCTAACATGTCACGCTTTAAAATTGCGCACACTTGTGGAATGGCGCCAAACATCAGTACTTAAAAAATCTCCAATGTCAACGCTGTAAATTTTTTTATAGGTTATATATTTAGAGTTTCAGAGGAAGTCTGGTGCTAGAATTATTGCTCTCGCTTTAACGATCGCGGCGTAAGTAACCTATGTGTTACCTGACTCTGATACTAGCCAGTGCCTCACCAGCCATTGACCTCACCGCATCTTCCTGGTTTGACTGGTAATCCGGTGCACACAATCCATTTTGCTATGGCCTCCTCCCTGGCCTCAGTGGCCTGCTGTTCCTTAGGCCCCTTTCACACTGGGGCGTTTTTCAGGTGGTACAGCGCTATAAATAGCGCCTGTATACCGCCTGAAAAAATCCGGCCCCATTCACTCCAGTGTGAAAGCCGGCAGGCTTTTACACTGGAGCGGTGCGCTAGCAGCATCTTTGGAGCGGTATTCACCGCTCCTATACCGCTCATTCACATTGATTTGAATGGGACACCGCGGTAAAACCGCGGCAATACCGCCGCAAAGCGCTGCTACGGCGGCGCTCTGCGGGGGTCTTTAACCCTTTTTCGGCCGCTCGCGGGGGGGTAAAACCGCACCTCGAGCGGCCGAATACCGCGGCTAAAACGACGGTAAAGCAGCGCTAAATATAGCGCTGCTTTACCGTCACCGCGGCTCCCCGCCCCAGTGTGAAAGGGGCCTTAGAGTCAAGTTTGTATTTTAAAGCACTTAAAAGACCAGTGCAAATAGTTTGCTATGGTGGCGCACTGGCTTGACTTGGCCCCTCATTGGAGGTTTTCTGTATCTGTGGGGTTGAATTAGGAGGAAACAAAGTTATTCTGATCTTACTGTCTCTCTTACCCCACACAGTCAGCTCCAAGATGTCTCTCTATAATATACTACATGTATGGCCCTTCCTAGCACCGGCCTTAGGCCTTTAGACACCCTGTGCAGTGCTAAAATTATTGACAGTGCCCCTCCCAGTGACCACATCCTTCTACATATATTTTGGTGAGATACTTTAATTCGGGGAAAGCAGCAGCTGATAGATATGAAATCACTCCCATTAAGATTCAGTGACTAAGTGCACAACATGGACAGACAAACAAACAGCTATCACTTTAGAATAACAAAAGGTATGAAATCTGACTGCAACAAAGTTTGTTAAAACAATACCTGCAATGTACATAGATAAGACTGTTCTCAACAAAAAAGTGGCGCTAAAGCGGGATTCCACCCTAAAGTGGAACTTCCGCTTTTCGGAACCCTCCCCCCCTCCGGTGTCACGTTTGGCACCTTTCAGGGGGGAGGGGGGTGCAGATACCTGTCTAAGACAGGTATCTGCACCCACTTCCGGGCATAAACTCCCACGGGAGTTTACGCCACTTCCTGTCCTGGCGTGCTGTCTGCCGGGACACACACATGTCCCGGCAGACAGCGCTGATGATTCCCATTGCGCTGCGCGACTCGCGCATGCGCAGTAGGGAACCGGGAAGTGAAGCCACTTCCTGATTCCCTCACTGAGAATGGCGCCGGCAGCAGCAGAGAGCCGATCTATTGATCGGCCTCTGCTGCCCACATCGCTGGAACCTGTGACAGGTAAGTGTCCATTTATTAAAAGTCAGCAGCTGCAGTATTTTTAGCTGCTGGCTTTTAATTTTTTTTTTTTCAGGTACCGTCCCGCTTTAAGTGCTGTGCTTACCTTTGTATAAATTTAGTTGTCCGCAAATAAAGCTTCAAGTTTGTTGTATTTTTACCAGCGAGTGTTGCTCCACCTGGTTTGCAAAGGGTCTTATTGTCCTTAAAGCGGAGTTCCACCCTAAAGCTATCAGATTCCTCCCCCCCTCTGGTGCCACAATTGGCACCTTTCAGGGGGGAGGGGGGTGCAGATACCTGTATACAGGTATCTGCACCCACTTCCGTGACGAATTATCCGGGGCTGCCCCACCCCTATCCGGAGATGCCCCGTTGTGTCTTGGGAAACACAGTTCCCAGGACACAGCGGGGACCAATAGAGGCGCGCAGCGCGACTCGCGCATGCGCAGTAGGGAACCGGGCAGTGAAGACGTTGCGTCTTCACTTCCTGATTCCCTGACAGAGGAATCAAATGTAAAATGCATTCATAGATCGTCTCTTCTCTTTCTACCAGTCACAGACGCTGACATTTCCTGTATAGTTTGTGCAGCAGTGGGAATGGGAAAATAGTCCGACTTGCCTCAGTAAGGTCTGGACGTGTACGGTGAGGAGGAGGCCTGCAATGCACAGTGCTCTGGACGGTCTGAGGACAGTGAGGAGGCCTGTAATGCTGCACAGTTCTCTAAATGGTGGCTGTAATGCTACACAGTGTTTTGGATAGTGGCTGTAATGCTGCACAGTGCTCTGAACGGTGGCTGTAATGCTACACAGTGCACTGGATGGTGGTCTGAGGAGACTTGTAATGCTGCACAGGGCTCTGGGTGATGGTCTGAGGAGGCCTGTGTAATGCTGCAGAGTGCTCTGGACAGTGGTCTGAGGAAGCCTGTAATGCTGCACAGTGCTCTGGACGGTGGCTGTACTGCTACACAGTTCTCTGGACGATGGTCTGACTCTGAGGAGGCCTGTAATGCCGCACAGTGCTCTGGACAGTGGTTATAATGCAACAAAGTGCTCTGGATGGTGGTCTGATTCTGAGGTGGCCTGTAATTAGGGTTGCCAACTGTCCGGGATTCACCCGGACAGTTCGGGTTTTGAATCATGTGTTCGGGTTTCAGACCACCTGAAACCCGGACACATTATTCAGACCAGACTCTGGCTTCCTAGCAGGGTTGCTGTCTGTAGTTCTCTAAGCCAAGTGTGTAACCTGTTCTCAGTGTTCCCCCTGAAATCAGAGTTCCCATCCCTTAGGCCAGAGTCCCCGGAGTTCTCCCTTACATCAGTCTACAGTGTAAGGAAACTCTGCAAGTTCAGATGTAAAGGGGGAACTCTGCGGATTCAGGTTTAAAAGGGGGACTCTGTGGTCTCTGATGTAAGAGGGGATTCTTGTGATTAACTTCATATGATTATAAATGTTATTTAATCACAAAATATATGTACTGCATAGTATATGCTGTAAAAAATGTAAAAATAAAATTGCTGTGCGCCGCTAAAGTGTACGGGTTTGACTTGAAGAAAAGGTGGCAACCCTACCTGTAATGCTGCACAGTGCTCTGAACAGTGGCTGTAATGCTACATAGTGCTCTGGACGGTGGTCTGAGGAGGCCTGTAATGCTGCAGAGTGCTCTGGAAGGTGGGCTGAGGAGGCCTGTAATGCTGAACACTGCTCTGGACTGTGGCTGTAATGCTACACAGTGCTCTGGATGGTGGTCTGAGGATGCCTGTAATGCTTCACAGTGATTTGGACAGTGGTCTTAGAGGCCTGATACTGCACACTGCTCTGGATGCCGTTGGTCAGAGTAAGCCTGTAATGCACACACAGTGCTCTCGACGGACGGTGGCCTTTAATGCACAGTGCTCTGGATGCTGGTGGTCAGAGGAGGCCTGTAATGCTGCATAGTGCTGGATAGTGGTCTCAGGTCTGAGGGATGGCCTGTAATGCAGTGCTCTGGATGCCAGTGGTCAGAGGAGACCTGTAATGCTGCACAGTACTGGATTGTGGTCTAAGGTCTGAGGGATGGCCGATCTGAGGGATGGCCTGTAATGCACAGTGCTCTGTCTGCCGGCGGTCAGAGGAGGCCTTTAATACCGCACAGTGCTGGATGGTGGTCTCAGGTCTGAGGGATGGCCTGTAATGCACAGTGCTCTGAATGCCGGTGGTCAGAGGAGGCCTGTAATGCTGCACACTACTGGATGGTGGTCTCAGGTCTGAGGGATGGCCTGTAATGCACAGTGCTCTGAATGCCGGTGGTCAGAGGAGTCCTGTAATGCTGCACACTACTGGATGGTAGTCTCAGGTCTGAGGGATGGCCTGTAATACATAGTGCTCCCAATGTCGGTGGTCCCTGGTCAGAGGAGGCCTGTAGTGCTACACAGTTCAGTGCTGGATGGTGGTCTCATGGATGGCCTGTAATGCACAGTGCCCTGGATGCCAGTCATCACTGGTTAGAGGGGGCCTTTAATGCTACACAGTGCTGGATGGTGGTCTCAGGTCTGAGGGATGGTCTGTAATGCACAGTGCCCTGGATGCCAGTGGTCAGAGGAGGCCTGTAATGCACACATATGTTCATCACTGTAAAAATGCTACACCAGTTTACATACATTGTTCACATTCTGAGCTGCATGTAATTTACTGTAAAAAATATAGATACAGTAAAACCTTGGATAACGAGCATAATATGTTCCGGAAACATGTTTGTAATCCGAAGCACTTGTATATCAAAGCGGATTTCCCCATAAACAATAATGGAATCTCAGATGATTAATTCCACAACCATTTACTCATAGGTCTTTCAGTTTATAGTCCATTTAAAAAGATTATAGCATGAGTAATTGTAACCCCAAGACTGTATTGACTACTACTAGTTATGTTGTGTTGTATTTACTTTCTTTTTATTATTTTGTTCTTTTCAATGCATTTATAACAAAAATTATCACAAAAAAAAATCTCAATGTTACAACCAATTGGTGCCTTATCTGTAGCTATTTTGTGCATCTATCATGTCGGCTGGCGTAATGTTTGTAACCTTTTTCTTACGCTTTTCCAATAAAAAAATTTATTGAAAATAAAAAGATTATAGCAATGTGACAGGGTTGTGTAATCATATGCTGATCACTGATGCTGCCCAGCTCTGTTCTTTTGCCATTTACAGATCACTCACCTGCAGACCCTGTGTTTACATGTAAATAACCTGCATTAATATGTAAATAGCCGCAGACCAACAGCATTGATATGTAAATAGAGGCAACATTCATATGTATATTGTTCCCCCTGAGGTCAAATCCACCATCACTATTGCTGAATGCTGCCCACTGGGGAGGTAAAGGACCATGCTTGAAAGTCGTGCCTATGATTGTTGTCATTAAGCCTAACATCAGCCTGTTCTGCAAAGGTAAGCAAATTGCCCCTTACATTGGTGGTCAGTGTAAATCCCTCCTTATATTGGTGGTCACTGTGAATGTCCCTAAAACATTGGTGGTCAGTGTAAATCCCCATTACATTGATGGTCAGTGTAGAAACTCCTCTTTATATTGGTAATTGGTAAAAAATTCAAACTTGCATTTGTGGTCACTATGTAAAAGCCCCCGTTAAATTGGTGGTGAGTGTAAATCCCCACTTACATTGGTGGCCAGTGTAGAAATTTCCCTCTATTCGTTGTTAATGTAAAATCCCCCATTTGTTGTCAGTGTAAATTCTTCATTACATTGGTGGTCAGTGTACATTTCCCTTAACATTGGTAGTAAGTGCAGAATAGCCCTTACACTGGTGGTCAGTGTAAATCTCCCTTTATATTGGTGGTCAGTGTAAATCCCCCCTCACATTGGTGGTCGGTGCAGAAATGTCACCTTACATTGGTGGTCAGTACAAATGTCCTTGACAATGGTTGTCAGTGTAAATTCCCCCCTTACATGGGGGTCATTGTATATCCCCCTTACACTGGTGGTTGGTGTAAATGCTCATATTACATTGGTACCAGTGTAGAAATCCCTCTTTATATTGGTGGGTATGTAAAATCCCCCGTTACATGGTGGTCAGTGTAAATCCCCCCTCACATTGGTGGTCATTGCAAATTCTGCATTACATTGGTGGTCAGTGTAGAATCCCCCATATATTTGCCAAAGATTTACAGATTTGCTCTACATGATTCAGAATTTGTCACAGTGTACTGCCTCCTAGGGATGAGCCGAACACCCCCGGGTTCGGTTGGAACCAGAAACTTCGAACGGACCGAAAGTTTGCGCGAATATTCAAACCCTATACGTTATAATGGACGCGAACGTTCGAAATCAAAAGTGCTAATTACAACGGCCAATATGCATGTTAATGTCATAAAACAGGTTTGGGGATCCGGGTCCTGCCCCAGGGGACATATATCAATGCAAAAAGAACTTTTAAAAACTAACGTTTTTTCGGGAGCAGTCATTTTAATGATGCATAAAGTGAAAAAAAAAAAGTGAAATTTTCCTTTAAATATGGTACCTGGGGGGTGTCTAAAGTATGCCTGTGAAGTGGCATGTGTTTCCCGTGTTTAGAACTGTCCTTGCACAAAATGACATTTGTAAAGGAAAAAAAGAAGCCATTTAAAACCACTTGCGGCTTTAATGTCATGTCTTGTCCTGGCCGCCATATGGCTGAAAATCCTTGAGAAAAATGGCATGGCTACCCCATCACCCCCACCCCCCCCACCCCAGCCCCTTTGGGTCTTGTATGGATATTAAGGGGACCCCGCACCAAAATAAAACCCTATACCTACAACCCTATATACTCTGAACAGCAGTATATAGGTGGTGCAAACAAGACATGGACTGTAGGTTTGTTCTTAAGTAGAATCTGAACAGGTACATTATGAAGTGTAGCTCCATCCCAAAAAAATCTATTTTTAAGCTTTTTGGAGAACATAGGGAGGGGTTATCACCCCTGTAACATTTGCTGTCTTTGCACATCTGTTCAGAACATGCCACCTCACTTTCCGTCCCAATGACAAATGTTTTTGGAAAAGTGGGGTTTTAATTGAAACAAGGATTGGTGATAAAGTATCAGTAGAGAGGAGATACCTTTTTCCCAAATTAAATCTAACAGGATAGAATTTCCCTTCCTAGGGGTAGATTTCCTCTCACTTCCTGTTTTCTCTTTCCGTTTGCAAGTAGGAGTCGTTTGTAAGTTGGATGTTTGAAAGTAGGGGCCTGGCGTATATACTCTGCAGAAATTTGCCCTATTAGATGTTGGTGTAGCCACAAGACTGGTGGGCACAGGAATGGGCCCTGCTGTGAGTTAATAGATCAAGATTTGTACTTGCATGCACCTGTTGAACCGGGCAGAAAAATTGGGCCTTTGGTGGTGGTGGTGGTGGTGGTGGTGGTGGACGGTGTTGCCACAAGACTGTAAGCTCTCACAGTTACTCTTGGTGGGCGCAGGAATGGGCCCTGCTGTGAGTTATTAGATCAAGATTTGTAATTGCATGCACCTGTTGAACAGGGCAGAAAAATTGGGCCTTTGGTGGTGGTGGTGTTGGTGGTGGACGGTGTTGCCACAAGACTGTAAGCCCTCACAGTTACTCTTGGTGGGCGCAGGAATGGGCCCTGCTGTGAGTTATTAGATCAAGATTTGTAATTGCAAGCACCTGTTGAACAGGGCAGAAAAATTGGGCCTTTGGCGGTGGTGGTGGACGGTGTTGCCACAAGACTGTAGGCCCTCATAGTTACTCTTGGTGGGCGCAGGAATGGGCCCTGCTGTGAACTATTAGATCAAGATTTGTAATTACACGCCCCTGTTAAACAGGGGCTGAAAAATTGTGCCTTAGACATTGGTGCTGGTGCCACAACACTGCAACCCCTCACAGATACTGTACTCTTAGCACAGCAATGAGACCTGTTGCAAAGCATTGCCTAAAAATTGTAATTACACGCCCCAACAGGGGCTGAAAAATTGTGCCTTAGGCACTGGTGCCACAACACTGCAACCCCTCACAGATACTGTACTTGGAGCACAGCAGTCACACGTGTTGCGAAGCATTTTTTAAAAAAATTGTAAGTACACGCCCCTGTTATACAGGGGCTGAAAAATTGTGCCTTAGGCACAATGTGGTGGCATGGATCATTGAGGAGGAGGAAGAGGATAGTCAGTGAACATAACAGGACAGTCACTCAGCATCAGCATAGGCAGTCTTGAAGGGATGTGACATTATAAATTATTCGTTATATCCGCTTCAGGTGCCTGGTAGCTGGTGGTGATCCAAGACTGATTCATTTTGATGAAGGTCAGTCGATCAACCGAGTCGGTGGACAGGCGCACCCTATGATCGGTGACAAATCCTCCAGCAGCACTGAATGTGCGTTCGGAAAGAACGCTGGAGGCAGGACAGGCCAGTAGCTCAATTGCATACTGTGCAAGCTCTGGCCAGTGATCCATCCTCAGGACCCAGTAAGCCAGAGGATTTTCGGTGGGAAAGGTGTCCAAGTCTGACCTTGCCCCAAGGTATTCCTGCACCATGTATATCAGACGCTGGCGATGGTTGCTGGAACCGATCATACCTTGGGGCTGCGGACTAAAAAATTGTCTGAACGCATCGGTCAGACGTCCACCTTCCCCACCGCTCCTTCTGCTACTGACCGAAGCCTCAGCAACTCGTCGCCCAGGACCAGGAGTTTGTAACCTCACAGTTTCTGGGAACGCGTTGCACAGACCTTTCTGCAAGGCCTCCCTGAGATGTCTCATCCTCTGCTCCCTCTGCGACGGCAAGATAAGGTCCGCAACCTTACCCTTGTACCGTGGATCAAGGAGAGTTGCCAGCCAGTAATGGTCCCTCTCCTTGATCCGAAGAACACGAGGATCCTTCCGCAGGCTTTGCAGGATCAGGGAGGCCATGCAGCGTAGGTTAGCTGAGGCATTCGGTCCGGAGTCTTCTGGGTCACTGAGGATGACATGATCGCCAGCCACCTCCTCCCAGCCACGTACAAGTCCACTGGTTTGTTGGGACTGTACATCATCCCTAAAAGACTGCTGCTGCTGATGCTGAGTGCCAGGCTCCACCTCCATGCTCACACAATCCTCCTCCTCCTCCTCCTCCTCCTCATCCTCATCCTCTTCCTGTGTGATGGGTGGGACAGAAGGAACACTGTCCGGATAAAGGGGGCCTTGAGAGGCAAGGAAGTCCTCCTCTTCCTGCCTCTGTTCTGCCTCAAGTGCCCTGTCCATTATCCCACGCAGCGTATGCTCCAACAGATGGACAAGAGGTACAGTGTCACTGATGCATGCACTGTCACTGCTCACCATCCTCGTGGCCTCCTCAAATGGTGAGAGGACAGTGCATGCATCCCTGATCATGCTCCACTGACGTGGGGGAAAAAAACCAAGCTCCCCTGACCCTGTCCTGGTGCCGTAGTCGCAAAGGTACTCATTGATGGCCCTCTGCTGCGTGTGCAGTTGCTGCAGCATGGCCAACGTTGAGTTCCACCTGGTGGGCATGTCACATATTAGGCGGTTCTTGGGCAGGTTCAGCTCCTTTTGCAGCTCAGTCAGCCGAGCACTGGCATTATAAGATCGGCAGAAATGCACACAGACTTTCCTGGCCTGCCTCAGGACATCTTGTAAGCCTGGGAACCTGCCCAAGAACCGCTGCACCACCAGGTTGAGGACGTGAGCCATACAGGGCACATGGGTGAGCTGCCCCTGTCGCAGGGCGGAGAGGAGGTTGGTGCCATTGTCAGAAACGACCATTCCTGGCTTAAGCTGACGTGGCGTCAACCACCTCTCGGCCTGCCCCTGCAGAGCTGCCAGAACCTCTGGCCCAGTGTGGCTCCTGTCCCCCAAACACACCAGTGCAAGCACGGCATGGCATCTTTTTGCCTGCGTACTTGCGTAGCCCCTTGTACGCCTACGGAGCACCGCTGGTTCCGAGGACAGAGCACTGGAGGAAGAAGAAGAGGAGGGGGTGGAGGAGAGAGGTGTGTCACAACCAGTAGCAGTAGTAGCGTTTTGGAGGCGTGGTGGCGGAACAACCTCCAACACTACTGCACCTTGTCCTGCATCCCTCCCAGCTGCCAATAGAGTGACCCAATGGGCCGTGAAAGAAAGGTAACGTCCCTGTCCATGCCTGCTGGACCATGAGTCAGCGGTAATATGCACCTTACCGCTGACCGCCCTGTCCAGCGAGGCATGGACATTGCCTTCCACATGCCGGTAGAGAGACGGAATCGCGTTTGGGAACCTGCCACTGAGGAACCGCACATTGAACAAACTCACGGAAGGGGGCCGAGTCTACCAACTGAAAAGGCAGCAGTTGAAGTGCTAGCAATTTAGCCAAGCTAGCATTCAACCGCTGGGCATGTGGATGGCTGGGAGTGTACTTCTTTTGACGGTCCAGCAGCTGGGGCAGGGAAATTTGCCTGCTACAATCGGACGTCGGTGTACTGCAAGTACTTGGTTGTGACACACCTAATTCTACACCTTCAGTCCTCTCACAGCAGCTTTCAGAGAGGACTGAAGATGTAGTGGGGATGGAGATCCCAGCTGATGAGGAGCAAGGAGAGGTCCGCTTAGTTCTTTGGTGTGGGTCTTTTATGTGTGCCTGCCAACGAGCTGCATGGCAGGTCGACATATGTCTGGTCATGCTTGTGGTGCCCAAGCGGCTGATGTTTTGGCCACGCGAGATACGCTTGAGACAAATATTGCAAATAGCAGTGGTGCGATCTGATGCACTCGTCTCAAAAAAGGCCCACACCAAAGAACTTTTCTGATAACGTGCAGAGGCAGCGCCCTGCACAGGCGGAGCTCTGCGGTGTTGTACAGTTGCTGTGCTGGCCTCTAGCTGGCCTCCAGGGGGCATCCTGCCTCGTTGGACATGTGACGCCGCATCCTCCTCCTCCTCGTCCTCCTCCTCATCCTCTCTCCCTCCAGGCACCCACGTGGCGTCAGTGACCTCATCATCCCCTCCCTCTTCACCACTAGAGCAAACCTGGCAGTAAGCTGCAGCTGGTGGAACAGTACTGCCAGATTGCTGTCCTTCAGCATCCCCTCTCTCTGCGCGCACACTACTGACTTCCTCAAGCTGGGTATCATCATCCGAGCCTTCGAATCGTTGGGCATCCTCCTGGAGCATGTACCCAACACTGTGCTCAAAGAGTTTGGGGGACTCCTCAGGAGGACATGGTGGGTCTAGGGAAGGGGTGGCTGATGATGCCATTGAGTACGCGTTGGCAGGTGCTCTGCCAGTACCCTGAGCCTGGGTGAGAGAGGATGAGGAGGATGAGGAGGGCTTGGTCATCCATTCTACCAAGCCTTCAGCATGATGCGGCTCCACATGTCCAGCTGCCGAAAACAAAGACGCGCGTGTCCCATGGTCACGTGCTGATGACGATGCACGACCACGTCCACGGCCACGGCCACGTCCACTAGAAACAGAGCCTGCCTGCCCTGTGTTCTTGGCTCTGCACGCTCTGCCTCCCCTTGGCGGTCTTCCAGCCATTGTAGTCGGTAGTCCTGTGGGTGTGTCATGAAGATCCTGCCAGAAACTTAAACCCGGGCCGTCCCGGCCCTCAGATTCCACTGCGCATGCGCATGCGTGCCCGGGCGCGGGCACGTGCACAACCGCGCACAGGGAGACGGGCGCGCGCTCTAGTTAGCACCAGCCGGCCTATTTAAGCCTGACCTGTGCAGACGGTCTTTGCTGTCTGCTCTACAGCGTTGTGGTGTAGTAAATCTGATCCTGTTATATCTGTTCCTTTGACCCGGCTTGCCATAGACCATCCAGCTTTCTACCTGTACCCGACCCCGGCTTCCTATGACCATCCTCCTGCCTGACCCACTGTACCTTGCTTCCAGTTCTGATCCATTACCTGACTTCCTTGATGAACTCTGGTTCCCTGCAAGGTCTCTGTCCAGTCTGCAGTCTGATTCCTGTAACGAACCTGACCACCTGTCTGTCTCCAGCCCATTCAGTGGTTCTGTTTCCTGCTTCCAGTTCCTGTCAGCGCTGCTATCCAAGTTTACCTGTGAACCTGCTTGCCAAGCCATTGTCCAGTTCCTGTCAGCTCTGCTATCCAGTTTACCTGTGAGCCTGCTTGCCAAAGATCCTGTCAGCTCTGCTATCCAAGTTTACCTGCTTGTCAAGCCGTTGTCCAGTTCCTGTCAGCTCTGCTATCCAGTTTACCTGTGAGCCTGCTTGCCAAAGATCCTGTCAGCTCTGCTATCCAAGTTTACCTGTGTACCTGCTTGCCAAGCCGTTGTCCAGTTCCTGTCAGCTCTGCTATCCAGTTTACCTGTGAGCCTGCTTGCCAAAGATCCTGTCAGCTCTGCTATCCAGTTTACCTGTGAGCCTGCTTGCCAAAGATCCTGTCAGCTCTGCTATCCAAGTTTACCTGTGTACCTGCTTGCCAAGCCGTTGTCCAGTTCCTGTCAGCTCTGCTATCCAGTTTACCTGTGAGCCTGCTTGCCAAAGATCCTGTCAGCTCTGCTATCCAGTTTATCTGTGAGCCTGCTTGCCAAAGATCCTGCCAGCTCTGCTATCCAGTTTACCTGTGAGCCTGCTTGCCAAGCCGTTGTCCAGTTCCTGTCAGCTCTGCTATCCAGTTTACCTGTGAGCCTGCTTGCCAAAGATCCTGTCAGCTCTGCTATCCAGTTTATCTGTGAGCCTGCTTGCCAAAGATCCTGCCAGCTCTGCTATCCAGTTTACCTGTGAGCCTGCTTGCCAAAGATCCTGCCAGCTCTGCTATCCAGTTTACCTGTGAGCCTGCTTGCCAAAGATCCTGCCAGCTCTGCTATCCAGTTTACCTGTGAGCCTGCTTGCCAAAGATCCTACCAGCTCTGCTATCCGGTTTACCTGTGAGTCTGCTTGCCAAAGATCCTGCCAGCTCTGCTATCCAGTTTTACCTGTGAGCCTGCTTGCCAAAGATCCTGCCAGCTCTGCTATCCAGTTTACCTGTGAGCCTGCTTGCCAAAGATCCTGCCAGCTCTGCTATCCAGTTTACCTGTGAGCCTGCTTGCTAAAGATCCTGCCAGCTCTGCTAACCTGTTTCCTGCTCATCAGTCTGTATCCAGTCTCCCCTGCTATCCAGGCTTCCACCGTATCCGCCAGCTGACTTGACCACTCTACCGGTCTGTTGATCCTGCCAGGCACCCGTGCTCCTCCTCACTCCTGGCTCTCCTGTCCCCACACCAGGGAACCAGGAGTGGGAGACGCAAGGGAGGCCTCTCCCTGCAATCTCAGGCTCGCACCACCAGGTACGTGACAGTAGCAGACAGCCATGTCTGAGCCCGAGCAGGGAGCCCCCGCCATGGAGGGGTTATGCCAACACCTGGCAGGTCTGACCGAGGCGGTGAAGAACCTCCAGCAAGGGTACACCCGGCTGGAGGAGCGGGTACTGGCCTTGTCTGGTCCCTACAGTACCCAAGGAACTCCTCACCCGGCAATACCCCCAACGGGGCCTGCACCTGCCCAGACCATAGTGATGCTACCACCTGAGCCCAAGGTTCCTACTCCAGAGAAATTTTCAGGTGCCCGTGGTAGCTTCAGAACTTTCCGCAATTCCTGCGAACTCCATTTTGCTCTACAACCTAGGACCTTCTCTCTAGAGACCACCAAGGTGGGCTTTGTGGTAGCCCTCCTGACTGGGGATCCCCAAATCTGGGCCCACCGTCTCGTGGAACAGAAGGATGCAGCATTGACCAGTCTCTCTACCTTTTTTGACGCCATGGCGCAGTTATATGAGGACCCCCAACTCTCAACCACTGCGGAAGCCGCCCTACATTCTCTCCAACAGGGTCGAAGACCAGCAGAGGACTATGTGGCTGAGTTCAGGCGTTGGGGTGCCGACACGGACTGGAACGATGCTGCTCTCCGTCACCAATTCCGCATGGGCCTCTCTGACGCGCTCAAGGATGAGCTCGCCAGAGTAGGGGTGCCTCAGACCCTGAACTCCCTCATAGACTTAAGTATCCAAATTGACCGGCGCCTACGGGAGCGTAGGGCCGAACGAACCTTGGGGTCCCCAAGACCTACCTGGATGCTTCCCAGAGCCCCAAGCCATTTCCGTACTGCTCCCTCTGTCAAACCTGTTCATGCTTCCTTGGCATCAGAACCCATGCAACTAGGACTCCTGCGGCCCTCTCTCACTCCAGCAGAACGCCAGAGACGCCGTAGCAATAATCTGTGCCTGTATTTCGGAGAGCCTGGTCACTATGTCCGGAATTGCCCAGCTAAACTCCGTAAGTTTCCCACTATTCTCTCCAGTTATGTGGATCCTGTGACCGGGGTTTCGGCTCATCTTGCCCTTTCTGTTTCCTTCCAGCTCCCAGGAAGGACCCTGCGGACCACCGCTATCATTGACTCTGGGGCCTGTAGTTGTTTCATGGACTCTGTTTTTGCTGCCCGGCATCGGATCCCTCTCCGTCCAAGGGAACAGGGCCTGTCTGTCCATCTGGCGGATGGGTCTACCATCAAATCTGGCCCAGTGACTCAGGAGACTGCCCCATTGCACACAGTGATCTCAGAGTCACATCAAGAACTGTTACGTCTGGACATAATCTCTTCTCCCTTGTTCCCAGTCATTCTAGGGATTCCCTGGCTGCAAGCACACAACCCGGTCATCAACTGGTCCACAGGAGAAGTGGCCTTTTCCTCTCCCTACTGCCAAAGGTCCTGCGGCTCCATGGTCCCCGCAGGACCCTCCGCTCTGCTCTGCCTAGAAACCGAGGCAGGTCTACGCCAGTCCATCCCCGAAGCCTACCATGCCTACCTGGATGTGTTCAGCAAACAAAGGGCAGATGTGCTGCCACCCCACAGGCCCTATGACTGTCCCATTGAACTTCTTCCCGGGGCCAAGATTCCCTTCGGCAGGGTGTTTCCTCTAACAGAGGTGGAACAGGGGAAATTGAAAGACTACATTGATGATAACTTGAAAAAAGGTTTTATCCGCCCATCTACATCTCCTGCAGGTGCAGGAATATTTTTTGTAGAGAAGAAGGACCACTCTCTCAGACCCTGCGTGGACTATCGTGCCCTAAACGAGGTCACTGTCAAAAATCGCTACCCGCTTCCCCTGGTACCTGAACTGTTTCAGAGGCTTGGCACAGCCTCCATCTTTTCCAAACTGGACCTCAGAGGGGCATACAATTTAGTTCGTATAAAGGATGGGGATGAATGGAAGACGGCATTTCGGTCTCGATTTGGGCACTTTGAGTACCTGGTAAAGCCGTTCGGACTCTGTAACGCCCCCGCAACCTTCCAGTCTTTCATTAACGATGTGCTTCGGGACTTTCTTGATGTTTTCGCTGTTGTTTATCTTGATGACATACTAATTTTCTCTTCCTCCCTAGAGTTGCATCGTGGACATGTCAAGAGTGTTCTGGGCCGCCTCCGGCAACATGGCCTCTATGCCAAGGCCGAAAAATGCCTCTTTGAGGTAGAAAGCATACCCTTCCTGGGCTTGATCATCTCCAGTAGTGGCATCCGGATGGACCCCCAGAAGATCTCAGCCATCCTGGACTGGCCTGTTCCCGCAGATAAAAAGGGTATCCTGGCATCCTGCCAGCTCTGCTATCCAGTTTACCTGTGAGCCTGCTTGCCAAAGATCCTGCCAGCTCTGCTATCCAGTTTACCTGTGAGCCTGCTTGCCAAAGATCCTGCCAGCTCTGCTATCCAGTTTACCTGTGAGCCTGCTTGCCAAAGATCCTACCAGCTCTGCTATCCGGTTTACCTGTGAGTCTGCTTGCCAAAGATCCTGCCAGCTCTGCTATCCAGTTTACCTGTGAGCCTGCTTGCCAAAGATCCTGCCAGCTCTGCTATCCAGTTTACCTGTGAGCCTGCTTGCCAAAGATCCTGCCAGCTCTGCTATCCAGTTTACCTGTGAGCCTGCTTGCTAAAGATCCTGCCAGCTCTGCTAACCTGTTTCCTGCTCATCAGTCTGTATCCAGTCTCCCCTGCTATCCAGGCTTCCACCGTATCCGCCAGCTGACTTGACCACTCTACCGGTCTGTTGATCCTGCCAGGCACCCGTGCTCCTCCTCACTCCTGGCTCTCCTGTCCCCACACCAGGGAACCAGGAGTGGGAGACGCATGGGAGGCCTCTCCCTGCAATCTCGGGCTCGCACCACCAGGTACGTGACAGGGTGCTGCTGAGAAGAAAATATAGGAGCTCTGTGTGATGCCACTAACACACTAGAAGTCCTATGGGTGCTTCTGCAAAGAAAATATAGGAGCTCTGTGTGATGCCACTAACACACTAGAAGTCCTGTGGGTGCTGCTGAGAAGAAAATATAGGAGCTCTGTGTGATGCCACTAACACACTAGAAGTCCTGTGGGTGCTGCTGAGAAGAAAATATAGGAGCTCTGTGTGATGCCACTAACACACTAGAAGTCCTGTGGGTGCTGCTGAGAAGAAAATATAGGAGCTCTGTGTGATGCCACTAACACACTAGAAGTCCTATGGGTGCTTCTGCAAAGAAAATATAGGAGCTCTGTGTGATGCCACTAACACACTAGAAGTCCTGTGGGTGCTGCTAAGAAGAAAATATAGGAGCTCTGTGTGATGCCACTAACACACTAGAAGTCCTATGGGTGCTTCTGGGAAGAAAATATAGGAGCTCTGTGTGATGCCACTAACACACTAGGAGTCCTGTGGGTGCTGCTGAGAAGAAAATATAGGAGCTCTGTGTGATGCCACTAACACACTAGAAGTCCTATGGGTGCTTCTGCAAAGAAAATATAGGAGCTCTGTGTGATGCCACTAACACACTAGAAGTCCTGTGGGTGCTGCTGAGAAGAAAATATAGGAGCTCTGTGTGATGCCACTAACACACTAGAAGTCCTATGGGTGCTTCTGCAAAGAAAATATAGGAGCTCTGTGTGATGCCACTAACACACTAGAAGTCCTGTGGGTGCTGCTGAGAAGAAAATATAGGAGCTCTGTGTGATGGGACTAACACACTACAAGTCCTATGGGTGCTTCTGGGAAGAAAATATAGGAACTCTGTGTGATGCCACTAACACACTAGAAGTCCTATGGGTGCTTCTGGGAAAAAAATATAGGAGCTCTGTGTGATGCCACTAACACACTAGGAGTCCTGTGGGTGCTGCTGAGAAGAAAATATAGGATCTCTGTGTGATGCCACTAACACACTAGAAGTCCTATGGGTGCTTCTGCAAAGAAAATATAGGAGCTCTGTGTGATGCCACTAACACACTAGAAGTCCTATGGGTGCTTCTGCAAAGAAAATATAGGAGCTCTGTGTGATGCCACTAACACACTAGAAGTCCTGTGGGTGCTGCTGAGAAGAAAATATAGGAGCTCTGTGTGATGCCACTAACACACTAGAAGTCCTATGGGTGCTTCTGCAAAGAAAATATAGGAGCTCTGTGTGATGCCACTAACACACTAGAAGTCCTGTGGGTGCTGCTGAGAAGAAAATATAGGAGCTCTGTGTGATGCCACTAACACACTAGAAGTCCTATGGGTGCTTCTGCAAAGAAAATATAGGAGCTCTGTGTGATGCCACTAAGACACTAGAAGTCCTATGGGTGCTTCTGTGAAGAAAATATAGGAGCTCTGTGTGATGGGACTAACACACTACAAGTCCTATGGGTGCTTCTGGGAAGAAAATATAGGAACTCTGTGTGATGGCACTAACACACTACAAGTCCTATGGGTGCTTCTGGGAAGAAAATATAGGAACTCTGTGTGATGGGACTAACACACTACAAGTCCTATGGGTGCTTCTGGGAAGAAAATATAGGAGCTCTGTGTGATGGGACTAACACACTACAAGTCCTATGGGTGCTTCTGGGAAGAAAATATAGGAGCTCTGTGTGATGGGACTAACACACTACAAGTCCTATGGGTGCTTCTGGGAAGAAAATATAGGAGCTCTGTGTGATGGGACTAACACACTACAAGTCCTATGGGTGCTTCTGGGAAGAAAATATAGGAACTCTGTGTGATGCCACTAACACAGTACAAGTCCTATGGGTGCTTCTGGGAAGAAAATATAGGAACTCTGTGTGATGGCACTAACACACTACAAGTCCTATGGGTGCTTCTGGAAGAAAATATAGGAGCTCTGTGTGATGGGACTAACACACTACAAGTCCTATGGGTGCTTCTGGGAAGAAAATATAGGAGCTCTGTGTGATGGGACTAACACACTACAAGTCCTATGGGTGCTTCTGGGAAGAAAATATAGGAGCTCTGTGTGATGGGACTAACACACTAGAAGTCCTATGGGTGCTTCTGGGAAGAAAATATAGGAGCTCTGTTTGCTGCCACTAACACAGTACAAGTCCTATGGGTGCTTTTGGGGTGCCGTGCTGTACTAACAGCACTGCGGTTGGTACTACTGAAATACTGTACTAACAGTAAGACACGCACCAGACTAATCCCCAGCAGCAGCTAAAAACACACTAACCAGCAGCAGCAATGGACGATCAATGACAGGTAGCAATGGTTTAGCAAATAAATAGCCAATGGTTTAGCAAAGTAGAGCAAATCTGTCTATATGAATCTAGCAAAGAGTGACACAGAATCAGCCTGATCTCTCTTAAAGCCGGAACTCATGTGACCGGCGCCGACGGCGTGGCGGCCTTTAAAATGAGGGGGCGTGTACTAAAGCCCCTGAGCTGTAATTGGCTACAGGCGTCCTGCCTGTAGCCAATTATGGCTCTCCGAGTTTCCGGCGCTGTGATTGGCCAAGCATGCGGGGTCACAGTGCATGCTTGGCCAATCATCAGCCAGCAATGCACTGCGCCGGCCGCGCCGGCCGCAATGCATTGCGGGGCCGCTCGCATCACACGAATGTGATGCGAGCGCCCAAAATAGTTCTGGGCTCGCCGAGCGAGCGAACACCCAGTGCTCGATGCGAACATGGGTTCGCATCGAGCACCGGGCCCATCCCTACTGCCTCCTAACTAATCTCATCCCCCCCACCACTGACACTGATCCCATCAACCCCCCAGCATTGCCACTGATCCCAGGAGTCCTAGGATCCCTAGGAGTTTTGTTTTCCCAGGGTCCAATCAATATAAAAGATGGCTGATCGAGCGCCTTGAGGTGATTCAGTTCGCAATTGCAGCGCTTTACAAATCATTAATTCATTCATTCATGGCCCTGAATAAAACAGGCACATCTAAAGCCCCATACACACGGTCGGACAATCTGCGGACCAGGTCGGTCGGATCCTGTCCGTCATACTTTGTCTGATGTTGGTTTTGCGTACACACGGTCGGACAAAGTTGTCGGAAAATCCGATCATTCTGAACGTGGTGACGTTTGTTGCCTACGACGGGACTACGTAGAGGCTAGTAGCCAATAGCTTTGGTCTTGTAATGTGATCTGAGCATGCGTAGCACTTTGTCCGGTCGGACAACCGTACACACGATCGGATTTGGTGTGATTGGACCGTGTTGTCGGCAAATCTTTCCAGCAGGAGATAAGACTTTGTCCGTCGGACAATCCGACGTACACTGTCCGATGGTGCATACACACGGTCTGATTTTTCAACAACAATGTCCGATCGGACAGAATCCATGAAAAAGTCCGACCGTGTGTATGGGGCTTTAGTATGCTGGCATCCAGGGTAAATCTGTATTTATGAAGGAATTTTGCCACAGAGTGGTGATTCTGGAAAAAGGATACATTTCATCAAGAGTTAACCATCTTGCAGCTCCTCAGAAGGAATCCCGGGGATTATATAGGAACTCTGTGTGATGCCACTAACACAGTACAAGTCCTATGGGTGCTTCTGGGAAGAAAATATAGGAACTCTGTGTGATGGCACTAACACACTACAAGTCCTATGGGTGCTTCTGGGAAGAAAATATAGGAGCTCTGTGTGATGGGACTAACACACTACAAGTCCTATGGGTGCTTCTGGGAAGAAAATATAGGAGCTCTGTGTGATGGGACTAACACACTACAAGTCCTATGGGTGCTTCTGGGAAGAAAATATAGGAGCTCTGTGTGATGGGACTAACACACTAGAAGTCCTATGGGTGCTTCTGGGAAGAAAATATAGGAGCTCTGTTTGCTGCCACTAACACAGTACAAGTCCTATGGGTGCTTTTGGGGTGCCGTGCTGTACTAACAGCACTGCGGTTGGTACTACTGAAATACTGTACTAACAGTAAGACACGCACCAGACTAATCCCCAGCAGCAGCTAAAAACACACTAACCAGCAGCAGCAATGGACGATCAATGACAGGTAGCAATGGTTTAGCAAATAAATAGCCAATGGTTTAGCAAAGTAGAGCAAATCTGTCTATATGAATCTAGCAAAGAGTGACACAGAATCAGCCTGATCTCTCTTAAAGCCGGAACTCATGTGACCGCGCCGACGGCGTGGCGGCCTTTAAAATGAGGGGGCGTGTACTAAAGCCCCTGAGCTGTAATTGGCTACAGGCGTCCTGCCTGTAGCCAATTATGGCTCTCCGAGTTTCCGGCGCTGTGATTGGCCAAGCATGCGGGGTCACAGTGCATGCTTGGCCAATCATCAGCCAGCAATGCACTGCGCCGGCCGCGCCGGCCGCAATGCATTGCGGGGCCGCTCGCATCACACGAATGTGATGCGAGCGCCCAAAATAGTTCTGGGCTCGCCGAGCGAGCGAACACCCAGTGCTCGATGCGAACATGGGTTCGCATCGAGCACCGGGCCCATCCCTACTGCCTCCTAACTAATCTCATCCCCCCCACCACTGACACTGATCCCATCAACCCCCCAGCATTGCCACTGATCCCAGGAGTCCTAGGATCCCTAGGAGTTTTGTTTTCCCAGGGTCCAATCAATATAAAAGATGGCTGATCGAGCGCCTTGAGGTGATTCAGTTCGCAATTGCAGCGCTTTACAAATCATTAATTCATTCATTCATGGCCCTGAATAAAACAGGCACATCTAAAGCCCCATACACACGGTCGGACAATCTGCGGACCAGGTCGGTCGGATCCTGTCCGTCATACTTTGTCTGATGTTGGTTTTGCGTACACACGGTCGGACAAAGTTGTCGGAAAATCCGATCATTCTGAACGTGGTGACGTTTGTTGCCTACGACGGGACTACGTAGAGGCTAGTAGCCAATAGCTTTGGTCTTGTAATGTGATCTGAGCATGCGTAGCACTTTGTCCGGTCGGACAACCGTACACACGATCGGATTTGGTGTGATTGGACCGTGTTGTCGGCAAATCTTTCCAGCAGGAGATAAGACTTTGTCCGTCGGACAATCCGACGTACACTGTCCGATGGTGCATACACACGGTCTGATTTTTCAACAACAATGTCCGATCGGACAGAATCCATGAAAAAGTCCGACCGTGTGTATGGGGCTTTAGTATGCTGGCATCCAGGGTAAATCTGTATTTATGAAGGAATTTTGCCACAGAGTGGTGATTCTGGAAAAAGGATACATTTCATCAAGAGTTAACCATCTTGCAGCTCCTCAGAAGGAATCCCGGGGATGCAGCTGACACAGAAGTTAAACAAAGCAGGGCACAGAGATGTGTCAATAAAATATAGCTTTAAGCCTCATGCACACGGGGCATTAAAAATGCTGATTTTAGAGGCATTTGGCTTTTTTTTTCCATCTAAATGCCCTTCCATTTTAGCCTATGCCCATGCACACATAGGCATTTACAGGCATTTCGAGGCAGAGGCATTTAGAGGCAGAAAAAAAACCCCAGAGTCAGCGTTCAGGAGAGGAGCGACCAAGGGAAAAAAACAATTGATGTGTGTAAACGCTAGCCACATGTATGTACATCCGGTGTTTACAAGCATTAATTCATTTTACAGGACACTGCAACAAAATGAAATTGAATATTAAAGCGGTTCTGCACCCGTTTTTTTTTTTTTTTTTGGGCTATATGCCAAGGGCATATAGCTCAATTGGGGGACTTACCTGTTCCATCTTGCATCTCGATCGCCGCCAGTTTTCGTCCGATGAAGTTCTTCATCTTCTTCTTTTGTGCTGGGGGCCATCTTGCCTGTGGGCATGTGAAACCCCCACAGGCACTTTAGATGGCCCAGCATGCACCGCCGTTACTCGCGCGTGCGCAGTAACGGCACATCTGCCGACATCTCACGAGATTTCAGAAGATGTGTCCGAAATCTCGCGAGATTTCGGAAGATGTGGCAGAAGTCTCGTGAGATTTCGGAAGATGTCCGCACTGACTCCTGGGAACAATGACACCAGATCCCAGGAGACAGTGCGGCCTGACGACGATCGACGCAGAGACCCCGCCCACCCCCGAAGAGACAGAAGACCGGAAGTCATCAATTACAAGGTAAGTAAAAAAAAAAAAACACATTTCATTTAGTACTCTTTGCCTGATTTGGAAGGCAAAGAGATTTACTAAATGAAATGGGTGCAGAACCACTTTAATGAGAAACTAGGAAATCCCTGTGTATAGGAAGTTCCCAATGTCCTTTGCTTTTTTTCAGCTGTGTGGATATACTCTGCTCTCTCTGCAAGCAACATGGTCCAAGACGTTGCCTAGACCAATGTTTCTCAACTCCAGTCCTCAAGTACCCCCAACAAGTCATGTTTTTAGGCTTCCAATTATTTTGATTTGGTCAGTTTCACTCAGTGGGGTGGGGAGAAACAGTACCACCCCACTATCGGTCGGTCGGTGGGTGGGCGGGTCTGGTGCACTCACCTCATCTATGCAGCGCTTCTCCGGTGGATTCCCTTGCTCGAAGGCGACGGCTTTCTCTTCCTCTGTTCTCCACGGGCATCGGCGGCTTCCGCTTCCTCCCTCGTCCTTGGCGGCCAATGGGGAGTCTTCTCTTTTTGGCTAATCGGAAAACGGGTCTCAGACCTGCTTCTGATTGGCCAGATTGAGGATCAGCATTACAACAGCGAATATTCATTCGCTGTTGTAACACCTGGGTGGGCTCATGGCGCAATGCTCTGTGACTGAGCCCATCCTATTTTGAAGCCTATTAGAGCCTATGGGTCCTTTTTAGGTGCTTCAAAAAAAAAAACTGCCTCTGTAATTCAGGCGCCCGGTGTCCTGAAAGGGGCCAGACGCATGAATAGGGGGTGGCCGCGGCAGCCGTGGATAGAGTCATGCTATGCATGACTCTATCCATTAACCATATAGGGTGTAGTGTGGATAGAGGGGGCGGCGCACAGGCGCCCCTAATGGATTGGCCTCCACTAGTTTCACTGCCTTAGTAATTAAGGGAAATCCTGAAAACATGACCTGTTGGGGGAGTTAAGAAACATTGGCCTAGACAGACTTGATTACAGCAGTGGAGAAACATTCCGAATTGTGTGACCTCTCATCCGAAATACGGCCAGGGTGTGGATAGACATAACTGCCAACTTCAGTGAAAACTGGGATCAACTGTCAAAGACTAAGAAAAAGGGGTAAATGCATATTGCTGCATTTTTACAGAATTAAATAATAACCTTTTTTTTTTCGGAAACAAGTATTGTATATCCAATGAGAGACTCTGCGGGACCATGTACATCAGGACCTGACTGCCGAGGAGAAAGCAACTCACAAGGAGCACATATATAGTGCACAGCTGGCTTTTCTTTGGAGATTGGACAGTAAGACAGTAAGGTCGACCATTCACGTTTCAAATCTTGGCTGGTTTCTGCTGACAAAAAAAGAAATGGAAGCTGATTGGTTTCTCTGCAGAGCTGCACCAGATTTTGCACTCTCCAGGTTTAGTAAATAACCCCCATAATCTATTAGAAAAGCATGCTTTCTTTTTGCCAGTATAGTCAATGTTAACAGTACAGATTCTTTAACCACTTGCTTACTGGGCACTTAAACACCCTTCCTGCCCAGACCAATTTTCAGCTTTCGGTGCTCTCACACTTTGAATGACAATTACTCAGTCATGCAATACTGTACCCAAATTAATTTTTTGTCCATTTTTTCCCACAAATAGAGCTTTCTTTTGGTGGTATTTGATCACCTCTGGGTTTTTTATTTTTTGCGCTATAAATGAAAAAAGACCGAAAATTTTGAAAAAAAGCAAATTTTTCTTTGTTTCTGTGATAAAATTTAGCAAATTATTAATTTTTCTTCATAAATTTTGGCCACAATTTATACTGCTACATATCTTTGGTAAAAATAACCCAAATTAGTGGATATTATTTGGTCTTTGTGAAAGTTACAGACTCTACAAGCTGTGGTGCGAATCATACAAAATTGATCACACCTGATGTACTGGTGACCTATCTCATTTCTTGTGACCCGAACAAGCCAGGAAAGTACAAATACCCCCCAAATGACCCCTTTTTTGAAAGTAGACATTCCAAGGTATTTAGTAAGAGGTATGATAAACTTTTTGATGTTGTCATTTTTTTCCCACAATTCTTTGCAATTATTTTTTTATTTTATTTTTTTTCCACAAAATTGTCATTGTAATAGGTTATTTCTCTTACATGGCAAGTGTATACCACAAATGACACCCCAAAATAAATTCTGCTACTCCTCCTGAGTATTACGATACCACATGTGTGGGACTTTTACACAGCCTAGCCACTTAGAGAGGCCCAAAATGCAGGGAGCGCCATCGCGTGTTCTAGGAGCATAAATTACACATCTAACTTGTTGACTACCTATTACACTTTTGAAGGCCCTGGAGCACCAGGACAATGACACGTGACACTGACGTGGCACTGATGACAGGTGGCACTGATACGTGGCACTGATGACACGTGACACTGATGTGGCACTGATGACAGATGGCACTAATACGGGGCACTGATGACACGTGACACTGATGACAGATGGCACTAATACGGGGCACTGATGACACGTGACACTGACAGATGGCACTAATATGTGGCACTGGTGACAGATGGCACTTATACGTGGCACTGATATCATGTAGCACTAATACGTGGCACTGATGAGAAATGGCACTAATACATGGCACTGATGACAGATGGCACCGATACGTGGCACTGATGACACGTGACACTGATAACAGATGGCACGTGACACTGACAGGTGGCACTGATGACAGATGGCACTGATACGTGGCACTGGTGACAGATGACACTAATATGTGACACTGATGACACGTGACACTGATATGGCACTGATGACAGATGGCACTGACATGGCACTGATGACACATGGCATTGACGTGGCACTGATGACAGATGGCACTTATACATGGCACCAGGGACAGGTGGCACTGGGGACAAATGGCACTGGCAGATGGCACTGGGGACAGGTGGCACTGGGGACAGATGGCAGTGGGGACAGGTGGCAGTGGGGACAGATGGCAGCGGGTACAAATGGCAGCAGGGACAGATGGCACATTTTTATTTTCGTTTTTTTTTTTTGTACTCACGGCGCCACTGCAGCCGTTCATCTCTCCCTCCTCACACGCTGTCTCTGTGTGAGGAGGGAGAGCGGCACTGAGAGATGATCTCATATGTTTACAGTTTTCGTCCGATGAAGTTCTTCATCTTCTTCTTTTGTGCTGGGGGCCATCTTGCCTGTGGGCATGTGAAACCCCCACAGGCACTTTAGATGGCCCAGCATGCACCGCCGTTACTCGCGCGTGCGCAGTAACGGCACATCTGCCGACATCTCACGAGATTTCAGAAGATGTGTCCGAAATCTCGCGAGATTTCGGAAGATGTGGCAGAAGTCTCGTGAGATTTCGGAAGATGTCCGCACTGACTCCTGGGAACAATGACACCAGATCCCAGGAGACAGTGCAGCCTGACGACGATCGACGCAGAGACCCCGCCCACCCCCGAAGAGACAGAAGACCGGAAGTCATCAATTACAAGGTAAGTAAAAAAAAAAAAACACATTTCATTTAGTACTCTTTGCCTGATTTGGAAGGCAAAGAGATTTACTAAATGAAATGGGTGCAGAACCACTTTAATGAGAAACTAGGAAATCCCTGTGTATAGGAAGTTCCCAATGTCCTTTGCTTTTTTTCAGCTGTGTGGATATACTCTGCTCTCTCTGCAAGCAACATGGTCCAAGACGTTGCCTAGACCAATGTTTCTCAACTCCAGTCCTCAAGTACCCCCAACAAGTCATGTTTTTAGGCTTCCAATTATTTTGATTTGGTCAGTTTCACTCAGTGGGGTGGGGAGAAACAGTACCACCCCACTATCGGTCGGTCGGTGGGTGGGCGGGTCTGGTGCACTCACCTCATCTATGCAGCGCTTCTCCGGTGGATTCCCTTGCTCGAAGGCGACGGCTTTCTCTTCCTCTGTTCTCCACGGGCATCGGCGGCTTCCGCTTCCTCCCTCGTCCTTGGCGGCCAATGGGGAGTCTTCTCTTTTTGGCTAATCGGAAAACGGGTCTCAGACCTGCTTCTGATTGGCCAGATTGAGGATCAGCATTACAACAGCGAATATTCATTCGCTGTTGTAACACCTGGGTGGGCTCATGGCGCAATGCTCTGTGACTGAGCCCATCCTATTTTGAAGCCTATTAGAGCCTATGGGTCCTTTTTAGGTGCTTCAAAAAAAAAAACTGCCTCTGTAATTCAGGCGCCCGGTGTCCTGAAAGGGGCCAGACGCATGAATAGGGGGTGGCCGCGGCAGCCGTGGATAGAGTCATGCTATGCATGACTCTATCCATTAACCATATAGGGTGTAGTGTGGATAGAGGGGGCGGCGCACAGGCGCCCCTAATGGATTGGCCTCCACTAGTTTCACTGCCTTAGTAATTAAGGGAAATCCTGAAAACATGACCTGTTGGGGGAGTTAAGAAACATTGGCCTAGACAGACTTGATTACAGCAGTGGAGAAACATTCCGAATTGTGTGACCTCTCATCCGAAATACGGCCAGGGTGTGGATAGACATAACTGCCAACTTCAGTGAAAACTGGGATCAACTGTCAAAGACTAAGAAAAAGGGGTAAATGCATATTGCTGCATTTTTACAGAATTAAATAATAACCTTTTTTTTTTCGGAAACAAGTATTGTATATCCAATGAGAGACTCTGCGGGACCATGTACATCAGGACCTGACTGCCGAGGAGAAAGCAACTCACAAGGAGCACATATATAGTGCACAGCTGGCTTTTCTTTGGAGATTGGACAGTAAGACAGTAAGGTCGACCATTCACGTTTCAAATCTTGGCTGGTTTCTGCTGACAAAAAAAGAAATGGAAGCTGATTGGTTTCTCTGCAGAGCTGCACCAGATTTTGCACTCTCCAGGTTTAGTAAATAACCCCCATAATCTATTAGAAAAGCATGCTTTCTTTTTGCCAGTATAGTCAATGTTAACAGTACAGATTCTTTAACCACTTGCTTACTGGGCACTTAAACACCCTTCCTGCCCAGACCAATTTTCAGCTTTCGGTGCTCTCACACTTTGAATGACAATTACTCAGTCATGCAATACTGTACCCAAATTAATTTTTTGTCCATTTTTTCCCACAAATAGAGCTTTCTTTTGGTGGTATTTGATCACCTCTGGGTTTTTTTTTTTTTTGCGCTATAAATGAAAAAAGACCGAAAATTTTGAAAAAAAGCAAATTTTTCTTTGTTTCTGTGATAAAATTTAGCAAATTATTAATTTTTCTTCATAAATTTTGGCCACAATTTATACTGCTACATATCTTTGGTAAAAATAACCCAAATTAGTGGATATTATTTGGTCTTTGTGAAAGTTACAGACTCTACAAGCTGTGGTGCGAATCATACAAAATTGATCACACCTGATGTACTGGTGACCTATCTCATTTCTTGTGACCCGAACAAGCCAGGAAAGTACAAATACCCCCCAAATGACCCCTTTTTTTGAAAGTAGACATTCCAAGGTATTTAGTAAGAGGTATGATAAACTTTTTGATGTTGTCATTTTTTTTCCCACAATTCTTTGCAATTATTTTTTTATTTTATTTTTTTTTCCACAAAATTGTCATTGTAATAGGTTATATCTCTTACATGGCATGTGTATACCACAAATGACACCCCAAAATAAATTCTGCTACTCCTCCTGAGTATTACGATACCACATGTGTGGGACTTTTACACAGCCTAGCCACTTAGAGAGGCCCAAAATGCAGGGAGCGCCATCGCGTGTTCTAGGAGCATAAATTACACATCTAACTTGTTGACTACCTATTACACTTTTGAAGGCCCTGGAGCACCAGGACAATGACACGTGACACTGACGTGGCACTGATGACAGGTGGCACTGATACGTGGCACTGATGACACGTGACACTGATGTGGCACTGATGACAGATGGCACTAATACGGGGCACTGATGACACGTGACACTGATGACAGATGGCACTAATACGGGGCACTGATGACACGTGACACTGACAGATGGCACTAATATGTGGCACTGGTGACAGATGGCACTTATACGTGGCACTGATATCATGTAGCACTAATACGTGGCACTGATGAGAGATGGCACTAATACATGGCACTGATGACAGATGGCACCGATACGTGGCACTGATGACACGTGACACTGATAACAGATGGCACGTGACACTGACAGGTGGCACTGATGACAGATGGCACTGATACGTGGCACTGGTGACAGATGACACTAATATGTGACACTGATGACACGTGACACTGATATGGCACTGATGACAGATGGCACTGACATGGCACTGATGACACATGGCATTGACGTGGCACTGATGACAGATGGCACTTATACATGGCACCAGGGACAGGTGGCACTGGGGACAAATGGCACTGGCAGATGGCACTGGGGACAGGTGGCACTGGGGACAGATGGCAGTGGGGACAGGTGGCAGTGGGGACAGATGGCAGCGGGTACAAATGGCAGCAGGGACAGATGGCACATTTTTATTTTCGTTTTTTTTTTTTGTACTCACGGCGCCACTGCAGCCGTTCATCTCTCCCTCCTCACACGCTGTCTCTGTGTGAGGAGGGAGAGCGGCACTGAGAGATGATCTCATATGTTTACATATGAGATCATCTCTCATTGGACACGCCGATCGCGCTGTGATTGGCCATTTACAGCGATCTGTGACTGGCTGTGTCCGACGACCAGCACAGAACTTCCCCGATGCGCGCTCTCAGGAGCGCGCATTAGGGAAGTAAACAGGAGGACATCCAGGGACGTCCACCCGGCAGGGAGCGTCCGCGCTGAAGCCGTCTTTTGGCTATAGCGCGGGCGCGAATGGGCTAAGTGGTAAAGAAATGAAACAATAAACCGTTGTTCTCTATAACTGCCATAACTGGAGGCAAACTAAATAAAGAACAGCAAGGTAGGTAAGCTTGTCGTGATAATAACTGGCTAGCAGCAGATGCGGCACTATTTTCAAAGAAGTATTTACTCAATATACATGTGGCACTCTCTCTATATGTGATAATAAATCAGATAGTGCCGGTTCACACAGGGGCAGCACGACTTGCAACGCGACTGCCTCAGGCGACCTGCACACGACTTCAGTGGGCGGCTTGCAAAATGACTTTTGTATAGAAGTCAATGCAAGTCGCCTGAAGTCACCCCAAAAGTAGTACAGGAACCTTTTTCTAAGTCGGCGCGACGTGGACCCCCACACCATTTTTTTTTATTTTGGCACAGGGTTCCCCTTAATATCCATACCAGACCTGAAGGGCCTGGTATGGAATTTGGGGGGACCCCCTGCATTTTTTTTTTAATTTTGGTTCGGGGGTTCCCCTGTGGGGGAATCCCATGCCGTTTTTATCAATGAACTTCTATGTGTATTGCCAAGCCGACAATTCATTATAGCCGCGAGTAGTTTTAAATTACGTTTTTTCCTTTATAAATGTCATTTTGCTGTCAGACTGTTCTAAACACGGGAAACATGCACCCCTTTACAGGCATACTATAGACACCCCCCAGGTAAGAAATTTAAAGGAATATTACACTTTTATTGTTTCACTTTAAGCATTATTAACCACTTCAATACAGGGCTTTTAAACACCCTTCCTTACCAGAGCACTTTTTGCGATTCGTCACTGCGTCGCTTTAACTAACAATTGCGCGGTCGTGCGACATTACACCCAAACAAAATTGACGTCCTTTTTTTCCCACAAATAGAGCTTTCTTTTGGTGGTATTTGATCGCCCCTGCGGTTTTTATTTTTTGCGCTATGAACAAAAGAAGAGCGACAATTTTGAAAAAAAACACAATATTTTTTACTTTTTGCTATAATAAATATCCCATTTTTTTTAAAAAAAAACTATTTTTTTCCTCAGTTTAGGCCGATACGTATTCTTCTACATATTTTTGGTAAAAAAAATCGCAATAAGCGTATATTGATCGGTTTGCGCAAAAGTTATAGCGTCTACAAAATAGGGGATAAATTTATTGAATTTTTTTTTTTTTTTTTTTTTTTTTACTAGTAATGGTAGGGATCTGCGATTTTTTTTTCGTGACTGCGACATTGCGGCGGACACTTCGGACACTTTTGACACATTTTTGGAACCATTCACATTTACACAGCGATCGTTGCTATAAAATTGCAATGATTACTGTGTAAATGTGACTGGCAGGGAAGGGGTTAACACTAGAGGGCGCTGGAGGGGTTAATGTGTTCCCTAATTGACGTGATTCTAACTGTAGGGGGAGGGAACTTAAGGGGAGGAGACCGATCATGTGTTCCTCCGTACTGGGATCACATGATCGGTCTCCTCTGCACTGACAGGACGTGGAGCTGTGTGTTTACACACACAGCTCCACGTTCCCGCCTGGTCCCGTTGTTTTAACGGGCAATCGCGGGTGCCCAGCGGACATCGCGGCCGCCGGGCACTCGCACCGGGTCCCGAGCGAAGCCGCGGGCGCGCACGCGCCCCCCAGGCGGCCGGGAATCCGAGGACGTCATATGACGCCCACCCAGGATGGTAGATCCACCTTGTGGGCGTCATATGACGGCGGGCGGTATTGAAGCGGTTAAAATCACTGCTCCCGAAAAAACTGCAGTTTTTAAGCTTTTAGACACCCCCCAGGTACAAAATTGAAAGGAATATTACACTTTTATTGTTTCACTTTAAGCATTATTAAAATCACTGCTCCTGAAAAAAACTGCAGTTTTTAAAACTTTTTTGATACATGTCCCCTGGGGCAGGACCAAGGTCTGGAAAATAATGATGGCCACACAAAATATTGAAACTTTGGGCCCAATTTGGACATTTTCACTTAGGGGTGTACTCACTTTTGTTGCCAGCGGTTTAGACATTAATGGCTGTGTTATTTTGAGGGGACATCAAATTTACATTGTTATACAAGCTGTACACTCACTACTTTACATTGTAGCAGAGTGTCATTTCTTCAGTGTTGTCACATGAAAAGATAGAATAACATATTTACAAAAATGTGAGGGGTGTACTCACTTTTGTGAGATACTGTATATTATTATTTATTTTTTAACCTCTTCGCGCCCGCGCTATAGCCGAAAGACGGCTGCAGCGCGGACGCTCCCTGCCACAGACAGCGTGTGAGGAGAGAGAGATGAACGACTTCAGCAGCCGTAATTAAAAAAAAAAAAAAATGTTCGATCTGTCCCCATCTGTGCCCGCTGCCATCTGTCCCCATCTGTGCCCGCTGCCATCTGTCCCCACTGCCATCTGTCTCCATCTGTGCCCGCTGCCATCTGTCCCCATCTGTGCCCGCTGCCATCTGTCCCCATCTGTGCCCGCTGCCATCTGTCCCCATGTGTCCGCTGCCATCTGTCCCCATCTGTGCCCACTGCCATCTGTCCCCGCTGCCCGCTGCCATCTGTCCCCATCTGTCCCCGCTGCCATCTGTCCCCAGTGCCATCTGTCCCCAGTGCACCTGTCCCCAGTGCCATCTGCCAGTGCCACCTGTCCCCAGTGCCATGTATAAGTGCCATCTGTCATCAGTGCCACTTCAGTGCCACGTGTCATCAGTGCCATGTCAGTGCCATCTGTCATCAGTGCCATATCAGTGTCACGTGCCATCTGTCATCAGTGCCACGTATCAGTGCATCTGTCATCAGTGCCACCTGTCAGTGTCACGTGCCATCTGTTATCAGTGTCACGTGTCATCAATGCCACGTATCAGTGCCATCTGTTATCAGTGTCACATGTCATCAGTGCCACGTATCAGTGCCATCTGTCATCAGTGCCACATATTAGTGCCATCTCTCATCAGTGCCACGTATTAGTGCCACATGATATCAGTGCCACGTATAAGTGCCATCTGTCACCAGTGCCACATATTAGTGCCATCTGTCAGTGTCACGTGTCATCAGTGCCCCGTATTAGTGCCATCTGTCATCAGTGTCACGCGTCATCAGTGCCCCATACTAGTGCCATCTGTCATCAGTGCCACATCAGTGTCACGTGTCATCAGTGCCACGTATCAGTGCCACCTGTCATCAGTGCCACGTGTCATTGTCCTGGTGCTCCAGGGCCTTCAAAAGTGTAATAAGTAGTCAACAAGTTAGATGTGTAATTTATGCTCCTAGAACACGTGATGGCGCTCCCTGCATGTTGGGCCTCTCTAAGTGGCCAGGCTGTGTAAAAGTCCCACATATGTGGTATCGTAATACTCAGGAGGAGTAGCAGAATTTATTTTGGGGTGTCATTTGTGGTATACACATGCCATGTGAGAGAAATAACTTATTACAATGACAATTTTGTGGAAAAAAAATAAAATAAAAAAATAATTCATTTTGCAAAGAATTGTGGGAAAAAATGACAACATCAAAAAGCTCACCATGCCTCTTACTAAAAACCTTGGAATGTCTACTTTCAAAAAAGGGGTCATTTGGGGGTATTTGTACTTTCCTGGCTTGTTCGGGTCACAAGAAATGAGATAGGTCACCAGTACATCAGGTGTGATCAATTTTGTATGATTCGCACCACAGTTTGTAGAGTCTGTAACTTTCACAAAGACCAAATAATTTCCACTAATTTGGGTTATTTTTACCAAAGATATGTAGCAGTATAAATTGTGGCCAAAATTTATGAAGAAAAATTTATAATTTGCTAAATTTTATCACAGAAACAAAGAAAAATTAGTTTTTTTCAAAATTTTCGGTCTTTTTTCATTTATAGCGCAAAAAATAAAAAACCCAGAGGTGATCAAATACCACCAAAAAAAGCTCTATTTGTGGGAAAAAAAGGACAAAAAAATCATTTGGGTACAGCGTTACATGACTGAGTTATTGTCATTCAAAGTTTGATAGCACCGAAAGCTGAAAATTGGACTGGGCAGGAAGGGTGTTTAAGTGCCCAGTAAGCAAGTGGTTAATTTAACTTTATATTTGTGTACATACAGTTCCTTGAAAAAGTATTCATACTCCTTGAAATTGTCCACATTTTGTCATGTTACAACCAAAAACTTAAATGTATTTTATTGTGATATTATGTGATAGACCAACATAAAGTGGCACATAATTGTAAAGTGGAAGGAAAATTGTAAATTGTTTGTTTTTACATTATTTTTACAAATAAATATGTAGTGTGGTGTGTATTTGTATTCAGCCCCCCTGAGTCAATACTTTTGTATAACTATCTTTGCAAGTCTTTTAGGGGATGTCTCTATCAGCTTTGTACATCTAGAGAGTGACATTTTTGCCCATTCTTCTTTGCAAAATAGCTCAAGCTCTGTCAGATTGGATGGAGAGTGTCTGTGAACAGCAATTTTCAAGCCTTGCCACAGATTCTAAATTGGATTTAGGTCTGGACTTTGACTTCGGCCATTCTAACACATGAATATGCTTTGATCTAAACCATGCCATTGTAACTCTGGCTGTATGTTTAGTGTCGTTGTCCTGCTGGAAGGTGAACCAGTGGCATCGCTGGTGGGGGCATAGCGTTTTGCCTGAAGGGCCTGGTATGGAATTTGGGCGGACCCCCACGCAATTTTTTTTTCATTTTGGGTTGGGGTTTCCCTTAATAGTCATACCAGACCCAAAGGGAATGGTATGGATTTTTTGGGGGACCCACAAATGCCGTTTTTTTTCAATGGCTTTTATCTGTATTGCCGAGACCCGACAATTCATTATAGCCGCTAGTTGTTTTAAATGACTTTTTTTCCTATAGAAATTTCATTTTGTACAGGGATTGTTCTAAACACGGGAAAAATGAGCCAACCTACATGCATACTATAGACACCCCCCAGGTAAGAAATTTAAAGGAATATTTCACTTTTATTGTTTCACTTTAAGCATTATTAAAATCACTGCTCCCGAAAAAACATCAGTTTTTAAAACTTTTTTATGCATTGATACATGTCCCCTGGGGCAGGACCCGGGTCCGCAAACACTTTTATGAAAATAACTTGCATATTAACCCTTAAAATTAGCACTTTAGATTTTTCACATTCGTATCCCATAGACTTTAACGGTATTCACGTGTTCGAACACAATATTTGTGTGTTCATATGTTCTGCTGTGAACCGAACCGGGGGGGGGGGGGGGGGGGGGGGGGTGTTCGGCTCATCCCTACTCAGAGGGCATTTTTTTTCTGAATGCCCTGTGAGCATAAGGCCTTAGTTTAACTGCAAATTAAAATATCCACTTACATGTCAAGATAAAGAAGATCAAGATGTCAAGTTACAGTGTTGTCAGTCTACCAGATGCGGAAGTGGAACTTCACTCTCTCAATCAGCATTCACTATTTTGAATCCTTATGCTGCTAGTATTAGTAAATAGATAGGAAAGTATATCATATTTACTTGTTTTAAAAGGTTTTTTTTACAATTCTTTAGTTACTTCCTAGTTTCCATGCCTAGGCAAATGATGTCACACATTCAGGAGGGGAGGAAGCGTTTTCTCAACTAAGCACACCCTCTTGCCCGCATGCCTGAGCTCAGGGCAGGTGGATTCCTGGAAGTAAATGCTACATGAATCATCTGCCCTTACTAAAGGTGGCCAGGGCCAGAAATGCTAGGGGGTGTTTTTCTAAGTGATTTCTCAGCAAAATAAAACATGGATGGATGAGTGAGTTTGGTTTGAATATTAAAAATTAATTTCATTGCACTTTTGGTTTGTGGTGCCGTCGGGCTGTAATCAGGACTATCAATGAACAACTAAAGGAGCTTGCACGACAGGCTGACAATACTGCTGCAAATTGTAAGTTAGTGGCTTAGAGCTGTCAGGCTGTGTTGTTGGCAGGATCTCCAGGTAAGTAACTTGGCACAGTGTCAAGTTTCACAAAAAAAGATTTTCTGGATACAGTAAAGCAGGAGGCCAAACATAATAAAAAATAGATATAGGGTTTACATAAACTGTACATACCTACTTTCGTGATTTTAGATGAATAAGCTGATACATTTTTTAACCACTTCCCTACCCGCCCATAGTCATATGACGCCCACAAGGTGGATCTCCCATCCTGGGTGGGCGTCATATGACGTCCTCCCATTCCCGGCCGCCTGGGGGGCGCGCGCGCGCCCGCGGTGTCGCTCGGGACCCGGTGCGAGTGCCCGGCGGCCGCGATGTCCGCCGGGCACCCGCGATTGCCCGTTAAAACAACGGGACCGTGCGGGACCGTGGAGCTGTGTGTGTAAACACACAGCTCCACGTCCTGTCAGCGGAGAGGAGACCGATCATGTGATCCCAGTATGGAGGAACACATGATCGGTCTCCTCCCCTTGAGTCCCCTCCCCCCACAGTTAGAATCACTCCTATAGGGAATACATTAACCCCTGCAGCGCCCCCTAGTGTTAACCCCTTCCCTGCCAGTCACATTTACACAGTAATCAATGCAATTTTATAGCAACGATCGCTGTGTAAATGTGAATGGTTCCAAAAATGTGTCAAAAGTGTTCGAAGTGTCCGCCGCAATGTCGCAGTCACGAAAAAAAAAATCGCAGATCGCCGTCATTACTAGTAAAAAAAAAAAAAAAATGCAATAAATCTATCCCCTATTTTGTAGACGCTATAACTTTTGCGCAAACCGATCAATATACGCTTATTGTGATTTTTTTTTTACCAAAAATATGTAGAAGAATACGTATTGGCCTAAACTGAGTAAAAAAATTGTTTTTTTTTTTAAAAATGGGATATTTATTATAGCAAAAAGTAAAAAATATTGTGTTTTTTTTCAAAATTGTCGCTCTTCTTTTGTTTTATAGCGCAAAAAATAAAAACCGCAGGGGCGATCAAATACCACCAAAAGAAAGCTCTGTTTGTGGGAAAAAAAGGACGTCAATTTTGTTTGGGTGTAACGTTGCACGACCGCGCAATTGTTAGTTAAAGCGACGCAGTGCCGAATCGCAAAAAGTGCTCTGGTAAGGAAGGGTGTAAAATGGCCCGGTGCTGAAGCGGTTAAAGAGAAATAGATATAGGGTTTATAGTAAACCTTGCAAAAAGATCTAAACAAATTAATGGGGTGGGCAACTACATGGCAAATGAGGTTTAATGTAGAAAAATGTAAAATAATGCATTTGGGTGGCAAAAATATGAATGCAATCTATACACTGGTGGGAGAACCTCTGGTGGAATCTAGGATGGAAAAGGACCTGGGGGTCCTAGTCATGGGCATCCGCAAATAGGGGCAAGGGGGGGCAATTGCCCCCCCCCCCTGGAATCATCAGGTGTTGGCTTGCAGTTGCACTGTGTCTGTGTGTTGTGTTGAAATGTCCGCCGTGGCCACAATCGCGGCTGCCGCAGACTTTTTTTCTAGGTTTGCAGCTGCTACTACTCTGCTCTCTGCTCTATCCTGACACTGTCCTGTGTCCTCCGCTTGGCAGCTCGGCCTTTCGGCGCTCCTCTTCACTGATTGGCTGCCTGTGTAGTGTGTAGGTGTGTTGTTGTAGATGGATCCGCCCACTCATGTGCGAGCTGCAGAGCCGAGTCATATGCTGGCAGTCTGGCACTATGTAGATCGGGGCCGACAGTGCCACCTCCCACTCAAGTGCGAGCCACCCAGTGATATACTACCTGTGCCTAGGCAACATAAGAACCACGAGGAACCACAGGTAACAGCAGTTAGTAGCAGCCAGGACTCCCAGGAGGAAGAGAATTTTGATTTATTTATTGCTAATTTTCTGGAAATATATTGTCTCTTTAGTGTATTATGTTGTTATTATCATGACTAAAATACATTCATGTTTTCTTCACTTTGTATTAGAAGTTACTACTCAGGCCAGGCGTACCAGACCAGTCCATGCCCATATAATTTATATAGCCTAGAGAATGCAATGTACATCTTTTTGTATTGTAATACATCTGTTGTGGCCATATTTTGATCTTGATGAAAACAGCTATACAGACTGTATAGCTGTTTTCATCAAGATCAAAATATGGCCAGAACACAATGGCGGCCCGTGCATTAAGGGTGCACGGGCGCTGCCCCCTCTCTCCTGTTATTTGTTATTTGAAAGTACTTACAAATGTTATTTCCTCTTAACATTCGATTTTGGACTAAATAGTAGAGTTTTTTGAACAAAAACCCCAATCAAGGTTAGAAAAATTTCATGCTGGGATCATTTTAAAGCCTAGTACACACAATGAGATTATCGGACTAATGATCGTCCATTTTTTTTTTTTTTGCATGCTAGTCTCCATATCGAACATTAATAGGTCACTAAACTACGAAAATTTTGGAAGACAGAATAAAAATTAGAAAGTGATGTAATGTATTTTCGGACAAAAACTGTACTGATTAAACAAAAATGAAACGATCTGGTATTGTACGAGAATTTTTTTTCGGAAGAAAGCTGTGTACTAACAATCAGATCATCGCACAATCGTTTGGAAACTGGTATATTTTGTGCGATATTCTGATCGTGTGTACAGGGTTTAGAAGTTCTTAGATTTTGCCTGGAATTCAACTTTAAGTTGATTGATTGTATCTAGTTATTCATTAAAGGCTCTTTCCAGCCATTCTGTTGCCTGAGGGGAAATCGAATTCCCCCTCCTCAAGCCTTCTTACATCTACGTAAAAATAGATAAAAGGGGATAAGAACAATACACCATTTTGAAAGACAAAGATCTTCTATAGTGTCCAGTTTCTGGAATGTGGCCTAATCCTGGCCCTAATAGTACAATGTATGTCATCCCATCCTTGGCTTCAGAAGGGAACTCTAGTGTAAATCTGGGCATAGACGGTTCCAATCTGGGCCAGTTCAGCAGGAACCGGCCCAGATTTAAACCATGTATTGGCAGGCTGAATGTACTCAAGTTGATTGATCAACTTAGGTACAATCAGCCTGCTGGATTTTACATGTGTTTAGAGCTGTTATAGCCGCTAGCAGTTATCACTGTGTTCTCCTGGCAGGGATGGTTTCTCCCACCCCCCCCTGCTGGAAGTACACAATGGCTCTGCGGGAGGGATTCTCCTGTCAACACTGTCTGTGTTGATGGGGGAATCAAGCTAATTTTCCTCTGTCTATGGCCGGCCTAAATGTGGTGGTCATCCTTGTCTTTAATAACAGACATGCCACCATTTATATCAGGTTAAGAAGGAACAAAACTTATGTTCATAATTGGCTTAGAGATACATAGACAGTGTTTATCTCTTTTACTGCCAAAGATGGCTTCCATATACCATGATGATAAAAAAGTAAAAAAAGCTTATGGCTGTGTCGGTGTTGGCTCAGAGGAAAAAGAGGTTGGGGTTTCTTGGTCTCTCAATTCTATCTGCTGCTCATAGGGTCTATTGACACCCCAAATGTATCCGTAAAAAATAAGTAAAATGTAATAAAAAAAACTCCTCCACACAGGTGTAGCACTCTGGAGTTTAGGCAGGGTGTCTCCTCACACATTTACTTGCTTAGTTATTCTGGTTGATTGCTAAAGGTCTATTGATTTCTCCCTAAGTTTGGCCTGGCTGCACTTTTCTCTTCTACCACTAGGTGGCTGGGTACTTGGTAGCCCGGGCTGCTATGCCGGAGATGGGGCCTATCCTGTGCACATCTGGCTGCTAGGCTGTCTGAGGGCCTATCCAGAAGCAGGAGAGCAGCGCAGGGGTGGGACTGTGGCTTGCAGTCCCACCAAAAGGGACAGTTCTGTCGGCTGGAGAACCTGTCGTGGTCGGAGGTAGAGGGGAATCTGTTGCCAGTAAGAGACTATCTGCCTTATTACCAGGGCCACAATCAGGGGGGTTCAGCTGTTACAACTGTAAGGGGCCCCCGACAGGTGAAGGGGATCCGTGCTGTGCAGTACAGAAAAGTTTTTACAGTTTCTGCAGTTCTTGTGTCATTGATTTTAGACATCAAGCTCTTCACTGGAGCCAGAAGGGATGTCAGCAAAGCCAGTCTTTAAACAGGAACGCAGGAGCTAGTTTCTTGTGATGTGATCAAGGCGAAGACAGAGCTCCTCTGGACTGGACGGCTGAAGTAGGCAGGACTGACGAGCAGGCTCATCAACAGCTGAGCCGCCAGCTGAGAGAAGGAAGGGCTGAGCCCAGCCCTGACAAAAAGAC